>BSBK01004354.1:137500-471953 GCA_027943335.1 Chamaecyparis obtusa
TCAATATGTATATCAAGACCTTATTTATCACTACTAGACATTTGAATTTCTTGAGAGCTTTCATAATAGTGAAATCTTTCTTTTATACAATGTTGTATTTTTCTTCACATCCCTCTTGGGTTTTTAAATTGAAAGCGATAGGGTGTTCACTTGTCATTCATGCATCCTTTTGAGTTAGTACAATTGTGATGTTTTGTGGATTACCATAGAAACACATTATAAAATCCTTGGAGAAGTGTATATTAATGGATATAATTGGTGTTGAGTGTTGTCGTAAATTTTGTTTTAGTAAAATTTATGTCAACTATACAAAAAAAACTTTAATCGTATTCTCCATTAAATTAAAATTGGTTATAAAACTCTAAGTATTTTAATTAAATAAATAAATTTATTTATTTATTTAAAAGTTTCAAGTCGTTAATTTTAATGTTTTTCTTAGATTTTAGTTTTTACTTTATTTTTATTGTTTTTCAATTTTAATAATATATTCATACTATATTATTAAAATTCTAAACATATTTAAATATTATTTAAAATCTCAAAATATTAAAATAAAAACCTTTAATAGAGATTTTATATAATATTATATATATTTTAATGTTTAGAAGCTCAAACGTAAGTCTTTAAAAAATAAAAGGAGGTCATGTTTTGAAGTTTTTGGGATTTTTAAGAGGAATTACATGTTTTATTACATGTAACACATGAAGTAACACACACTTATAAAACTCTCGAAATATGATTGCAAGGTCAGATCTTATTCATGCCTTTGCATGTTTTGTAAACATGTTAAATGAAATGTTTTTAATATTAAAAAGCCCAAGAGCTTCTAAAGTCGTTGGACCTTTTTATTGTGATTACATGCTACAAAATACATAATGCAATACAAAGACTTTGATTATCGAGATTTCTTTATACTGTTGCAAAAAAATGAAAGGAGTGTGATGAATGGAGAGACTCACAGTTCAGTTTGAGTGTCGTGTAGAGACTCTAAGTCTTCAATGTCGCGCCGACTGGGAATTGCTGAGTTTCAGGGTTATTAAAATCCTCATTCCGCCTCTTATTATTCTGCAAAATATTTTGATACAAGTCATTCTTCAAATGCGCAAGTCCTTGGCTCACATTCAATTTCAAACAACAAGTCTTCATTCACGTCTTTTTGCAGAAGCCAGGTATTCATGACTTTCTATTTTTCAATCAAATGGTCTTTTGAAAATAGTGCTTTCATTTTTGTTTCTTAATAAAACGTGATTGATATGAAGCGTCTTAGTATATCTTATCATTTACTAGTCGTGTCTAGGGTTTTTGTTTGATCATCTTATTCATTTTTCTTGTTTGTCATTGCTTCTTTTTGTAAATGTTTTACCAGTCGCGTCTAGGGTTTTATATTTCTTTGTCAAAAATGGTATTTGATTACATAGACTTTCATAGTCTTGTTTATGAAAAATTCAAGATTTGAAATCTGCAAGGAAAATATAAGTTCTTTCTCAAATTTCTGCAGTGACCTCATACTTTAATAAAGTTTTAAGTCTGTAAAGGATTTTCACTATTCTTGCAAATTTCAATCTTCAAAATCATATATATGGTGTGGGAAATCAAAATATCCATAGTTTGCAACCATAGTTGGAAATTTCACATTCATATCATTACCTTGAGAAACATGAAGTTCCCTTTTATTTCATTTCCATGGAATAAAGTTTGCAATACTAATACCTTGCCAAATTCAGTATACCTTCATATTTACTATGCAGCATTTTCTAAAATTCAAAATGTAATCCCTCCAAAAATTCTATTTTTACATTTCAGGATTTTTCATACCCATTACGTATTTCATTACATGTCATTTTACATGTAATGCAGTATGTAACCACCTCAAAAATCCCCGATTACATCCCTGCCCAAGTTCATTAATTCCAAAATCAGGATTTTTAAGACCCATTACATGTACTGTTACATGTAATTGAAAGTGAAACTACCCTAGAAATCTCCACTCTAAGTTTTTCCAAAATCAAAGATTTTTACACCAACTGCATGTACTATTACATGAAGTCAAATACGCAATCGCATCTAAAATCTCCTACAATACCCAAGTTGAAAAAGCAATTCCAAGTGCAAATCAGGAATTTTTTACCCGATTACAAAACGAACTACATATGCAACTATACATGCAATCCTAAGTGCAGTTGGGTCCAAAAACCCTGATTTCACTTAAAGTCCTATGTTTTTCCCTTGTAGTAGGAACTTTTTGGTCCAACTACATAAAATGTTACAAGTTGAACTGCATGTAGTGAAATCTGTAGTTTACCCAAAAATATCTGAAATACAATGTTTTCCACTTTTTCTTTATCTAGTTTCAAAATCAGAGTGAGCCTTAACGTCAACACTTTCTGACGTTGCACTATTTTGATCTTTTCATCTTAATAAAATAGGTGTTCATTAGATGACAGAAGAGCCAACCGCTACACTAGGGAAAATAATGAAATTCAAATTTCATAAATACTTGACTTCTGTTGTTCCTACCTCAGTGGTTTCAAATCTGGATCAGATCAAAGATATAGAAGTCGGGCATGTGGATATGACTGAATTGTTAAAAGAACAGAGGTTGCAAATCCAAAGGATGAGATGCAAAAATTTTTGAAAAGTCATATACACCTACTCTCAACTTTTCTTGTAGCAATATTGGAACCTGAGTTCATTATGGCATGTGCAGCACATTTTGACAAAGAAACCTAGACAATCAAGGATTCTAAAGGTCAGGTTGTTATTAGGCTAGATGTAGAAGCCATTGACAAAGTTTTCCATGTTCCTTCCGCTCTGGTATATGCAGATATTAACCATGAGAAAGCTTTAGAGTACTACAATAAAATGGAAGATGACTGCAAAAGAGAGATCAATACTATTTGGTTCGTTAAACCGAGGCAATCAATCTCAACCCGATGGCCTGCAACTTTGTACGTAACTGAGTTCAAAGAAGATATCAATGATATGATTACTCTTCTTGGTAGAATGTGGGGGTTGAAGAAGTCCAATGTTTTCAAGCCTTGGATGTTTCAGTATATTGCTATCATTAGAAAAGGAAAGCAAAAGATTTTCTGGGCAGAATTGATCAGTGATTCATTGTGTGAGCAATTGACAGAGGTACCTACCACTCATACATTTTATATGAATTCATATCTTGTGTACATTGCTGCATCCTTTTGAGCATTACCAGGGTTATCCTATGAAGGAGACAGAAGTAGGTTGCCAGTATGGGGGTACTATAGTCAATTACCAATGGTTATAGGGAGACATCGTTATCGTAGACTTCAGGATGCTTTCCTCAGAAATTTCATGTGTTTGTTTGATAAAACACTTGAGAATAGAAGGGGTTCAGAGGCAACGTGGAGGAAAGTCAATGAATATGGATGTATGTTCTTACAATTTTTGACTTTCACCTACATGAGAGTCGGATGTTTTGATGATCATCCTTATATGTTGCCAAGGTATCCAACTGATAAGATTGTTCTAATGGAGTTGGGAAGACAACTGATGTACGTACATGATAAACAAGCTGCATCTCATAAAGCCAGATTTGCAATTTCTACTCAACATCCCTTGGTAATTGGTAGGTATTCACTTACTTCCACAGTAAAGGCTAAAGCAATGGAAACTAAATTACAGGAGATCAAACTGAAAAGGTTCAAGATTAGAGCTGACTTTGATTATCGGGGCATGAGGGATAAAATCAGAAGATCTTTTACTCATGTTCATCGTATTGAAGATGTTTGGATAGATCTTCGTATAGATAAGGATATCAGAAGGATGGACTATAACAGGTTATCCTTAACAAATCATTGATATGGATCTTGCTCACATTCCTAAAGGAATGGAAGATGATGGAGACATATTAGATCCAGAATACCAGGTAGAAAAGGTTGCATCTCAGGACCTCCCTTCAATCCAATGGTCGTTAAAATAAAATTTCTCCATAACCGACAGATTTCAGTCAATCATGGCTAATACTCATGCTTGGCTCAAGTGTTATGGTATTAAGATGAAAAGATTTAAATCAGGATCAGATGATGATAAAATTGGACCTGGGGGCTGAAAATCAGAAGTGAAAGGTAAGAGCAAAGATAATGCATCTTCTTCAGGAACCACAGTAAAATTTAAATTGAAATCAAAGGAGAAAACCCAAGAAATTTCAGGTAAAGAAAAGGTGGTAATACAAGAAAATATTGAAGTTGAAGACAATAAAAAAGAGTATGAAGTTCAAGTACTTCTAGAAATACCAGATACATGATCTACCCCTGCGGAGACTACAGAGGATTTCATTCTTGCAGATGCACCTAGTTTCATGATTGATTCTGATGTTGATTCATTTTCAATAGTATTGACTCCTCATGTTTTGAATATGCCACATGACAACATGGTTAGTGTTTTCTCTTATGTTTCTCACCCAGGTACACCCATGATTCCTTCAATGGAAGGATATTCTTCTCTTAGTGACTTTGACAGGTTCATGTCAGAATCAATGCCACACGTCACTACAAGACCTACTCCTATTGCCATACAAACTGAGGCACCATCCATTATAAGCATCACAACATGTACTCAATCTAACATATCACAAGTTAGTCTGACGAAACTCCTGCTATTTTATCTATTCTTCCTTCGTTGCTCAGTGCTGTTGTTCCAAAGAGGAAGAAGCAGGAAGTTTTACCAGATATTTTTGACTTTGAGCAACTGAAACAAGTTAAGGCCAAGGGCGTTAAGAGAGCCAAAATGGTTTCAAGGGTTAGAATGGACAAGAATAAAACTAAATATGTTGAGATTATTGAACCTCTTATAGAAAAACCCCATGATGAGATGTAGTTGGCTGATTTTAAAATCACCAGGTTAGATTTGGGCAAACAGACACATGCTAGATTGATCAACGATGCTCAAGAGTCTGTAGCATTGCTAGCATAGGAGTGTGATGAGCTTAAAAGGAAGAAAAAATAGCTCAAGGAACAGAATGAATTACTCATGGCAGTACTTCGAAAGGTTACTAGAGTTTCAGAGCAGGTTGATCCACTAGCGTCTTCTATTGCAGAAGAATCTGTTAAACAAGTTGAGAGAGCTGGAGAAATGGCTATGGCCATTAATACATGGGTGAACCAAATGATGGAGGAAGCAACAAAGTTGATAAAAAGAGCACTCCAAATGATTACTTATGCCAGAATGGTGACATCTTAGTTGAATGAAGTTTTAAGAAATTTCAATCAAAACTTGGAGTCACTTGGAAAAGATTTGGAAATTTGGAATAAGTTTTCAGATATGAAATTGGAGATGCTATGTGAGAATGGGGTAATACCTTCTCATGAGAACTACATTAGATCTAAAGAGTTATTGGTGAATAGAGGCCAAGTCATTGAAAACCTTGTAGAAGATCTAGAGGTAGCCATAAAGACATGTGCTGAAAAAGAGCAAGAAATTGCTACTCAATTTATGAAGATTTCATGCACATTGGTAAATAATGATCAAAAGGTGATCACGGAAGATGATACAGTCTCAAAATTCTTGTTAATGGTTCATCTTGAACTTGAGGTAGATCATTTTACATTGACATCTATTCACAAGCTTTCGGATCATCAAAATTCACTCAATCTTCTTCAAACTATTCTTGAGGAAAGTGATGCTACAATTTCCTGATGCTCAGATACGATTCTCAAGACAACTATGGTTGCAAATAACACCATTGTGCCAAATCCAAATGAAATACAAGAGAGCATTCACATGTTTTGGGTTTTCATGGCACTTAATGAAGAAGATTGAAAAGAAGAGTGCTTTAAGCACTCAAATAGGTTTCTCATTGCTTTCTAGGATTTTAGATATGCATTGTTATTTTTAGTTTGACAAATTACATGTAAGGCATAAATTTGCAATTACATATGTAATGAAACATGTAAAGCATAAATTTGGAATTACATATCTTGCTACATGTAATCACATTACAGAGGACTGTAATGTTGAATAAGTCAACCTTAGTTATTTAGTTTTCCATATCTTTCTCATAGCCTCTCTCCTATAAATACAAGAGGGCTCATTGTAAATATTCATCTTTATGCATAGCAAGAAAACTCTGAAGAAATTGTGCAAGTTCAAACTTTGCTTTAATTTGTGCAATCTAATTTTTGGAGTGAATAAAAAGCAAGTGTTTTTCAATCTTTGAGTTGAGGAGACTTGTGAGATTACTTGTGTTGATATAAAGAGATCTTTAAATCTGATTTTGTGTAGACTTTGTGCTATAATTGTCAATTTGAGTTAGATAAGAGTGAATTCATAGTCTTTGAGCCATGATTCATACCATTACTAAGAATAGGAAAGACGCTTAATGTGTTTAAGTCTTTGTGCTTGTCATATTGCTGCTTTATAGTTTAAAATCTCTTCAGGATAGTGTATAAGTTTGTGAGCTTATATATATTCCTTAGTTTATAGTTAACTAGTATGCTTAACAATTAATCTTTCGGTTAATTTTAAGTTTATTGGTATTATTTCCCCAACTAGTTCTTAAAGGTGAAATTATAAAAATTTATCTTCGTGAAAGTGAAATCCTTCCTGAAGAAAGAGGAAGTTATACGTGAAACACCCAATTTAGATTAGATTTGAGATTCTGGTTAAGTGTTAGTTGAATTAGCTGCAATAAGAAGGGTGCCTCCCCTAAGTTGAGAGGAGAGATTATTTCTCGCACACTGTGCCTAAATATTCCATTTTGCAAGTAGTGTGTCTATGACGAACTACAAAATATTTAGCCAACAGTTTTTGGTGACTCTACTGGTGAATCGAATGCATTCGCAAGCCTCATGCTTTCGTTTGAAGTTTTTATTCTTCCCATTGTTCTAAATTTAGTTTTTCACGTTGGAGGGCTATCGTGTATACGAACGTCATTCCAAAGGAGAAGATTCCAAACGTGCTGCTTTGAGTTGGTCTCAATAAGTTAATCTTGATTTCCTTATCAAGAAAACTACTCTTGAATGAACTACCAATTATCCACCTTCAAGAAAAAGGAGTCCTGTTCTAAGTGAGACTTCACTGTTCTTTCAGAAACCACTAATTTATTTTTCTTTTCCAAAGATGGCTGCTATAGGTCCATGGGCTACAGCTTTTGGTCCTTTAAATCTTAATCCACCTTTGCATCCACTTCCACAAGGCTCTCGTAAGAAATTTCCCAAGTTCTATGGTGATGGCAAGCAACACCCAAATGAGCATATTAAAGCTTTTTATATTGCATGTGGTGTGTTGGGTGTTGAACATCAGGATGTTTCAGTAAGGCCCTTTATTGAGACCTTACAAGGTATTGCAGCTGATTGGTTCTATAATTTAGCTACAGGAGCTATCATTGACTGGGATTCCTTGAAGACTAAGTTTGAGGAACGTTTCAAGCTTGTAGAGGATGAGCACGCACTACTTGCTCAACTCACACAAATGAAGAAGGATGTGCAAGAGGGTATGCATGAATTCATTTCCAAGTTCAACAAGTTGGCAAATCAGATTCCTGCTTCCTCTCAGCCCGCTGCAGAGAACCTGAAGTGTTTCTTCATAAACACGCAACTCCCAGAAGTTAGCTTCTTGTTGAGAAGAGCTATTCTGAAAAGCCTTGCTAATGCTCAAATTCTGGCAATAGAAATTGAAGATGATCTTTTCATGGCTAGTAAGATTCAAAAGGATTGTCCAAAAGGGAACTCTTTCAATGATACTTCCACTTCAAGCAGTACAAATCCTATGGTCTAGAAACTGGCAAATGAGTTACTTGCACTCAAAAGGAAAATATCTCAAGGGTCCTTTGCTGCTCCATACAAGGATATTCCACGGAGGACATATCCCAATGCTACTCACAATTATGCAGCAAAGAATCAAGCAAAGCTTCTCCCTCCTCCGGAGAGACTTGCACTTGAAGCCCCGCTAGGCAACCAAGTCATGGGATATTATGAGAATGATCAATCTGGTACTATACCAGATGATAATCAAATGGAGGACATTGTTGCTCTATACCATGAAAATGGAGCAGCTAGCAACTCTAGCATTGGTTACATACACTATGAGGACAATGATCCAGAGGAGAGTTTTGGTCATGCATATGCTGTTATGACGCATTCTCAAACACAGTTGGCATGTCAAAATGATGAAAATTCCAAAGCAAAGGTTGATGTGCAAATGCCTATCACCCTTGCAAAAAGAGGAATGTCGCTGCCAAATCTATCCGAGGATGTAGCTAATAACCAAGTAAGTTCACCTACCACTCATGTTTCATCTAGTGTACCTAAATCTAGTATGTCTAATCCTAAGCCTCAAGCTAAAAAAATTTCTTCCTTAGCAAGTTCCTTTCAAGCTTTTGATATTATTGATAATGCTAGGAAGACCAAAGTCCAGATGTCTGAGGTAGAATACTTACAAGTGTATCCAGATCAACTGGAAAGGCTTACCAAATTTTTCAAGGAATCTCAACCTACCCAAACTCAAACTGCTACCCCAGAGCCCAGGAGTTTGCCTAATAACCTTGTTACTATCCCGTCATCTATTCCCAGAAAGATAGAACCTTTCTATATTTTCTTGCTCATTAATGGTTTTAAGCTTAGTAACTGCGTTATAGATTCCAGAGCTTCTGATAATTTCATGCCAGCTAAAGTGGCTAATGCATTGGGTCTTATCTTGACAAAGACCTTTGGAAATTGCTTTTCAATGGAGAATAAGCAAGTGCCTCTTTAGGGGAAAATCAAGGATGCACAATTTGCATTCGCGTCCTTCCTAGAAAAGAAAATTAAGATGACCATCTTGGTTGCGGATGTCCCTGCCTCCTATGGAATGTTACTTGGTTGTAATTTTTGTAAGGATGTAGGCAGAGAGCTTAATATGGATATGTCAGAGGTGAGAATTCCTATCAAGGGTGTTATGTAGAAACTGCATCCTGAGAGGGAAACCAAGTACACAATGGTCAAGTCTGACGACCCTCATGCTCAAATTTTGTTTGAGTCAGCAGGAATGGGAAATTACTACTTTCATGCTGACAAAATTTTAGAATTTGCACAAGATTGGACTGATGGATCAAAAGGTTCTTCTTGTCTTTCTGATACTGACAGATTTGTTGATGCAAGTGAAGATCAAGAGATTGATCTCAGTTCTAATGAATCTTTCATGATGGTTGAAGATGAATCTTATACCATGGTTGAAAAAGTTGTAAGTCCTACTCAAAGCCCTACAAATTCAAGTACTAGCAATTCCAATGATGTTTGGATGTTGGAATTTGATGGTAGCTATGCATCATTGGGGTCCGGTGCGGGAATAGTGTTGATATCTCCAAAAGGTGAATTCTTTCCCCTTTCTTTCAAATTGCAGTTCAACAATACCAAAAATACAACTAAATATGAGGCCTTGTTGTTGGGTATTGAAATGGTACATAAAAAGGGAATCAAGAATTTGCATGCTCAAGGTGATGCCGAGCTAGTAGTCTGTCAAGTTCGTAATCAATATCAAACAAGAAATGAGAGGTTAAGACACTATCACAACTTGGTGTGGGATTGTATTGAGCCATTTGATGCTTTCAACATTTTTGTAGTCCCAAGAGAGTACAATGACAGAGTTGATTCTCTTGTCGCATCAGCAACCTTGTTAATTCCTCATAAAGATTTTGTTGATCATCTTTATCAAATTGAGATGATTTTTCAACCTAGTGTTCCAAATAATTCAAATCATTGGCAAGTCTTCAATGATGAAAAGAAAATCATCAATTTCCTTGAAACAAAGGATAATTTTGATGAGCTCTACTTTGAGGGCAGCGAGTCATCATCTAGCGAATCAGTCCCAGATATTGATCCTGAAACTGGAGAAGAATTCATTCAATTAAAGGGAAATAAAATTCCTAAAGGCTTAGTTCCTTTAGAGAAGCTGTTTGACAAGCATGACAGATATGTCAAAGAACAACAACAATCGAGGGCCAATTTTACCATGGAATATGAGAAATACAACCTCGGATTAGAGGCTAATCCAAAAATGGTGAACATTGGAAAATGTTGCACTCCGATAGAAAGGGAGAAATTTATTTCATTATTGCGTTTATACATTGATGTCTTGGCATATTCTTATGATGACCTCAAATCTTTCCAACCAAAGGAGGTACAACATGAAATTCCTCTCAAGCTTGGTGCTATTCCATTTTGACAAAAGCAAAGGCAATATAATCCAAAAATCTCAGGGAAAATTCTCTCTAAAATTCAGAAGATGCTAGATGCTCGGATTATCTTTCCTATTCACCATTCAATGTGGATAGAAAATATAGTTCCAGTGTGTAAAAAGAATGGAGAAATTTGCATTTGTGTGGATTTCAGGAATCTCAACGAGTTGTCATTAAAGGATAATTACCCACTTCCAGTAATGGACCAAGTTTTGCAGATGGTGACAGGCTCTGAAATGCTGTCCATGCTCGATGGTTTTTCTGGGTACAATCAGATTGAAGTCAGTGAAGAGGATCAACACAAGACCACATTTACAACACCATGGGGTACTTTTGCTTATCACAAGATGCCTTTTGGTCTCATCAATGTTGGAGCTACATTTCAGCGAGAAATGAACCTTGCCTTTCAAGAAATTATTGATAAATTCATTGTTGTTTATTTAGATGACTTGACTGTGTTTTCCAAAAAATGGCAAGATCATTTTTATCACCTTCAACAAGCTCTTGAAAGATGTAGGCGACATGGTGTTTCACTTAATACCAAGAAATCAGTTTTTGGTGTGATTGAAGGAAAACTTCTGGGACACATTATGTCAAAGGAAGGTATAAAGATTGATCCTGAAAGGGTAAAATCAATCCAAGGTCTTACATTTCCCTCAAGTAAAACAACAGTTCACTCTTTCTTCAGAAAGGTTAATTTCTTGCGAAGATTTCTTCCTGACTTTGCTAAAAAACTCGTCATATCGTGGATATGATGAAAGGAAAAAATGTCTTTCGATGGAGTCCAAAAGGAAAATCGGCTTTTGGTGAGATCAAAGAAGTAATCATGCAAGCTCCAGTGTTATTCTACCCAGATTATACAAAGGATTTCATAATGTATAGTTATGCTTCCGAGCATACTATGTTAGCAATTTTAATGCAAAGGAATGATGAAGGAGTTGAGTCTCCCATCTCATTCATGAGTTGTCCATTGAAATCTCATGAGCTGAAGTATAGCCAAATGGAAAAGCATGCATTTTTTATTGTCAAGGCAGTAAAGCATTTTAGGTTCTACATTCTAAATTCGCATGTCATTGCTTTGGTGCCAGATACGATAGTCAAGACAATTTTAACACAACAAGATTTTGGTACTAAAAGAGGAAATTGGATAGCTAAGATCCAAGAATAAGGGTTTAGTTAAGCCCACAAAACTTATTTGTGGCAAAGGTTTATGTCAGCTTATGGCCAAAAATAAACTAGCTGAAGTGAAAGTGGAAATTCTGCAATCTCTTCCAACTATTTTGTTCGTTAGCACAACAGATGAGTGGTATTCTAATATCGCTCATTTTCTCACATATGGCGAGTGTCCTCCACATTTGTCATATAAGGAAAGGAGAAGTATTAAATTGAAGGCTGAAAATTTTATTCTTTGGAATAATGGTTTGTATAAGTGAAGCTTAGATGGGACATTTCTTCTTTGTGTGGATAAAGTGCAACAGGTACGATTTCTTGAATCTTTTCACAACCTTGCATGTGGTGGTCATTTCTCTGCACCAGTCACAATACATAAAATCCTGAGAGCAAAGTATTATTGGCCTACTATGTTTCAAGATGCATACCATTGGGTGAAAAAATGCGAGTTGTGTCAACAATTCATAGGTAAGCAAAAGATTGCTGCTCTACCATTAAAGTCGGTAGTAATTGAGGAACCATTTCAATAGTGGGGACTTGATTTCATCAGCGTAATCAATCCATCCTCAAGCAAGGGACATACATATGTTCTTACTGCAACTGATTACTTCACCAAATGGGTGGAGGCAATACCAACAAAGAATGCTACTTCTGAAGTGGTATGTGATTTCTTAAAGGAGAACATTATCTCACGTTTTGGTGTTCCTCATAAGATTGTCATAGATAATGCAATAGCATTTTCATCACATGACATAACAAGGTTTTGTTATGATTTTGGGATCACTTTGGTGCACTCGTCTGACTATTATCCCCAAGGTAATGGTCAGGTAGAATCCAGTAACAAGAACCTGGTTGCAATTATCAAGAAGCTGGTAGATGAAAATCAAAGATCATGGCCCAAGGCATTGTATGATGCATTGTGGGCTGATCGAATTACACCCAAATGAGCAATTGGTATGTCACCTTTCTAATTGTTGTATGGTGTGAATGCTGAAATTCCCATTACTTCAGAGCTCCCTACTCTGAAGTTAGCCAAGGCCATTGAAGATGATACTTTTGAAGGTGGCTTGGATAAAAGAATCATGTTCCTGTCAGCATTAGAGGAACAATGTACCCAAGTGGTGGATTGCATTGTTGAACATTAGAAGAAGGTGAAGGTACTCTTTGATAAGAAAGCAAAGAAAATAGCATTTCAAGTTGGTGATCGTGTACTACTTTGGGATAAATGAAGAGAACCCAAAGGTATGCACGGGAAGTTTGATACTCTTTGGTGTGGTCCTTTTACAATCCATCAAATCTTTGGTGAGAATAGTTTCCTGTTGGCTTATCAAGATGGAACACCATTTTCACTACCCTATAGTGGACAACATTTGAAGCACTATTTTGAATAAGCTCCAGATAAGTAATATTGTACATACAAAGTCCAAGTCTTTGAGTCTTTTTTGTTTTTGAGTCTTTTTTGTCTTTTAGTGTCTTTTGTCGTTTGGTCACCTGACTCTATAGCCTAATGGAATGGAAGAAGGCACTTAGAGAACTAGATTCTACATCTCTTGTCATTTCCAAGGATGCACAAGAGACATTCCCCAGTCAGAGCCAACTGTTGTCGTAAATTTTGTTTTAGTAAAATTTATGTCAACTATACAAAAAAAACTTTAATTGTATTCTCAATTAAATTAAAATTGGTTATAAAACTCTAAGTATTTTAATTAAACAAATAAATTTATTTATTTATTTAAAAGTTTCAAGTCGTTAATTTTAATGTTTTTCTTAGATTTTAGTTTTTACTTTATTTTATTTATTTATATTGTTTTTCAATTTTAATAATATATTGATACTATATTATTAAAATTCTAAACATATTTAAATATTATTTAAAATCTCAAAATATTAAAATAAAAACCTTTAATAGAGATTTTATATAATATTGTATATATTTTAATGTTTAGAAGCTCAAACGTAAGTCTTTAAAAAATAAAAGGTCATGTTTTGAGGTTTTCAGGATTTTTAAGAGGAATTACATGTTTTATTACATGTAACACATGAAGTAACACACACTTATAAAACTCCCGAAATATGATTGCAAGGTCAGATCTTATTCACGCCTTTGAATGTTTTGTAAACATGTTAAATTAAATGTTTTTAATATTAAAAACCCCAAGAGCTTCTAAAGTCGTTGGACCTTTTATTGTGATTACATGTTGCAAAATACATAATGCAATACAAAGACTTTGATTATCAAGATCTCTTTATACTGTTGCAAACAAATGAAAGGAGCACGCCGAATGGAGAGACTGACAGTTCAGTTTGAGTGCCGTGTAGAGACTCTAAGTCTTCAATGCTGCGCCGACTGGGAATTGCTGAGTTTCAGGGTTATTAAAATCCTCATTCCACCTCTTATTATTCTGCAAAACATTTTGATACAATTAATTCTTCAAATGCGCAAGTCCTTGGCTCACATTCAATTTCGAACATCAATTCTTCATTCACGTCTTTTTTGCAGAAGCCAGGTATTCACGACTTTGTGTTTTTCAATCAAATGGTCTTTTGAAAACAATGCTTTCATTTTTGTTTCTTAATAAAACGTGATTGATATGAAGTGTCTTAGTATATCTTTTCATTTACCAGTCGCATCTAGGGTTTTTGTTTGATCATCTTATTCATTTTTCTTGTTTGTCATTGCTTCTTTTTGCAAATGTTTTACCAGTCGCGTCTAGGGTTTTATATTTCTTTGTCAAAAATGGTATTTGATTGCATAGACTTTCATAGTCTTGTTTATGAAAAATTCAACATTTGAACTTTGCAAGGAAAATATAAGTTCTTTCTCAAATTTCTGCAGTGACCTCATACTTTAATAAAGTTTTAAGTCTGTAAAGGATTTTGATTGTTCTTGCAAATTTCAATCTTCAAAATCATATATATGGTGTGGGAAATCAAAATATCCATAGTTTGCAACCATAGTTGGAAATTCCACATTCATATCATTACCTTGAGAAACATGAAGTTCCCTTTTATTTCATTTCCATGGAATAAAGTTTGCAATACTAATACCTTTCCAAATTCAGTATACCTTCATATTTACTATGCAGCATTTTCCGAAATTCAAAATGTAATCCCTCCAAGAATTCTATTTTTACATTTCAGGATTTTTCATACCCATTACGTATTTCATTACATGTCATTTTACATGTAATGCAATATGTAACCACCTCAAAAATCCCTGATTACATCCTTGCCCAAATTCATTAATTCCAAAATTTGGATTTTTAAGACCCATTACATGTACTATTACATGTAATTGAAAGTGAAACTACCCCAGAAATCTCCACTCTAAGTTTTTCCAAAATCATAGATTTTTACACCAACTACATTTACTATTACATGTAGTCAAATGCGCAATCACATCTTAAATCTCCTATAATACCCAAGTTGAAAAAGCAATTCCAAGTGCAAATCGAGAATTTTTGACCCGATTGCAAAACGAACTACATATGCAACTATACATGCAATTCTAAGTGCAGTTGAGTCCAAAAATCCTGA
Organism: Chamaecyparis obtusa; assembly: GCA_027943335.1. NCBI lineage: Eukaryota > Viridiplantae > Streptophyta > Pinopsida > Cupressales > Cupressaceae > Chamaecyparis > Chamaecyparis obtusa. The sequence continues at coordinate 152,394 of BSBK01004354.1, forward strand.
TTTCACTTAAAGTCCTATGTTTTTCCCTTGTAGTAGGAAATTTTTGGTCCAACTACATAAAATGTTACAAGTTGAACTACATGCAGTCAAATCTGTAGTTTACCCAAAAATCCTTGAAATACAATGTTTTCCACTTTTGCTTTATCAAGTTTCAAAATCGGAGTGAGCCTTAACGTCAACACTTTCAAACATTGCACTATTTTGATCTTTTCATCTTAATAAAATAGGTGTTCATTAGATGACAGAAGAGCCAATCGCTACACCAGGGAAAATAATGAAATTCAAATTTCATAAATACTTGACTTCTGTTGTTCCTACCTTAGTGGTTTCAAATTTGGATGAGATCAAAGATATGAAAGTTGGGCATGTGGATATGATTGAATTTGTTAAAAGAACAGAGGTTGCAAATCCAAAGGATGAGATGCAGAAAATTCTAAAAATTCATATACACCTACTCTCAACTTTTCCTGTAGCAATATTGGAACCCGAGTTCATTATGGCATGTGTAGCACATTTTGACAAAGAAACCCAGATAATCAAGGATTCTAAAGGTTAGGTTGGTATCAGGTTAGATGTAGAAGCCATTGACAAAGTTTTCCATGTTCCTTCCGCTCTACTATATGCAGATATTACCCATGAGAAAGCTTTAGAGTACTACAATAAAATGGAAGATGACTGCAAAAGAGAGATCAATACTATTTGGTTCGTTAAACCAAGGCAATCAATCTCAACCTAATGGCCTCCAACTTTGTACATAACTGAGTTCAAAGAAGATATCAATGATATGATTACTCTTCTTGGCAGAATGCAGGGGTTGAAGAAGTCCAATGTTTTTGAGCCTTGGATGTTTCAGTATATTGCTATCATCAGAAAAGGAAAGAAAAAGATTTTCTGGGCAGAATTGATCAGTGATTCATTGTGTGAGCAATTGACAAAGGTACCTACCACTCATACATTTTATATGAATTCATATCTTGTGTACATTGCTGCATCCTTACGAGCATTACTAGGGTTATCCCATGAAGGAGATAGAAGCAGGTTGCTAGTATGGGGGTACTATAGTCAATTACCCATGGTTACAGGGAGACATCATTATCGTAGACTTTAGGATGCTTTCTTTAGAAATTTCATGTGTTTGTTTGATAAAACACTTGAGAATAGAAGGGTTTCAGAGGTAGCGTGGAGGAAAGTCAATGAATATGGATGTATGTTCTTACAATTTCTGACTTTCACCTACATGAGAGTCAGATGTTTTGATGATCATCCTTATATGTTGCCAAGGTATCCGACTGATAAGATTGTTCTAATGGAGTTGGGAAGACAGCTGATGTATGTACATGCTAAACAATCTCCATCTCATAAAGCCGGATTTGCAATTTCTACTCAACATCCCTTGGTAATTGGTAGGTACTCACTTACTTCCATAGTAAAGGCTAAAGCAATGGAAACTAAATTATAGGAGATCAAACTGAAAAGGTTCAAGATTAGAGCTGAATTTGATTATCAGGGCATGTCGGATAAAATTAGAGGATCTTTTACTCATGTTCATCGTATTGAAGATGTTTGGATAGATCTTCGTATAGATAAGGATATCAGAAGGATGGACTATAGCAGGTTATCCTTAGAACAAATCATTGATATGGATCTTGTTGACATTCTTGAAGGAATGGAAGATGATGGAGACATATTAGATCCAGAATACTAGGTAGCAAAGGTTGCATCTTAGGACCTCCCTTCAATCCAATGGTCGTTAAAAGAAAATTTCTCCATAACCGATAGATTTCAGTCAATCATGGCTAATATGCAGGCTTGGCTCAAGCGTTATGGTATTAAGATGAAAAGATTTAAATTAGGATCAGAATGTGATACAATTGGACCTGTGGGCCAAAAATTAGAAGTGAAAGGTAAGAGCAAAGATAATGCATCTTCTTCAGGAACCACAATAAAATTGAAATTGAAATCAAAGGAGAAAACCCGAGAAAGTTCAGGTAAAGAAAAGGTAGTAATACAAGAAAATCTTGAAGTTGAAGATGATCAACAAGATGATGAAGTACAAGTACTTGTAGAAATACCGGATACACGATCTACCCCTGCAGAGACTACACAGGATTTCATTCTTGTAGATGCACCTAGTTTCATGATTGATTCTGATGTTGATTCATTTTCAACATTATTGACTCCTCCTATTCTTAATATGCCACATGACAACATGGTTGGTGTTTTCTCTTATGTTTCTCACCCAGGTACACCCATGATTCCTTCAATGGAAGGATATTCTTCTCTTAGTGACTTTGACAAGTTCATGTCAGAATCAATGCCACACGTCACTACAAGACCTACTCCTGTTGCCATACAAACTGAGGCACCAGCCATTGTAAGCATCACAACATGTACTCAATCTAACATATCACAAGTTAGTCTGATGGAACTCCTGCTATTTTATCTGATCTTCCTTTGTGGCTCAGTGCTGCTGTTCCAAAGAGAAAGAAGTAGGAAGTTTTACCAGATATTTTTGACTTTGAGCAACTAAAACAAGTTAAGGCCAAGGGCGTTAAGAGAGCCAAAATGGTTTCAAGGGTTAGAATGGACAAGAATAAAACTAAATATGTTGAGATTGCCGAACCTCTTATAGAAAAACCCCGTGATGAGATGTAGTTGGCTGATTTTAAAATCACCAGGTTAGATTTGGGAAAACAAACACATGCTGGATTGATCAACGATGCTCAAGAGTCTGTAGCATTGCTAGCACAGGAGTGTGATGAGCTTAAAAGGAAGAAAAATCAGCTCAAGGAATAGAATGAATAACTCATGGTAATAATTTGAAAGGTTACTAGAGTTTCAGAGCAGGTTGATCTACTAGCATCTTCTATTGCAGAAGAATCTATTAAACAGGTTGAGAGAGCTGGAGAAATGGCTACGAGAATTAATACATGGGTGAACCAAATGATGGTAGAAGGAACAGAGTTGATAAAAATAGCACTCCAAATGAATTCTTATGCTAGAATGGTGACATCTCAGTTTAATGAAGTTTTAAGAAATGTCAGTCAAAACTTGGAGTCACTTGGAAAAGATTTGGAAATTTGGAATAAGTTTTCAGATATGAAACTAGAGATGCTATGTGAGAATGGGGTAATACCTTCTCGTGAGAACTACATTATATCTAAAGAGTTTTTGGTGAATAGAGGCCAAGTCATTGAAAACCTTGTAGAAGATCTAGAGGTAGGCATAAAGACGTGTGTTGAAAAAGAGCAAGAAATTGCTACTCAATTTATGAAGATTTCATGCACATTGGTAAATAATGATCAAAAGGTGATCACATAAGATGATACAGTCTCAAGATTCCTGTTAATGGTTCATGTTGAACTTGAGGTAGATCATTTTACACTGGCATCTATTCACAAGCTTTCGAATTATCAAAATTCACTCAATCTTCTTCAAACTATTCTTGAGGAAAGTGATGCTGCAATTTCCTGATGCTCAGATACGATTCTCAAGACAACTATGGTTTTAGATAACACCATTGTGCCAAATCTGAATGAAATACAAGAGAGCATTCACAAGTTTCAGGTTTTCATGTCACTTAATGAAGAAGATTGAAAAGAAGAGTGCTTTAAGCACTCAAATAGGTTTCTCATTACTTTCTAGGATTTTAGATATGCATTGTTGTTTTTAGTTTGACAAATTACATGTAAGGCATAAATTTGCAATTATATATGTAATGAAACATGTAAAGCATAAATTTGCAATTACATATCTTGCTACATGTAATCACATTATAGAGGACTGTAATTTTGAATAAGTCAACCTTAGTTAGTTTTCCATATTTTTCTCATAGCCTCTCTCCTATAAGTACAAGAGGGCTCATTGTAAATATTCATCTTTATGCATTGCAAGAAAACTCTGGAGAAATTGTGCAAGTTCAAACTTTTCTTTAATTTGTGCAATATGATTTTTGGAGTGAATAAAAAGCAAGTGTTTTTCAATCTTTGAGTTTAGGAGACTTGTGAGATTATTGTGTTGATATAAAGAGATCCTTAAATCTGATTTTGTGTAGACTTTATGCTATAATTGTCAATTTGAGTTAGATAAGAGTGAATTCATAGTCTTTGAGTCGTGATTCATACCATTACTAAGAATAGGAAAGAAGCTTCATGTGTTTAAGTCTTTGTGCTTGTCATATTGCTGCTTTATAGTTTAAAATCTCTTCAGGATAGTGTATAAGTCTGTGAGCTTATATATATTCCTTAGTTTATAGTTAACTGGTACACTTAACAATTAATATTTCAGTTAATTTTAATTTTATTGGTATTATTTCTCCAACTTGTTCTTAAAGGTGAAATTATAAAAATTTATCTTCGTGAAAATGAAATCCTTCTTGAAGAAAGAGGAAGTGATACATGAAACACCCAATTTAGATTAGATTTGAGATTCTGGTTAAGTGTTAGTTGAATTAGATGCAATAAGAAGGGTGCCTCCCCTAAGTTGAGAGGAGAGATTATTTCTCACACACTGTGCCTAAATATTCCATTTTGCAAGTAGTGTGTCTACAACTACTTACAAGATATTTAGCCATCATTGAGGATATAGCTCCCTTTATTTTTTCAAATGTAGCTTTATATTATAGAGTCTATTTAAAAACATGGTCCCTTTTTAACATTAAAATAATCAAATTTACTAGACCAATGAAATCAAAGATGAACCTTATGAAAAATTTGACCTTCCCTAGAAAATATTGCACTTCTTATTTATTGATATGGAAAAAATTTAGATGGTTTTGATCCTATCTGGGTCTATGGAATCTCCCTCTTTAGATACCACGTAACCAAGTAGCTTTCCTTGTAGGACACCAAAAAATCCTTTTTTTGGTTCAAAGAAACCCTAAACTCTTGAAACCTTTGGAATACATTATCTAAGTGATCAAATTGTTCCTCTTTATGCTTTTAAAATATGGTAAGGTTTTCTAAATAAATGAGGATAATTTCATCAGTGATGCCTTTGAATGTAATCTCCTTTTACCAAGGAAAGGTGGAACCTTTGTTTGATAAGCCAAATGGAATCTTGGCATAGGAAAAGGTTCCCCACTTTATCACAAAAGTGGTCTTGTGGTAGACTTTTTACTTCATCTAGACTTGATTGTATCCTAAGAGTCTATCTAGTAAGAAGTATATTTCTGCACTGGCCTCCATTTGCAAAATCTATTCCATAGAGGGTAGTAATTGGTTATCTTTTAGATAATCTCTATTCAAATATTGAAAAATCAATCCATGGGTGAATTTTGCCTATTTTCTTCTATACGAGAACCATGTTTGAGACCCAGGTGCTGTGCTTGATTGAATAAATGATGCGTGAGTCAATTATCTTTCACAACTCTTGGGCCATTAAGTTCATTACTTTTAGATTGATGGTCCTGTACTTCTACCAGATGAGCTTGGATACCTTTTCTATTTGATTGTGTACTAGATAACATCTTTATTGTAACCTTTGAGGTCATAATAACTCCATGCTATAACCCGATCATATTTTTCACATGGGTCTATCAACCTTTGTTTATCAATTGGGGGCTTATTTTTCCCCACTTTTAAATTTTTCCTTGACCGAGGTCAAGGTCATCATAATCTCCTACGAAAAATATCCTTTTATCCTTCCTTGAATCATCACAATCAAAATAATTTTTGAGGGATATTAATCCTTTGGCTAGTTTGTTACCTTTCTGCTAAAGGATTTGATCTTCATATATTTCTTCAAATTTCATTTGTAGCCGATTAAGAATTCACTGACTTGTTTTATGAACATAGAGAGTTAGGAATAATTCTCAAAATTTTCCAATTTTTTGAACATTATCTATGATGGAAGACCTAACTATGAGTTGAACTGCATGGTTTTTTGTCAGAAGCTCTATCATTGAGTTAAACTAAGAACCAATGGTAGCCAATTGATTGAAGTCTATATTATGTTTTCTCAATACAAATTGGATATTGAAGGCTTCAAAACCTTATATGATATCTCATACTCAATATTTATAAGAGTGCATCTAAAAATTCTTGGCAGAAGACCAATTTTGAACCTAATTCACCACTAGCTCAGATTCTTTGAAGGCCCTTATTTTCTTGACTCTCATTTTCTTAGCAATGTTTTTGATTGTAGGAAAAAACAAGTTTTAAAGGGGACCCGAAACCCCGTAAAAACTAGATAAAAAGTATAGCATTAAAGGAAACTAAAAAGAAATAGGACTAGGGACTAGTCCACCATAACCATAACTAGCATGAAAACCAAAAAACCAAAAACCAGCAAAAAACTGACAAAAGGTTAGCACCAAGGACCCAGGACACTAGAAAAACTCTTTGTGAGTTTTGTCAGCTTCCTGCTTCGCCTCAGATATCTTCTTTATTACGGCATAGAAGTCAGAGAGCTCCTGGATTCTTTCTTGAATCTTCCTCCTTTTCACAGACCTGGTACATTTTCCTGGCCCTTCCTCTTCCAAGTCCTCTGTATTCTCATCAGGTTTCTTGCTGGGGGAGCCAGCATCCAACTCAGCTTTAATGGTCATGAAGTAGTCCGTGGCCGTACCCCTAAAATTATTGTTGTCATGCATGTATTTTTTCGTGGCATTCTCCATCATTTCCATTCTAGCTTGTATTTCCTACACTTTTTTATCCCCATCAATGTTCATGTTGCCTTTCGCAATTTTTGAACTAGACTCCAGCTTATCCTGTAGGGAATCCACCTTAGCGAAGATAGAGAGGTACTTTAAATTTAAATTTTTGATTTCCTAAAAAACCCATTTCAGAAGGTGAAAATAATACATGGAAGCAACCTTAGTAGTTTGGAGAACCCCAAAGGGTGGATCTATTTTATCGTCCATGTCTTCCTTAAGCAAGCAATGTTAAGCCTTGTAATAACCCTTCATATTTCACCTCATTATTGGTATAGATAAATTGAAAGAGAAAGGTGTGTATAACATTCTTTCCCTCTAGTGATATGATGTAAATATCATCCCCTAAACCTATTATGCCCCTAGCTCCATCAAAGTGCAAAGACCATGGTTCATAACTATCTTGTACTTAACTAGGGCTCACCGAGTCTTTGGTAACATGTGGTATGACTTGGTCCTCATAAAAAAATTACATAAGTACCAAGGTCAGTGGTGTGAAATCTCCCAAAAGGATTTGAGTTATAAAATTGATGAAAAGAAACTACCTTTGAACTGCTCATATTAACCATCACCTTTTCACCTCTTAGTAGTTTGAAAGTATACATTTCTTCTCAAGTTATAAAAGTATGGGTAGGTTTAAATTTTATGGTGGCCTCATCCAAAATGTGCACAACATGCATGGTCTTTGATACTATTTTCACTTTGGAACCACAATTTTTACATAGGATTAAATGAGACCAATCTAAAGATATGTATCCTCTTGTTTTGGTGGTGAAATCCCTAGATACACATAGACCAAGAATGGGGGGAATATCAACAACTATAACTATTACCCAAATTTTTCCTATTCCATACAAATTTGGTTAGGCTGGATTCTATCCAGAGTTTGCATTTTATCCTGTTGAACACCTTGAGAAGTTTCATGGCCTTGTGTCCTGCCCTCTGGTCTCTGCATTTGTTTAACTCTCTAGTATGCAAGCGTTTGAATTTGAAAATGTAGCTGTTGGCCCAAAAAAAACTAAGAACCCTTGGCCATGTTATAATTCCCCGTTACCTTTTCGGGCCACTCAAGTCCCTTTAAATGCATGTGCCTTTTGAAATGACCCCCTTATGTGTTATACCATTAGGTCATCAGGTGGGGCCCATTTTTTATTATTTCTTCCCAGCCTAAGTCTCCTGATAAATATTTCCATACGACTTACCTTGTAAAACTTGTGGCTGTTATTAAATCTCAAGACTCCAGGTTGTCACACTTTCTGACATGCGATCTAGTGACAGGGTGACACCTATCTGGGTGGGCCCGTTCCTCTTTCTCAGCTGGCAGTTAAGATTCGAGCAAGATCAATGATTGTTGCTATACCACTGAGGTGATGTGCTCGAAGGTTAACATCACGATGTAACGACGGCCATCGATCCTCCTCTTTAGCACAAAATTTTAGTTGTCAGTGGGTCCACTGCCAGCTATCTCAAGGTGTTTGATCCTGGTTGGTCATAGAGTTATGATGTGGAGCTATGTTAGAGCGGGCCCAGTATGTTGTCTTTCCTGAATATCTAACAGTTGTCGTATGATGGCATGGAATATTCCAAGCCCATGTGATCATACGCCAGCCATTGATTTTACCTTTTTCCAGGGCTCTGTTAGGTGGCTCCTCGGGTTTTGACATGCTTGAATTCTATTGGTTGGCCAGATGAGAGCTGAGATTTGTCAGTAGGCCCATAGTCTTTTGCTTATGTGTCAGGTTAAAGCTCGTGTGAGATCTATGATCATCATTATGCCACTGAGGAAAAGTGCTCAAGAGTTAAGGCTATGGTATAACGACAACCGTCTGATGGAAGGTTAAGGATGTCATGGGTCTGTGTTGCCAGAAGGTGCTGACACACTTATTTCTGATTGGTCGATGGGTGGAACAGTTGGCACTTGTCAGTGGGTCCAGTTGTCAAAGGATTTGCAGAGTCGACCAAGATGTATGGTCATCGCATGATCGCGAGGAATCTTCTTCCCCTTTGCGGTCATGTGACCACCATCTGATGTAGAGTCAAGATTCTTATGCTTGCTGAGGTGCCAGTGATGCTAACATGGTCACTTCTCATTGGTTCTGACTGATGAGTTGGTGCTTGATTTTTCAAAGGGTCTCCCGACTGTTACAAGGTTGATCTAAGCCATTTGATCTGCCGGGAAGGAGTGATATCGATGACTATGTTTTAATCTTGGTTAACTGGCCATTTGTTTTCAAATTTAAAATATCTTCTTGAGGGTTTCTTGCTGGTTCATTGTGGTTGGTCGATTGTGTAGCTTCGGGTAGCTCAGAATTGATAGTTCCAGTACAGTTGCTGTTGGGGAAATGTTGAGAAAGATCTAGTGGCCATCTCCTGCAATTTCTGAGGGTACTATGTTGATATTCTCACGCTGAAGAAATATTAGGGTGGCACCACCTATGGCCTCCTGTACTTTGAAATATAAATCAAACTTGGACCAGATTTGAGAATTCATGGAAAGGCTGAGTTGCAGAAGGGGTAGATAGGTCAAGGTGGCTTGTCTGCAGGAAGATATAGTACAGGGATGGACATGCAAATACAAGATCTGATCAGTCAGGATACTTTCAAAGACACATTTATGATCAGACATGATAGAATTAGGGTTGCTGATTATTTTATGTCAAATCATATGTAAGCCTAATTAGGTTTTGACTCCTGCCTACGTGCAAAGGGAGATGTATATAATGTTTTTGGAGCTTTTTAGAGCTCAGAGTTGGCAGTTGTAAAAGAGAATTTTCTCTCTGAGGAGTTATCCATGGCATTCTTTCTACCCTCTGACTTTCTGCAGTTTGTAACTTTCATTGGAACTTTAGATATTGCAAAGGTACTTTGTGACATTCTTTCTGTCTCTATGCCTTCTTGTTTGAATTTTCTCTTATTGAGTTCAGTATATGTATGTTTTTAGTGATATCTTAGGGTTCCTGATCCCTCTTTCTTTCTGCAATTCATTTGTATTCTTGTGGGTGATTTGATTTGAATGATCTTGTGGGTATACTTCAATGCCCTGACAGTCTATCTCATTCCTATACCTATTTGTAGAAGTGAATGTTGTAATACCCCAAAAATGGGCTATAGGTTCATTAACCTCTATATCGACACATCGAACGAAATCAACATCAAAGTCCTAACCAAAGGCACATCTGCACATCATTGAATTCTAATTGATTATCTTAAATTCTGCATCGGGGAATATTCCTAGTAATATTCTTAATTATCTTAATTACCTTTAATTTAATGATTATTTGGCGATAAATCACATTTATCCTAAAGTTTGATTAATTGAATACTTTCATATTTAATTAATTAAATTTAATATTTGCCACTTAATTGTTTAATTAAATTTAATTCTATCTATTATTAATTGTATTATTTAATTTTGACAATAAATCTAATATCTTATGAATAATTGATTAAATTCTTATTTAATTAATTAAAGCATGTTGTCATTATTTAATAATATAGTTTTTAATAAAAGTTTGATTAAATGATTGATTAACCCATAAATCAATTATTTATTTTCAAAAATCAGTTAAGTTGAGAGTAAATCATTTAATTATTTATTTAATTCTTAATTATTATGCACATTCAAAAGAAACAATTAAAGTCCAAATCAGAAAATCAATGCAAAGTGTTGACTTTTTGGAACTCAACATCCTTTTGGAGTTCAAAAAGCTGATCTAAACTCTAATTTGAGTTAAAAAGTTGTTTTTGCATGCTTTTGCATAATTTTGAGAATTAACTATCTTTCATGATCAGATAACTCAAAAATCAAGTTGAGTTTATCTAAGTGATTTATGGTTTTTTTTCATGCACCTCCAAAGCCCTAGATTTCTATAAATTAAGGCTTTAGCTCTTCACAAATCATCCACAAAAATTGCATAATCACGCTGAAGAATTGTTATTTGGAGAATCAAAGCTTATTGTGAATCAAGGCTATTGTGAGATCAATTTGGTTTTTACATTCATTTAGATTTGTTTTCATATCATTGTTAGATCATTTATCATATCATAGCATATCAGTTTTTACATATCATAGATTTCATATCATTTTTCATATTATTGCATCTAAAATCTAAAAAAATAGCTTAATTGGATTCAATTCATATCTAGATCAATTGCATTCAAATCCTTCATTTAGGTGTCATCAAAGTCACTGATCTCAATAACAATCTGAGAACATCATACTCGCACCTATTAGAAGGCAGTAAATCGCCTGGTTAGTTTAGCTTTCAATTCATTGCACGATTTCAATTTCAACTAACCTCTAATGTTTTACTGAAGTGTTGTGTCTACAAATCAGGTACAATTTTCACACACACATTTTTGGTACCCATCGTGGGGCAACCCACCTTTACATGCTGGTTTTGATTTTTTTTTTAGAGCTAAAGCCCTAAAGTTTCAAAGATTTAATTTTATCTCTCAAACGGCTTGGATTTTTGCTCTCAAATTTTTTTTTCAATTTGGAAACATATCAATGAAGCTACAGTAAAAAATTCAGAATTTGTTGAGATATTTTGAATTTTTAATAATTTTTTCTTAAAATTTGAGAAAAAATCAATATCTGACGCAAATCAGCATATTTTTTAGAAATTTTTATATTTTTAGAAATATCTTTAAATTATATAGGGGGTCCATTCTTTATATTTTAAATTTGGATGCAATATAATAGCTCAAATAGTCAATTTACAAAATCTGGTCTATTTTGGTAAAATGGGTCTCTAGGGCACAAATGAAGAGATTTTTCTAAAATTTTTACATTTTTAGAAATTTCTCTATTTTTTAGTAGGGGTCTTTGTTCTGAATTTCTATTTTTGTGGCCAAAATCATATCAAAAAAATTAGATCTTGTTGACTAGGTCAAATGCAGCAAATTTTTTTTTTTTTTGTGATGGGTATGCACTTATTTTTTTTACATGGTTCAATGAATGATATAAGTTGTCATTTGGGTTAATTTATAGTTATTTTTTCTGATAAAAATTGATTTTTAGAGCTAACCCTATGGTTTTCATAAGTTGAAGATACGTTGCATATCTTGTTTGCTTGTTTGCTTGTTTTCTTATCGGAGAGTTTGTTGCTTGCCTGCGCGAGATTGTTTAACAAAGATAAAAATCAAGAAATATCTACTAAGCATGTCATGAGGATCTTAGGTATTCTACTTGTTTTGATAATATTTTGATTTGGACTTAAAATAAATCTCTCGTGTGTCTAGCTTGAGTGCTTCTTTGCATGCTTTTATTTTACACACTTGCATAATTGATACTAGGTTGTGACACCTTAAGTATTCATTTAAGCAGTCTTAGATACTTGTGATTGATCTAGATTTCTATCTTGGGTTATTAGACTTGCTAATCCGTCGGCCCCTCATTCCACCCCGTGGTTGCAATCTCAACGCCATAAAGGGGAGGGGTCTAGAGGATATAAGCATTAATTATTCCACCAGGCAACCCTTTTTTGCTTTTTAGAACTCACTTGTTTTCTAAGTTGTGGACTCATTTTTAGCTTGTGTGAGGGGTTAATTGTTCCACCTTGTGGACTCACCTCATATTCACTTTAAGCGTTAAGTGTTTCTCTTTCTGCTTTTGGGTACTTTTGGTAGATTTACTTTCAGAAATATATCTGTGCTCACATAGTAATTAGGCCCTATGAACACTATTTGTGATTCTTGAGAGATTGGATTCCTAGTGAAATCCTTCTTGATGATGGAATCCTTGTAGGTAGGGAGGATACTTAGTGTGTTTCATGTTCTACTTGGTTAGTGCATCTTCTCTTATTGATTGATACATTCTCTCTCTGGAGAGGTTGATAGATGACGTGGGGTTGACATCACAGACCTTGGTGAAACAAACTTTATCTTAGTGTGTCAGATTAATCTGCTTGCTTTGTTTGGGTTAAAAGTGAAGAGGCATCAAAACCTTGGATCTAGAGCCTAGTCCCCTTGTGGTATCATACTATGAGTCACCTTTAGAGAGGGTTAACCATAGAAGACGATCCCTTCACAGGGAAAACTGCGTTGATGGAACCTCAAGCGGTAATAGTCATTTCAAATGTGGTAGTAACAACCTCTATATAAATGTCCTTGTGGAAGAAATCTTCATAGGTGTGGTTCATTGTTGGGTTGTTAGATCTCCCTAGCAGCTCTTGATTGATTAAATTCTCAGACTGTGTCAAAACCCTGGTGTGCCGGGATTGGAGTTCACCCCTTTGGATCATAAAAGTTGCAGAGTCAAACCATTACTAAAAACCCTAGTGAGGCCAAATTTTTATTTTCTAGGGTATATTTTCATCATTGCAAAACATTTTGGAACATACACAATTAGCGCTTCTGAGGATTAGAACGAATAAGTCACTTGATTGTTCATGCACAAGGTTGCTTTTGCCCTTGTTTATTATTTTTAGACATGCTTGAAATCACTTGCTTGCTGTTTTGCATGCTTGTTTATCTATCTAGTTACTAAAAATGAACAAATCTGTTACAATCCTCAAATTTGGACATTAAAATTTGCAAACAATCCGAATCTGAAAACTCAAAATTTGCAAAATGTGAAGTAAAATTCTTTTCTAGTGTCAAAAGTCATCTCAGGAGGTCAAAAAGTCATACGAGTTTCTATCAAGTGTCATTTCATTACTGCCCATCTGTCGTATGGTAAAGAACCCAGTGTCGTATGAGTCTTTCTCCCAATTAAATTCAAAAATTCAAATCTTGCTAGCAACTGTCGTGCAAGTTTTGCAACTGTCGTATGAGCTTTTCAACTATTGTTTCATAGCATACCCACTATCATACGAGTTTGTAGAGTGTCGTTTGGGAAAATTTTGAAAAGTTGTCAGAAAATGTTTAGAATTGCCAGATACTTAGCTTTTTCAGCCTAGTTCCAGAATATGTCATACAAATCATTGTGTCAACAACAGAGCAGTAGCTATTGAGAATCAGTACACATGTCTCAAAGAATTAGTACACCTGAGGAAGAAATTCTAATCACAGCTATGATGAAGTAGATGCAAGCTATGCAAGTCTAACAAACTTGAGAAAGAAAAGGAACCTAAAGAGTTCTCCATGGAAGCTCTATGTCCTTTTCCATTTGATAAAGACTTGTAAATGTCACCATGCCCCCGGATAGAATTTGAGCAATGTGATAATCCTTATGATACCTCTTCCATGCAGAGTGATACATCCATCTTTGGAGACTATGATGACTATGATGATGGACAATATAATGATACCTATGACACCTCTATTCCTAAGAGTCCTCATCGTCATGTGTTCCTGCTTACTGGGAATGGGATGTCACATTGGGTAGATCGTGATGGTGATCCATATGATTCTGATTTTGAAAAAGACTTTGATGATTTTTGTGAATAATACCTTGATTATGATCCATCTACTACTGCTAAGGACTATAAAATGCATCGTGCTAGCTTGAAGCATCAATATTATAAGAATCCTTCTCCTAAGGACTCTCCTACTGAAAATAAAGATTATCTTCTCAAGCAAGATCATGTTAATGTTGGACCTTTGTCTTGTGATGGTTCCCTTCCATCCCCTACTTCCTGCAATACTCATACATTTCCTAAAGTTTTCAAGTCTTTCAAATCTTTCACAGAACCTTCATCCGACACAAGCCCTGATACTTTTCATATAGTTCCCTATAGTTATCCTCTAGGGCTACCTCTTCAAGAAATTCAAGCTAACCTTCACTTGGCTGCTAATACTTTCAATAATGCTAAACCTAAAGAGCCTAAGCCTTCATACGCTACAATGCCTACTTCAAATAGTCCTTCAGCATCTCTGCAACAGTCTTCCATAAAATTCCAACATGCTTTCATATCCTTAGAAGTGGCCCCATGTCAAGAGGACTCTAAAAATGATGAAGAAAAGAACATAAAGAAAGATCAAGATCAAGAACCCTCCATGTCATCCAATCCTTTTCATGATGTCTCTTATCTGCTTTAGGGTTCTTTTGATCCTGCACATCCTTTTTCATGCATTCCACCATGTCTTAAGTCTTCTCCTAAGCAAGATAAAGTTACTACTTACACCATTGAGCTTATTGACAATCAAAATAACCTTACTACACTTGCACTTTCCAAAGATGATACTTCCATTAAGGTTGTTAAAAATGGTGTTGTTACTTCCAATGTTAAGCCTATTGAAAATCAAAAGAAAAATTATGCGCTTGTGCTATTTAAAGATCCTTGTCAAGATCAAAGTCTTCCATCTTCTTGTTCTACCACTCCATGTTTTCTTCCACTTTCTACTCTTCCTAAGTCTTTGCAAGCTTTGAACAATCCTATCAAAGAAGGTGCTCATATTCAAGATGTCCACAATTCTATTGAAAATTCTAATGCTCACTCTAAAGATGGTGATATCCTTGGTTGTCACATAGATGATGATGAACTTATTGATTATCCTTTTGCATTTTCCACTTCCACCCTTGGATGTCCTCCACCAATATTAAGGGCTTCATGTCTACCTTCCATCTTGGGTCCTTATGTCCCTTCACTTTCCCCTCCTAACTCTCCTAATTCGCCATCCATCTTGGGTCCTTACATCCCTCCATCTCCCATCTTTCCTCAAGATTAACATAGATGCATACCCTTGAATCCTTTTCATCCATCCACCCATCTAAACCAGTCATATCCTCCTTCTTCCACAAATCCCAAGTCTTTTGGAAGTAACTTGAATGTTCAATACAAGAAAAAGAAGCAATACAATAATCCATCAAAAAAAGATCACCATGTCTCCTCTAATTGACATGGAGGCATAAAGTCAAAAGAGATATCTAAGAAAAAAATTACAAGGCAAGTATGTGTTCCAAAATCCATCATTGAAGATATTCTCTCTAGATCATCAAAAGGAAATAAAAAGCCTATGGCTATATGGATTCCAAAGTCTCTCTTGAAAGAGTCTGGTGTTGAGCAAAAAGTGAAATTGACATTTAAGCTTCCAAAGGCTTCCACTTCGTCTTCTTCCAAAAACATTCTTCCATTCCATGCACCTAAACCACAACCTCTTCTATCCATTCACCATATTTCTTCATGTGTTCCTTCATTCACGTCTCCTCCATCCTCTTGCCACCCTTCAAGGTGTGTGTTGATGTTGATCTTGCCTTCCTTTCCATATACCCTTTCACAATCCTTCCATTCATTATCCTTCTACCTTCTATCCTTTTTCTTCATTTGCCTATTCCTCCTATCTTCCAACCTCACTCGCTTTACATAAAACCTTATCCTCCATTTTTCTCTTCCATCTCCCTTTCCCTATCAACATCTTTGAGCATATCATTTTGAATCCTTGGCATATCATGGTTTATCCTTTAAAGGAGCATTATCTAAAAAGCTTGCCTTCTTCTAAATAAAAAAATTAAAAAAATTGAAAATGTGCCATGGTGAAAACCCTGAAACAGGCACCTTGGTAGCAAAAGTAAAGAGAAATAATTTCGTGCTATGGTGAAAACCACTCCCTTGTGGCACCTTGGATAAGTATGGTGATGAAAACCTAACAATCAAGCATCATGCGTAGTTCTTCTACATATTTCATCCATTCTATTTTCTCTCTTTGATCTTGACAATGTTGATCTATACATAAACATTTGGCTATCTTGTGAGCTATTTTATGATGATCTTGCTTTCATTCCTTTCATGTTTAGCCTTCATGTCTATCTTCCTCCATTCATTTTTGTCTATCGCTATCCTTTTCCCCTTTGGTCTTGATCTAAAAAGAAGAAAGAGTAAAACACAATGCTATGAAGCCTCTTGACATGTTTACTCCTTTGGACTGCATCATTTCCTACTCTTGCATTACGATTTTGTGACTTATCCTATGCTGGTCTTTCATTGCTTGTCCAAATGTGCTTTACATGACAATTTTCCCTAGCTTGGGTATTCTTGAGGAGTTTTCCCTTGAGAATTTCTCCCCTTCATTCTCATTCATTCTCTTATCTTCCATCTCATCGACCAGCTTGTCAATGCCTCTTGTTCTCCACCTTGCTAGACATTGGGACTATACGATATGATCTTGCTTGGGAGTTTGCAATGGAAAAATATGCTATCAAGTATACCAAGTATTAGAATAAGTATCAGAACTAGTATCAGAACCAATATCAGAAAAAGTATTAGAACACCTACTAGGCTACACCTTTCACTTTAATTTATGGGTCTGAAGTGGTACTACCTATTGAGGTTGAAATCCCATCACTAAGAATCAGAATGCATGGTCTGGTAACTCATGATGACTATAGAGTGTCTAGGTTGCAAGAACTTGAACTACTAGAAAAGCACAGACAAGCAGCGTATGATCATCTCAGAGTATATCAGAAGAGAATGTCTAGAGGCTACAACAAGAAAGTTAGACACAGAGAATTTTAGGTTAGTGATCTAGTCTTGAGAGAAAATCCTAAAAATCAATCCCATCGAGAATGCAAGGGGGAGTTTGAACCCAATTGGCTGGGTCCCTTTGTAATCACTACTACTTTTGGCTCTAGTGCCTATCAACTCTCATTGACTGAAGGAGAACAACTCTGAGAACCAATCAACGTCCTCCATCTAAAGAAATTCTATGCCTAAGGCATTCAGTCTATGGTAAAATGTCCTGAAAAAATCTTAAAAATTGGAAAAAGTCTTGAAAAAATGAACATCTTGGTGAAAACCTAGCAATAGGCACCTTGATGATTCACAAAAAAGCAAAAAATATCAAAAATATCAAAAAAATTGAAAATATGAAAAATACAAAAAAATGAAAAAAAAAAGAAGTGCCTTGGTGAAAACCTGGAAATAGGTGCCTTGGTAGCAAAAATAGAATCTCTACCAAGATGGTGAAAACCCAGCAAATTGGTGCCACTTGTTTCAAAATGCTCCATCTATCAGTGCAATCTTGGTCTTTCCCAGCTTTCAGTCTTGCTTTAGTTTGTACATATCTCCCAGTTTGTTTTCAATAAGTCAGTTTGTACACCAATAAACTCAAGTGTCTGTATCCTATAAATGCTTAAAACTTGGGGGCAATCAATGTCATATCCTATGGTCTCTAGTATACTTTAGATGTGTCATATCCAGTCAGAGTCCTTTGAAGCTTCATTTGAGTTAGTCAAGTCTGTCTCGTCTCTAGAAAGGATTTTGCATCTACAACAACAATCAAACACAAATTGAAAACAATCTGTGCTTTTCATGCTTTTATCTCCTTGTATGCTTACTGATTCGCATTGAGATTTTTGCATATTGTGTCCCTTTGAGCTCTTCAATGACATCCTTTATAGGATTTAGAGAGTGATGACTAGGGGCATAATCTTTTCTTTGTCTTCTACTTGTTTGTGAAAATCTAACGTCTTTGGAAATTTTGGATTGAAATGGTGTCCAACTGTAAGAGCCTCTATCTCGAATTGGATGGGCATGCGTACCTCGACCATTGATACCCAAAAAATTCAAGGAAGTTTGATCTCACTATTGTCTTTTTGAGTAAGTTCTTTCTCCTACTGTGAAACACGATCTTACCTAAGGATGTGAACAATAAAGGGTCACTATGGGTACTTCACACTAGATTTAGAATGATCTCTTGAATGTTTGATGTGTATGTTAAATTCAAATTGCTATATCAAAATGGACATGATACTCAGGTCATCTTGGTGCTTGTGCCTTGGTGCTTGTATCTAATCTGACATTCCAAAAATAAAACCAATATTCATATGTCCATGGTTGTTTGACCAGTGGGTGTTGTATTGGTTCTTGAGCGTTACAAATCAATATTCATATGTCTATGGTTTCATAGCTAGTGGGCATTGTATTGATTTATCTGGTTACCTAAAAGTTCAATGATGATAACAAATCGACACATGATCAGTGAGTAGGTCCTAGGTCCTAGGGTTGCATTATCATCCTGCATGTTTCTTTGCATTTTTGCACTTTGCATGATCTCACAAATTGCTTGAACACTTAAAAGATTCTTCAATCACCTCTTCCAATCTAACAAGAGCTGAATCCCACATGAAGGTTCCTCCAATGAAATAGCAAGTAGAATCCTTTTTCAGGATCAAAATCAAAATCTAAAATCATTCATATTATTAACTACTTGCATAATCAACCTTCAATGATCACAGAAATCTAGTATTCAACTTAACTGATTATCTTACATCAAACTATCAAAATTTCAAACTTTTAACTATGGTCAACTCATGGTCAAACCTAGTCTACTTGGTCTCCAGGACCTCCAAATGATGCAGAACGCATTCCCAGACGTGTATAACCACTTTTCAAATCAATTAACATGCTTCTAAACCATTTAACATTGACTTTTATTGTCAGATTTTGATTTTAATCTCGAAGGGGGCATGGTATTGCACATCATTCAAGTCTGTAAAAATTCTATCAATCTTTCCTTAGTAATCAAGACAACAACCATGTCTAGTTGCTGAATCATCAAAAGTCCTCATTGCTTAGGGCAAATCTATCATCACTTGGGGCATATCAGATTCGTCGATCCATATCAATCTGGTATCCTCCTAATCTTGTAATCTGTATCGGCTTTTTGCAACCATCGGTTCATCAATGTTATTTCCTTGGTTCTTCAGTAACTGAAGGGGTTAGATGTGATACCTATGTCATGGTTTTGCTAAGACAATCGAGTCTAGAATTGGTCACTCACTTCTTTGCAATCCTAATGTTCGAAATCAGGCATTTTGACACTCTTTCACAATCATTGGTTCATTACTTTTATAGTTTCCATTATCTTTGGTCATTTAGGACCTAATATCTTTGAATCTTTCAATCAATCTTTGTCTCATATCATAGTTTTTGTTTCATATCAATTGCAATATCATAGCAGATCATCAGTTTCAAACATCATACACAGACTGTCTTTGAACCACTGCGCTTCGCACAATAATTCAAAGAGGGGCAAAATGTAATACCCCAAAAATGGGCTATAGGTTCATTAACCTCTATATCGACACATCGAATGAAATCAACATCAAAGTCCTAACCCAAGGCACATCTGTACATCATCGAATCCTAATTGATTATCTTAAATTCTGCATCAGAGAATATTCCTAGTAATATTCTTAATTATCTTAATTACCTTTAATTTAATGATTATTTGGTGATAAATCACATTTATCCTAAAGTTTGATTAATTGAATATTTTCATATTTAATTAATTAGATTTAATATTTGCCACTTAATTGTTTAATTAAATTTAATTCTATCTATTATTAATTGTATTATTTAATTTTGACAATAAATCCAATATCCTATGAATAATTGATTAAATTCTTAATTAATTAATTAAAGCATGTTGTCATTATTTAATAATATATTTTTTGATAAAAGTTTGATTAAATGATTGATTAACCCATAAATCAATTATTTATTTTCAAAAATCAATTAAGTTGAGAGTAAACCATTTAATTATTTATTTAATTCTTAATTATTATGCACATTCAAAAGAAACAGTTAAACTCCAAATTAGAAAATCAATGCAAAGTGTTGACTTTTTGGAACTCAACATCCTTTTGGAGTTCAAAAAGCTGATCTAAACTCTAATTTGAGTTAAAAAGTTATTTTTACATGCTTTTGCATAATTTTGAGAATTAACTATCTTTCATGATCAGATAACTCAAAAATCAAGTTGAGTTTATCTGAGTGATTTATGGTTTTTTTTCATGCACCTCCAAAGCCCTAGATTTCTATAAATTAAGGCTTTAGCTCTTCACAAATCATCCACAAGAATTGCATAATCATGCTGAAGAATTGCTATCTGGACAATCAAAGCTTATTGTGAATCAAGGCTATTGTGAGATCAATTTGGTTTTTACATTCATTTAGATTTGTTTTCATATCATTGTTAGATCATTTATCATATCATAGCATATTAGTTTTTACATATCATAGATTTCATATCATTTTTCATATTATTGCATCTAAAATCCAAAAAAATAGCTTAATTGGATTCAATTCATATCTAGATCAATTGCATTCAAATCCTTCATTTAGGTGTCGTCAAGGTCACTGATCTCGATAACAATCTGAGAACATCATACTCACACCTATTAGAAGGCAGTAAATCACCTGGTTAGTTTAGCTTTCAATTCATTGCATGATTTTGATTTCAACTAACCTCTAATGTTTTACTGAAGTGTTGTGTCTACAGATCAGATACAATTTTCACACACAAAAATGTTTGTTTTCAGGTTATAGATTGTGTCCAATTCTTAGGAACACTATTGTTTGTGAGAGTATCTCTTTCCCTGAATAGGCTCTTTCTATTGTAGACCCTTCTATGAAATATTGATACAAGCCTATTCAGTGAGTTGTGATCTCCTAGACCCGAGTTTATGCATTGATTTCATCCTCCATACTGTAATTCAAACCATCACTTCAGTGTATCACCTAGTAGGTAGTTTGGTTATTTAGTATTTTTCCCTTTCATGCATTCCTTCTATCCCTTTTCCCTCAAGAATTTACTTTCCTGTCAAAGAAGCAAATTAAGGTGATTATCCAAGAGGAACCAGCCTAGAACTTGGAGGTCTCATCTTAGTTAGCATAGGTCCCACAACCTGGAGATGATTCCCATGTTATATTAAGTTATCAAGACTAAGAGAGCTTGAAACAAGGGTGCAAACTTAGTGTATAACAATTCTGGCATGCCCAGTGGGACAACAAAAGAAGTTCATTTTGAAAGATTATGCTATCTCTAATATACTGACTGCATAATACAGGCTTTTAGAAGTTTTTCTTTCAAGTATATTTGGCGACTCCACTGATTTCATTGATCCAGGCTGAACTTGTTCAAAGTTTATGAGAAAGATTGAGACTAGAAGCTCAAAGCCTACTGAATTTTCAGACTTTCCCTTAAAAAAAGGCTACAAAGGTAGATTAACTCAAAGAACATCTCCTGCAAGGAGAGTATAGTCTACACCACCTGATACTTCAGAAAGGAGACCTTTTTCCTTTCATCTCAGGAGAAGAGGAAGATCTCTAACTAGAGATCTAGAGGAAGATTCCAATCCAACACCAAGTACAACTCACACAGTTTCTACTCATCAAGTTTTAGTCCCTACAATGGCTAGACAATTTTCTTTTGCACCTTTCAACTAAGGGAGTCCATTAGCCTTTTCTCAACATCATGATGTGCCCTTGGTGGCACTAAAGAGTCTACTTGATTTCATAGGTGAAGGACAAACCACTGCTTTTGAGCATATAAGAGATGTGACTACTATCTGCAACATACACAATATAACTCAAGAAGATGTGGCCACCAAATTATAGTAGCCTCTCTCAAAGGTAAGGCTCTTGAATGGTTTAGAACTTTAATTGTTGGTTCTATTAATTCATGGGATAAATTAGGGGATGCATTAAGTAAACATTTTGAGGATAAATCAAACAACTTGTCTTTGGTTGAGCAGTTGACAACCATTAAAAGAGACCCTCAAGAACAAATGATGATTATAACAATAGATTCCTCAAGACATGGAATAGAATTCTAGTCTTGCTAAGGTCATCAGCTGACCATGCTTTCTTATACTTCTTGCAAAGTCTGAATGGTCAGATCTCTATCATGATCCAATCTATGGGTGGTACCTCTTTACCCCAAGATTTTGACATAGCTGTCAGGGCTGAAAATTATTTAATCCAAGTAGGTATGATAGCTAGAAGGCAACCCATGCCCATCTTTCCTAGCCTTTAGCCCTTTGCACTTGTGCAAGTACCCCTATTTACCCCTATTCCCACCATATTAGCACCTCAGGCTAGTATTGGCGGTTAGGAGCTAAAAAAAAGTTTCTCTCAAGAGCTGTAAGAGATGAAGAATAATCAACAAACTATTCAACAAGAAATGACAAATTTGCTGCAGACTTTGACTAGAGAGGTTACGAACCTAAAGAGGCAAGGGCAAGGAATCATACCACCCTTTTAGCTACAAGGCCAAGGTCCTAATCAACAATATTAGAATCAGGGATAGCCTTATCAACAAAATAGGCCACCATACCAAGGAGGCTATCAAGGACAAAGGCAAAATTTTAATGAAAGACCATTCCAACCATACAACCCTGCACCTCTCAATTCTATGAATCTAGTTAGGGACATGGTCCCTAGTCAAAATAATATGGCTATGGACAATGAATGGTGTTTCCCTTGTAATCAACCTCATAATCAAGCTACATGTTCAAATGGATGGATGAACCAAGCACTGATGGTTCAAAATGCCTCTCAAGCCCAATCAGAGGTTTCTTTTAGTGGATCAGTTCCTCAACAAGAACCACAAGATAATGAGACTGCTCTTTTCAATTGGGAGTAGCAAGACTTCAATGGAGTCATTGGTGAACCTTCCATTTCTGCTAACACAAGGTCAAGGAGAAGAGCTCAAGATATGGAGCGAGCAGATTCTGGGATTAAAGCTACTACATCTATAGAGCCATTGCAGCAAGCCATCCCCATCATATTCAAGAAGGCTCCTATCATTACAAGCAAAGAGGGCCAGACTCTAAAAGAAGTGGAGCCCATCATAGTAAAAGCACAACAAAGAGTACACACTGTGACAACTTTCAATATTATAGACAACATGAAGAAGGTGAACATTACCATGTCTGTGTGGGACTCTTTGGCTATTCCAGGGCAACCTGAGATTTTGAAGAAGGCTATGACTGAAATGACAACTCCTCAACATACAAAAGAAGCTGCAAAGCTAGTGTTGGTCAACACTGATCAAGAAAAGGAGGCTCCAAGTTGCAACTCCAAAACCAATACCATTCAAGGTAGGAACTCAAAGCCCCCTCCCTTTTATGTATCTTTAATTATTGGAAAATCCTAAGTACATAATTGTATGGTAGACAGTGGAGCTACTAGTACTGTAATGCCCAAAAAAGTGGCTGACCAATTAGGACTTAAATATGAACCCCTCCAAAAGGAGGTTACACAACTTGATGGATCCTTAGTTAATACTATAGGTGTGGCTAAGGATACCAGCCTAATACTTCATGCTAGTCCTAATTTCTCTATCTTACTTGATATATATATCATAGATATCCTTGCTTTGTTTTCCATATGTCTATCAAGGGAGTTTACAACCAAAATAGGAGGCTACCTTTCTTCTGACTGGTCCCACATGCTTTTTCACACAAGATATGGTACCAAGGTTACCATAAAATCTGAATCATTGGCAGAACACCATATAGAACCATATGTGTCCAATACCATCAATGCAAGCTGCCCTATATTTGATGACAGTGATTTCCCAATTATCAGAGAAGCAAACACTAAGATGGAAGGTATCCCAGATATTTTCCTTGATGAACTAGAATCAGAAAAGGCTTTTGAAGCCCAAGAAAATGTTGCTTGGGAAGTTATTTAATACAAGAAAGTGGATCCATAGAACCAAACCTTCTCAAAGAGGACACAGATTCAGAGGATCATAGCGATCAAGTTTGGGAAATGTTTTTTGATGGAGCTAGAAGTAGACATGGTTCTGGTGGTGGTGCTATGCTAGTGTCCCCAAGGGGAGAAAGATACTACACAACTTTTAGATTTAGTTTCTCCTGCACTAGCAACACTGCAGAATATGAAAGTCTAGTGAATGGACTGGAGTGGGCTAGAGAAAGAGGGCTTAAGGCCTTAAAATTTTATGGTGACAATGAGTTAGTAGTTAGCCAAGTGAGAGGGATAAGTGCAACCGAAAATGACACCTTGAAAGCATACAAACATAGAATTTGGGAAGCAATTGAAGACTTTTGTGCTTTCAATATTGTTGCTATCCCTAGAAAAGTAAATCAAAATGTAGATAGATTAGCTACTATTGGGTCTCAATATGACATTCCTAACAGTGTTCCAAAGGAAGAGACCCAACAACACATTAAAGTAATTGTCAGACCCTCTATTCTTGATAACAATGTCAATTGGCAAGTGTTTGACAATGATGAGCAAATTCTACAATTCTTGTTTGAAGAAGATGTCTTCTCAAAACATAACCAAGATAGAATATTGCAAAATTATGGTGACCAAGTGATACAACTCAAGTCTAATAAGATGCCTAGAGGTCTTGTCACCTTAGAGACCATCTTCAACAAGGATGATCAAGTCAAGAAGAATAAAGCTGGCCTGGTAGTTCAACAACAACATTGTATTGAATTAGAGTTGGAACTAGGCAAAAGTTTACAATTTGGAAAGGTAAACACTAATTTAGAAAAATAGGCTTATACTCAATTATTCAAAGAATTTAGTGATGTATTTTTATGGTGATATGAAGACCTTAAAGGTTTTAATCTAGCCCTTGCTCAGCACACTATTGAATTAGAGACTAATGCCAAACCAGTAAGGCAAAAGCAAAGGCCTGTTAATCCCAAGCCTGAGCCACTTATGCATAAAGAAGTGGTCAAATTAATAGAAAGTGGTATCATCTACCCCATCAAATATACTAGTTGGGTTTCCAACCTTGTTCTTGTAAGGAAGAAGAATGGGGAGTTAAGGTTATGTGTTGACTTCAGGGATCTTAACAGGGCCTCTTTAAAAGACCCCCATCCATTACCCTCTATGGAGAAAATATTACAATGTGTCTCTAGATCTGAGAGATTTTCATTATTGGATGGCTATTCAGGATATAATCAAATCCTAGTTAATGAGGAGGATCAATATAAGACTGCATTTACAACCAAGTGGGGAACCATGGCTTATCAAAAAATGCCCTTTGGTTTGTCAAATGTAGGTGCTACTTTTCAAAAGGCAATGGATATGGCCTTTAAAAGCCTCATGTACAAATTTGTATTGGTCTACTTAGATGACATAACTATCTATTCTAAACATGTAGCAGATCATATCAAACATCTGAGAAAGATCTTTGAGAGATGTAGAGAGTTTGGGATATCTCTTAATCCCAAGAAATGTGTGTTTGCAGTGCATGAAGGAAAATTTTTGGGATATATAGTATCCAAGAAAGGAATTACAGTAGACCTTGAGAGGATTGCATCCATCCTAAAGCTACCATTGCCACATCATAAGAAAAGTCTCCAATCTTTCATAGGAAAGATTAATTTTGTTAGGCATTTCTTTCCTAATATTGTAGATTTATTGAAGCCTTTAACAACCATGTTAAAGAAGGGTTCAACTTTCAGCTAGACTAAAGAAGGAAGAGCTAGCTTCCAAGCTATCAAAGAAGCCTTGACAGAAGCTCCTGCTCTATTAAACCAAAATTTTAGTAAGGATTTTATCCTTTATGCTTATGGAGGTCATGATGCCATATCTGCTATGTTGACTCAAGAAAATTCAGAAGGGTTGGAGCAGCCTATTGATTTCTTCAGCAAAGGTTTAGAAGAATATGAACAAAGATACTCTTTTGTATAGAAACATGTACTTGCTATGGTGAAGAGCCTTAAAAATTTTATATGTCTATTGACCCATAACAAGGTACACTTGAAGGCTACTCATCCAAGTGTCAAAGATTTTTTGCTTTCCAAGGACCTAAATGAGAAAAGAGCTGGTTGGATTACTAAAGTAATGGAATATGACATTGATATTCAAACCACCAAGCTGGTTAGAGGAAGAGGTCTTTGTGAGCATTTGGCAAAGGATGAAAGTTCAAAGAAATTAGAGCAAATAGATGCATCTCTGGTTGTGCATTCTACAGAGGAACATGCCAAGGAAGCAGGTTGGTTGCCTAATATGATTCATTACTTAAAGACAAGACAATGTCCTGTAGGCCTAGATTCAACAAAAAGGAGGTATTAGAGATTGAAATCTATTCCCTTCATGCTAATAGATGAGGTTCTTTTTAGAAAGGATCACAATGGTGTCCTTTTAAGATGTATTGATTTAGAAAAGATAGCTGATGTCCTATTTGAATTTCATGATGGACCTTCTGGAGGTCATTTTTCTCCTAGGACTACCACTTTTAAAATCATGAGGGCCAAATACTATTGGCCATCTATCTTTAAGGAAAGTCATGAGTATGTGAGAAAATGCATCAAATGTGCCATGTTTACAGGAAAAGAAAGGCTTGCATCTCTGCCCCTTCAGCCAATCAGAATAGAACAACCATTTATGAGATGGGGCATAGACTTTATTGGTATGATTAACCCTCCATCTAGTGTAGGACACAAGTGGATAATCACTACTACAAATTATTTCACTAGATGGACAGAGGCAGTTGCCTTAAAAGAATCAAATGAGAGTGTTGTTTTAAGTTTTTATGATGATATAATTCATAGATTTAGCACTCCAAACTCCATAATATCAGATAATGCATTGGCATTCATAGGTCTTAAAGTCTCAGAATGGGCAATCAGAAATGGCATCTATCTGAATACAAGTTCAAATTACTACCCTCAAGGCAATGGTTTGGCAAAATCAACCAACAAGAACTTGATTAGGATAATCAAGAAAATTACTACAAGGCAACCAAAGAGTTTGGCATACTAAGTTGAAGTCTGCCTTATGGTTAGACATGATCACTCCAAAGAAGATCATTAGGAATTCTCCTTATGTGTTGGTATATAGCAGAGAGGCTAAGTTGTCCATTTCAACTGAATTGCCAGCTTTAGACTTGGCCACTCAATATGTCCTGTTTGAAGAAGGAGATCCTTTAAAAATTAGGTATGCTTAGCTCATGGAGTTAGAAGAACTCAGAGACAAATCCATGAAAGATATGGAGTTCCATTAGGTTCAGACAAAGAGGAGTTTTGACAGAAGAGCCAGGGCTAGAAATTTCAAAATTGGGGATATAGTCCTTAAGTGGGATGAATTTAGATCCAAACCTGGCAGACATACAAAGTTTGAGTCCTTCTGGGGTGGACCATTTGTTATTACAGAGTGCAAGGGACCTAATGCCTTTCATCTATCAACTCTTGAAGGAGATGCCTTGCCTATTTCAATTAATGGTTTCCACTTGAAGCCCTACTTTGAGGTCAATCCCTCCTTGTAAATATCTATAAATATGTCTCTTTCTTTCTTTCCTTGCTTTCTAGGTTAGCTTTCCCTACTTTCCAAGAAGTGCTTGTGCATAGTTTTGTTCCTCTAGCTCTAGTTTTGTCTCTCTATCATGGTTCTATGTCCAAGTGATGTCTCCTATGCCAGATGGATCCTTTTAAGGTCACTGATCAATGTCTAGCAGGCTGACATCCAGCAGAAATCACCAAAATGTTACCCAAATTTTTTCTGTTCCATATAAATTTGGTTAGGCTGGATTCTATCTAGAGTCTGCATTTTATCTTGTTGAACACCTTGAGAAGTTTCATGGCCTTGTGTCCTACCCTCTAGTCTCTGCATTTGTTTAACTCCTTGGTCTACAAGTGTTGAATTTGAAAATGTAGCCGTTGGCACCAAAAAACCCTAGGAACCCTTGGCCACATTATAATCCCCATTACCTTCTCAGGCCACTCAAGTCCCTTTAAACACATGTGCCTTTTGAAATGACCCCTTTATGTGTTATACCATTAGGTCATCGAGCGGGGCCCCTTTTTAATTATTTCTTCCCAGCCTAAGTCTCTCGATAAATATTTCCATATGACTTACCTTGTAAAACTTGTGGCTGTCGTTAAATCTCAAGACTCTGGGTTGTCAGACTTTCTGACATGTGATCTAGTGATAAGGTGACACTTGTCTGGGTGGGCCTGTTCCTCTTTCTCAGCTAGCGGTTAAGATCCGAGCAAGATCGATGATTGTCAGTATACCGCTAAGGTGATGTGCTCGAAGGTTAACATCATGATGTAATGACGACCGTTGATCCTCCTCTTTAGTGCAACATTTCAATTATCAGTGGGTCCACTACCAGCTACCTGAGGTGTTTGATCCTAGTTGGTCACAGAGTTATGATGTAGAGCTATGTCAGAGCGGGCCCAGTATGTTGTCTTTCCTGAAGATCTAACAATTGTCATATGATCGCATGGAATATTCCAAGCCCATGTGATCATACACCAGCTGTTGATTTTGCCTTTTTCTAGGGCTCTGTCAGGTGGGTCCTCGGGTTTTGACGTGCTCAAATTCTATTGGTTGGCTGGATGACAGCTGGGATTTGTCAGTAGGCCCAAGGTCTTTTGCTTATGTGGTAGGTTAAAGCTCGTGCGAGATCTACGATCATCATTATGCTGCTAAGGAAAAGTGTTTGAGAGTTAAGGCTATGGTATAATGACAACCATCTAATGGAAGATTAAGGATGCCATGGGTCTGTGTTGCTAGAAGGCGTTGACGTGCTTATTTCTGATTGGTCAATGGGTGGAACAGTTGGCACTTGTCAGTGGGTCCAGTTGTCAGAGTATTTGTAGAGTTGACAAAGATCTATGGTCGTCACATGATTGCGAGGAATCTTCTTCCCCTTTGTGGTCATGCGACCACCGTCTGATGCAGAGTCAAGATTCTTTTGCTTGCTGAGGTGCCAGTCACACTAACATGGTTACTTCTCATTGGTTCTGGCCGATGAGTTGGTGCTTGATTTTTCAAAGGGTCTCTCGACTATTATAAGGTTGATCTAAGCCATTTGATCTACTAGGAAGGAGTGATATCGACAGCTATGTTTTAATCTTGGTTAACTGGCTATTTCTTTTCAAATTTAAAATATCTTCTTGAGGGTTTCTTGCTAGTTTGTTGCGGTTGGTCGATTGGGTGGCTTCGGGTAGCTCAGAATTGATAGTTCCAGGATGGTTGCAGTTGGGGAAATGTTGAGAAAGATCTGGTGGTCATCTCTTTTGATTTCTTAGGGTACTATGTTGATATTCTCGCACCGAAGAAATATTAGGGTGGTGCCACCTATGGCCTCCTATACTTTGAAATACAAATCAAACCTAGACCAGATTTGAGCATTCATGGCAAGGCCAAGTTGCAAAAGGGGTAGATAGGTTAAGGTGGCTTATCTGTAGGAAGATATAGTACAGGGATGGACTCACAAATACGACATTTGATCAGTCAGGATACTTTCAAAGACACATTTATGATTAGACATGATAGAATTAGGGTTGCTGATTATTTTATGTCAAATCATATGTAACCCTAATTAAGTTTTGACTCCTACTTGTGTGGAAAGGGAGATGTATATAATGTTTTTGGAGCTTTTTAGAGCTCAGAGTTGGTAATTGTAAAAGAGAATTTTCTCTCTGAGGAGTTATCCATGGCATTCTTTCTACCCTATGACTTTTTGTAGTTTGTAACTTTCATTGGAACTTTAGATATTGCAAAGGTACTTTGTGACATTCTTTCTATCCCTATGCCTTCTTGTTTGAATTTTCTCTTATTGAATTCAGTATATGTATGTTTTCAGTGATATCTTAGGGTTCCTGATCCCTCTTTCTTTCTACAATTCATGTGTATTCTTATGGGTGATTTGATTTGAATGATTTTGTGGGTATACTTCAACCCCTTGATAGTCTATCTCATTCCTATACCTATTTGCAGAAGTGAATGTTTGTTTGTAGGTTATAGATTGTGTCCAATTCTTAGGAACACTATTGTTTGTGAAAGTATCTCTTTCCCTGAATAGCCTCTTTCTATTGCAGACCCTTTTATCAAATATTGATGCAAGCCTATTCAGTGAGTTGTGATCTCCTAGACCTGAGTTTATGCACTGATTTCATCCTCCATACTGTAATTCAAACCATCATTTTAGTGTATCACCTAGTAGGTAGTTTGGTTTTTTAGTATTTTTCCCTTTCATGCATTCCTTCTATCCCTTTTCCCCTCAAGAATTTACTTTCCTGTCAAAGAAGCAAATTAAGGTGATTATCCAAGAGGAACCAGCCTAGAACTTGGAGGTCTCATCTTAGTTAACATAGGTCCCACAACCTAGAGATGATTCCCATGTTATACAGTTATCAAGACCAAGAGAGCTTGAAACAAGGGTGCAAACTTAGTGTATAATAAGAACCACTTGTGAAAATTAAAAATTTGGGTAGGAGAATAGAGTAAGAGGGATTTCTTTAATGATCCATATAGATTGGAATTTGTGATCTTCTAACTACATTATTCTTCTTTGTATGGGTTCATCTTAAAAATTCAATGTGTCTTATATTTGTTTAAACATAATTGTTCTACTGGTGTTACAATCTATCATAGAATTATGAAATAGTTTTTGTCCTACAATCAAGAATAAAAATAAAAGTAATGGGCTTACCTCTTCCTTTGGTGATGTATCTTTCATAGTTGTTAACAAAATTTGTGGGTTGGTTTCCAAGGGCACTAGCATTGAACACCTTTTCTACTTCTTGCCCATTTTCTCTGTACACTTCCTCTCAGGTTTCCTTGTCTCTCCCCTTGGAGAGCCTCTTAGAGTGTCATTGTGTCTTAGTGACTGCCAAAATATCCCATAAAGATACATTGGCTAGTGCCTTTTTCATTTGTTGCGGACACCTCTTTAAGATTAGTGATGTCCAGATCTTGTGGCTTTGGGACTATTTGAGCATCTGAGAGATTATCTAGAATGTTTTTTTGGGTTACCCTTCCCTTTCTCTACTTTGATTGTTTTCCCTGGGTTATTTGTTCTCCAATGTACCTTCTTTTAGAATAGGTGTTTTAATCAAGATAGACTTGTGACATCCTTAATGTAGTTATGATGTTGGCAAATGAAACATCTTCATATGCCATCTAGGATAACAAAACATGATCTAGAGAGATATTAGCTTATTTTTGTATAGATATTCCTTGCATTTGAGCTTCCACCATTGACTATTCCATCCTAGGGGAAGAAATGCATAGGCTCCGTCATCAGGGGCCATACCTTGGCTTCTCTTCTTAGCCACCTTTTGTTGTAAGTTACCTCTAGGGTATCTCTTTTGCATGTGTGTAAAATTTTAAGGGAAACACTATGTGTGAGGATCCTCTACCAAATTGTTTTTTGTTGCCACTAGCTCCTTGTTTGTGCTCAAAAAAATGTTAAGTGATGGGTTTAGAACCACAAAAAATTGATTTGAAAATTGTGCATCGGAATCATCAGTATTATTAATACCTTGGAGGTTATTTTGTTGGATAGTGGCCTTGAGCGTAGATAACCCTAATGGTTCTGATACATAGGCTTCGATGGTGTAGCTTGTTGATGCCTAAAAATAAGGATCTTATTGGAGAATGGATGTACAAATTTATTTATGTCATTAACCTCTACTATTACATTAGAAGGGGTAGAGCTTCATCCTACTAGGCTCCCAAGTACACATACATAGAGTAAGAATTTGTAGAGGTTCTCAACATAGGCTCAATCTATGTCTGAGCATCAATCTATGGGAATAATGGCATAGGAATATGAGATGCAAGTTTCTCAACATCAATTAGGTTATTTTCAGCTCGCACTACTTATTTTATGCATATTCCAAGATGATATCACCTAGTATCCAAATGGTTAAGGCTATGTCCAAATAAAAATCTCTAAGGTAAAATGAAAAACCCATGGCCTTAGAGGGGTAGGCATTGATAGATATCCTATGCCATGTTTTTTTAAAATGGGTGTTTAAATCATACACAACTTTTGGAGAATCCCTTTTGATAGTGATAAGTTCTTGGAGTAAGGATGAGTGGTCAAGCTTTTCTCTAAATTGATCTTAGAAAAAATTATCAAGTTAGTCAAAGGTTCCTATAGAATTTGGTGTTAAGGACCTATACCAATTTTGGTCCTTCCCCTTAAATTAGGATGCAAGTAATATGAGGGAAATATTCTTCTTAGTTATGTAATGTAGGGTACAAGTATCTACCACATCCATCATATTCTTTGTACGGATTTTTTTATCGTCCCTATTGAATTGGTTAGAGCCTTCAAAGAATTATTAGGGATGGGATCCCATTTCATGTCAGCTGCTACTGGGATGAAGGGACTGTCATTTTCCCAAGATACAAAATTTTGTTGGCCCATAACTAAAGGGGGAGGTGGCAGTGGTCTAGTTACACTTGATCACGATGAGCTTGGTTGAGTCAATAATGTCAAGCCTAGTAGCAATGATCTAAAGTAATTAGAAGTGTAGGACCTAGTCAAAATCCTTTGGCTCATATACCCACTTCTAATCCAAGAGTGTGAATAGTTCTACTAAGTGTGCCCAAAAAAGAAAAAAATGTTGATACCAAAATTTGCATTTAAATTAGGTAATAACCACTTGTGGGAAGCTTAGTAATTAGGGAACTCATTTTGTGCATTACTAAAAAACCTTTAGGATTTAAGAAGTTAGCTCTTCATTTAGTTTCTTCTTCTAGAGAGTAAAATAGAAGGGAAAAGTAATGAAATTGAATCTATTTAATGTGATACACCATACTTGATAAGAAATTTCACATATAACTAGAATAATGCATAGTGTAATGACAAATTTTAAACTCTACAAAGAGTCATAGACATGGATATATAATTTAAGGAATATGATCTACTACAAAAGACTTAAATATAGATAACATAGTGTTGGATTAAAGAGAGGGGGGGGGGGGGGGTTGAATAAGTAATCCCTGATCCCAAATACCTTAATAAATTTTCTCTGATTAACTCAGTAGCAGCTCGGTAATACACAGTTCACTATTTATCGACAATGGTAAATAAAGTATAAATTATTAAATCATTCAAAACATGTAACACTAAAATTTAATGTGCAAACCCATCTTTGGGAAAAACCACTATGGGAATTGTCACCCACTAAGAAAATAGTCTTTTGAAGTATGCTTGGTTAAGAGCCAATTTGGTTAAAGATTATAATACACATTGTCAGGTGTGACCTGATCAAGGGATTTACCTCAGATCTATTAGGTTCTTCACCCTATTAGGAGTGGCCTTGTTAGAGGGCTTTAAAAACTCTTTAGAATGTCACCTTTTTCAAGGATTTTACAATAAGACTGTTAGGTCTACTCTGTTAAGATATTTCTCTATTAAAAATGCTAGTAAGCAACAGTAAATAAAATGACCTGTAGATTTGCAACTATCTTTTCTCAATCAGATCCTTGTGTGCTCTTCTATCTTCACTTCAATTCTTCATTATCCACTGGCTTCAACACTTCATCAAATCCTTCCTTTCCCACTCAGAATCTCTCTATTCCTTCTTCACTGCAACAATCGGTAACCCTTCAACTATTCAGTTCCCATCCATTTGTCCATACAAGATCATCCTTTATATAGAAATTTTTTTCCTCTTAATCAAGCATCTATTACATTTTTCTTTGATAAATCTTGACCGTTCAATTCATTATACCTCAAATTTGGATCTCGGTAACACGTTTTCTTTTCACCTAGGAAACTGAACTTTTCTAGAAACTAGTTCCATCTCTTTTTCTGCTTAGATCTTGTCATAGATCTTCATCTTGAATTTTCTTGTTTGTAGATCTCTTGTAACTAACTTTCCTCATCATCATGATCATCCATCTTATCATAGTTAATCATTACATGTCGATTTAATTCGTATTTAATATCTATTCCTCGCTCAGTGTTCTTCATTTGAATTTCGGTTACATCGCTCAGTGCCTTGAGTTCCTTTTACTTTACCGAGTGACCTTTCTTTTTTCCTTTACCTTACCAAGTGACATTTATTTCTCGGTAGCCAAAATAACTTAACTTACCGAATTGTCAAATCTTCATCACCATGCTTTACCAACCTAACATAACCAAATGTTAGGTAGAAAATAATTATATCAACATAATCTAATCATTTTCTGATCTATATTAGTTGCCCAATTGAGTTCTTCAACTTCTTAACCTCTCATTTCTTCTTCTCCTTAACTCATTCATCTTATATCATTACCGAATGATATGGAAACATAATATAAACCATAAATCAATTGATTGACATTAATGAAAAGACAATAACTGATCTAACCTTTCTACTATCATGTATTCCTCTTATCTTGGTCAGTTTTCATCATCAGCTCCATCAGATAATTAATCTTCAATATTACTATCAGTTATAGTAACAATATCCCTCTTTGGCATTGATGAAAACACTAACAAATTCAGTGTTCAATTGATGATGGTATCCTTCAGTATCCTTCACTCTCATTCATATTCTATACTCCCTCTGAGTAGTATCTTTTCATTTTCTATTCTTGATCTTCCATATGTAATCTGTCTCATTCTGTCATCAACAATTTCCATTTCGATTCCATCAGCAACATTCTCCTTCTATGAGTAGACTTCTCCCTATAATAATGTCATTCATCTCCTTCATGATAATTTGTCATCAATTACTATCCTCCCTCTTTTAATAAATATCTCCTTCTTACATCAATTTACTTATTCATCTCCCTGCTTCATATATGCATCTCTCCCTACTATATTCATCTCCCTCTTTGACAATAATGCCAAAGAAACATAAAATTCTTAGATTATACCTCAAGTTTATAGATTTTACATTACGTTCATAAACATCCTTCACAACTTCAAGCTTCACCTAAAGAGTGAACACTAGCATCAACTCACAAAATAAATATTCTAATGAGTTCCTGAATTGATGCAACATGCATCTTCCTTTAATGAACATTAGATAGGGGAAGAACCCTGAAATTACCTCAGATATACTCAAAAGCATCCGTTGGTAGTGGTTTTGTAAATATGTCAGCTATATGTTCTTTAGAATTCACATACTCCAATATCACATGCTTATCTTGTACTTGCTCTCTTAAGTAGTGATACTTGATAGATACATGATTTTCCTTTGAATGCATTACAGAGTTCTTTGATATGTTAATAGCACTGGTATTATCACAATAAATTGTAATTAGATCATTAATTTCTTCATGCATACCTTCCAATAGTTGTTTGATCTAGACAATGTTAGAACAATTCATAGCTATTGCAACATATTCAACTTTGATAGTAGATTGTGAAATACAGCTCTATTTCTTTCTTAACCATGTCAATAGTCTTTCTCCTAAAAAGAAAGCTCTTCCACTAGTGCTTTTTATGTCATCAATATTTCTTGCCCAATCAGCATCAGTATATACCTTGAGATCATAATCTCCTCTCTTTGTGTATAAAAGACTGAAATCTTCAGTCCCTTTCAAATATCTAAATATCCTTTTCACTGTAGAAAAATTGTCTCCTTTGGGTTTGTAGAAAACCTTGCAACAATACCCACTGAATGTGCACTATCAGGTCTACTGTGTACAACATATTGTATTTTACCAATCATGGATTGGTAAAGTGTCTCATTCACTTCTTTTGTGTAATATTCCTTAGATAATTTACAACCAATGGCCATCGTTGTTCCAACCGGTTTTGAGTCTTTCATATTGAATGTTTTTAGGATCTCCTTGATATATTTTGATTGAGTTATGCAGATCACATCCTTTACTTGTTGAATTTGAATTCCAATAAATAATTTAATCTCTCCTATCATAGACATCTCAAATTCCTTTCTAATTTCCTCAGCAAATGATTTATACATTATCTCATTACCACCAAATACAATGTCATCAACAAATATCTCAGCAATAAAAAATTCATTAGACTTATCACATTCACGTATAAATTGTTGTTATCATTAATCCTTTAAAATCCAATCTTAACTAAGTAAGAGTTTAGTCTTTCATACCATGCTCAGGGTTCTTGCTTCAATCCATATAAAGCTTTATGCAGTTTTCATACCATATCCTTATTGCTTTTGTCAACAAATCCATCAGGTTGTTCAATGTAAACTTGTTTTTCAAGAATTCCATTCAGAAATGCAGACTTAACATCCATTTGATAAACTTTGAACCCTTTATAAGCAACATATGCAAGA
Organism: Chamaecyparis obtusa; assembly: GCA_027943335.1. Classification (NCBI taxonomy): domain Eukaryota; kingdom Viridiplantae; phylum Streptophyta; class Pinopsida; order Cupressales; family Cupressaceae; genus Chamaecyparis; species Chamaecyparis obtusa. Next base: position 188,705 of record BSBK01004354.1, read on the forward strand.
AATATTCTTACACCTAATCTAGAAACAAGTGCAAAAGTTTCACCATAATTAATACCTTCTTCTTGTGCATACCCTTTGTAGAATAATATTTTTTTTAAATTATTCACTTCTTTCTCATTGAGTTTATTTCTAAAAATCCATTTTGTTCCAATCACATTCTTGTCCTTAGGTCTTGGTACTATTGACCAACTGTTATTATTTTTAATTTTTATCAATTTCTTCTTTCATAGCATTCATTTAATCTTCATTCTCTAGTGCATCCTTCACTAATCTTGGCAGAAATTTATAAATAAAACATGTGTTATCTTTCAAATTACTTCTTGTCATGACTCCTACATTCTTGTCTCCAATTATTCTGCTTGGTGAGTGGTTTCTTCTCACATATTTTTCTAATACAGGCTCAATAGAGTGCTCATCAATGTTTTCATCTCTTAGTGGAGGCTCATTTTTTTCATTAGTTTCTTCTTGTTGCTTCTCAATTGTGTCAACCAAATTACCTTCTTGAACATAAATAAATCTTTTGTAATCCTCAAGTTCCTTTTTTCTATCCTCTTCATTCCTTTCTACAAATTCATCAACTCTTACATTTGCACTTTCAACAATTTTGTTAGAATCCTTGATCAAACATTTATATGCTTTTCTCTTTGATGAATAACTAAGAAATACTCCTTCATATCCTTTAGAGTCAAACTTTCCATTTCTAGAATATTTTAGTATTTAACATCTACTTCCAAATATTTTGAAATAACTTACTTTCAATGTGTGACCAAACCAAAGTTCATAGGGTTTCTTGTTGGTACCTTTCTTCAACTATACTCAGTTGAGAGTATAAACTGTAGTACTTATGGATTCTCTCTAGAATGTTTGTACAACCTTCTTGTCAATAAAAAAAGTTCTAGCACAGTCAACAATGGATCTATTCCTTCTCTCAACTATCCCATTTTTTTGTGGAGTCCTCAGTGCAGATACTTGTCTTTTAATTCCATGCTCATTATAGAAGATGATAAATCCATCAGAGATAAATTCACCTCCTCTATCATATCTCAAACACTTCAACTATTTACCTATTTCCTTCTCAAATCTTTCTTTATACCACTTAAACATTTGAAATGCATCAGATTTTTCTTTTAGAAACATAATAGACATCATTCATGAATAATCATCAACAAACAAAATAAAGTACTGATCTCCATAATAGATTTAAACTCTCATAGAACCACAAAGGTTAGTGTGAAACAATTCCAAATTACCATTGGTAGAGTAATATTTGTTTTAAAAACTAGACTTAGTCATCTTACCAATTTAACATTCCTTGCACATCACTTTATCAGGTTTGCATAACTTCAATACTCCTCTAACTCTACTTTTCTTACTTACTTTGATCAAGTTATCATAATTCACATGACTTAGTCTCTTATGCCATAGCCATACATCTTTATTTTTAACAAATAAGAAAATCTTTGCATTAGTATTAAGATAAAATAAATTACCTCTTGATTGTCCACCAGTTCCAATCAGATATCCATTAGCACCATAGATCTTAACTTTTCTATTCTGAAATTCCAATCAGTGGCCAGTATTGTTCAATTGTGCAACACTCAACAAATTATATAGTTTAGTCCTTTAACCAATATGCATAATTACATTTCATCTTCTCATTTAATACAATGGATCCCTTACATTTCACAGGACATGGAGCATCATTGCCAAATATGACAAATCCTCCATCGTACTCTTCTAGATTATCAAACTTGTCAATATCACTAGTCATTTGATGTGAACAACCATTATCAATAATCAATGGGTCTAGTTTACTTACATGAGAAATAAGTTATTTTTCATCTTCATACTTTTTCTCATCTGATTCTTCCTTTAAAACAACATAGAAAACTTCATATCCTTCCTTGATATCATTAGATTCATCATCAGTTACACCTTCCTCAGCTAGGTAGAAAGACTTGTTACCCTTGTCCTTAAAGTCTCTAAATCTTCGGTGTCAATTTTCTCTTTCATCATTCTTATCATTCATGTCATTTTCAAGACATCTAGATGCAATATGTCCAATCTTATTACAATTGAAATATTTCAATGGTAAATTTCCTTTATACTTTCCTTTACCTCTAGGTAGCCAGTTAGCAAAAAGTGCTTCTAATCATTCCTACTCTTTTTCTTCATTCATAATATTGTCATACTCACTTCCATATGAATTACTCTAACTTTCTCTTTCTCTTCTTGATGGTCCAATGCTTACAGATGACTTGAAGGCAATTTCAATGGTTGAAAGACTATTATCATAATTGCTAAGCTCAAATGTAGTCAGCTTATCGATGAGGGCTTCAAGAGTAACACCATTGTTTAGTATAGATCTCAATTCTTGAATTGCAGATACTCTAATATCATACTTAGAAGAAAGAGTTCTCAAGATTTTACTTACCACTTCTTCATTGGTCAAGGTTCCACTAGCACCTCTGATGGAACAAACAACTTCCTTGATTCTACTACTATATTGTGTGATGTTCTCTTCATCTTTCATTCTCATTTCATCATATTTTCCTCTCAAAATATCAACCTTATCTTTTTGTACATGTTGATCTCCTCCATAGATAAGTGTAAGTATGTCCCACATCTCTTTTGAATTGACACAATCCTTAACATCATTGAATTCAACATCGGAGAGGGAAGAAATAATCTCTATCATAAATGAGTTTTGTTCCTTCTTTTGTCTCATCTGATCAACTATCAAAGGTCTGGTAGGTGGTGGAGTGTAATCATTATCCATTAGATTCAATGTAGATTCTCCAATCCCAGATAGATACAATCTCATTCTTCTTTTCCATGTAGAGAAACTTTTCTTGTTCAACTTAGGTACTTCTCTCCTATACATATTCATATCTTTTACTCAAGTCTTTTAAACTTATCTCTTTAGAGTACTTATCTCTGATACCAATTGTTGGATTATGGAGAAGCGGGGGGTGAATCAGTAATCCATGATCCCAAATACATTAATAAATTTTCTATAATTAACTCGGTAGTATCTTAGGAATACACAGTTCACTATTTACTGACAATAGTAAATAAACTAGCAATCATTAAATCATTTACACAAATCATTCACAACATGTAACACCAATATTTAATGTGGAAACCTAACTTTGGTATAAACCACTATGGGAATTGTCACCCACTAAGAAAATAGTCTTTTGAAGTACACTCGGTTAAGAGCCAATCTGGTTAAAGATTACAATACACACTGATAGGTGTGACATGGTCAAGGTATTTACCTCAAATCTTGTTAGAATCTTCACCCTATTATGAGTAGCCTTGTTAGAGGGCTTTAAACACTATTTAGAATGTCACCTTTTTCAAGGATTTTGCAATAAGATTGTTAGGTCTAATTGTTAAGAGATTTCTCTTTTATACATGCTAGTAAGAAACAATAAATAAACTCACATGTAGATTTACAACTATCTTTTCTCAATCAAAGCCTTGTGTGCTTTTTTATCTTCACTTCAATTCTTCATTATCCAGCGGCTTCAACACTTCATCAAATCCTTCCTTTCCCACTCAGAATCTCTTTGTTCCTTCTTCATTGCAATAATCAGTAACCCTTCAACTATTCATTTTTCCAACCATTTAACCATACAAGATCATAGACAACTTTTTCCTCTTAATCTCATCTATTACATTTTTCTTTGATTAATCTTGATCATTCAATTAATTATACCTCAAATCTTGATCTTGGTAACACATTTTATTTTCACCTAGGAACTTGAACTTTTCTAGAAACTTGTTCCATCTCTTTTTCCACTTAGATCTTGCCGTAGATCTTCATCTTGAATTTTCCTATTTTTAGATATCTTGTAACTAACTTTCCTTATCATCATGTTCATCTAGCTCATTGTAGATAATCATTAAATGTTGATTCAATCCTTATTTAATATTTGTTCCTCGCTCAGTGTTCTTCATTTTAATTTTAGTTACATTGCTCAGTGCCTTGAGTTCCTTTTACTTTACCAAGTGACCTTTCTTTTTACCTTTACCTTATCGAGAGACATTTCCTACTTGGTAGCCAAAACTATTGGCAAGTTGTCTATACTAAAGTATATGACTTGATATAGTGTTGTCATTATGGAAACAAAGTCATAGAGCATTTTGGAGTCAGCACACTTAGTGTAAAGATCAGAATTCATTTAAGTGTTGAAGACTGGATAGTGTACAGAGTTCTTGCAACTCAGAGCATCAATGCATGTCTGTACGGATGAATTATGGTATGCACCCTAGAAGTTAAGCTTGTTAGACTATACTTATACTTAGTTTATGAGTGCATAAGTAGATATGAAAAGAAGTGAAAGTTATAGTCAGTTGAAGTTACATAGCCAGTGTGTGCCAGAAGAGAACAGAGCATAGAGCCAACAGTTAGCATTTTGGTTTGTGATTATAATTTAATGTTGTAAAGGCCACACACCCATTGTATTTAGGTTTTTGACATGTTTATATGTATATTGTAAGCACACTTAAGCCAATTAATTTGGAAGCATTGTTTGTAATTAGTTATAGGGCCAACCTAACTGTTTTGTTTATATGAGCATATAAATATAAGATGTGCCCATTGTATTTCCCATGGAAGTTGTAATAGAGTTGTGAGAAGCAAAGCAGAGGTATGCGAAGATAGCATAAGATGTATTAGAGCTTTGTTAGAGGTCAAAGCATCAGTGCACCAAAGGAACTGACCAGACAAGCAGTGTCATGGTGATAGCTCACCAATAGATATAGTGTGTATCTAAAATCAGAAGGTTGTAGCCTTCACCATTTGAGCAGTGAGCTCTAGGATAGTGAATCCACTCCCATAATAGGGATCATTGTAAAATATTCCTAACAAGGTCTGACCCTTAACAAGTTCTACTATACTTAAAGCATTATAAAGCTACTCCTAACAGGGTAAAGGATCTTCTAACAAGGATCACAAAACACTAGTACAGAATATTAGTGGGTATCAAGTCCCACTGAGGTTATTATCTATTTGGGTTTCCCTGTAACCATATTGGTGTCATGTATTGATTTCATGTTTCATGTTTATGTGAATGTTTAATTCATTACTTAAGCATTTAAGTTCAGCATAAAGATTAAAGTTAAAAGTTAAAATACAGTGAACACTAATTCACCGCCCCCCTCTTAGTGTTCCCATTCATAACAATTGGTATTAGAGCTCTAGTCCCCAGTAAAGAAGTTTAAACACTTGAGGAGATCATGGACAAAGAAGATATGAAACATCTAAAGAAAAATCTTGAAGCCGCTCTTGAAGACCTGGACAATTCAGAAAAAGAAATTGAAGAACTAAAAGAAAAAGTCAGTGATGCTCAATTAGTTATCAAAAGACTAAGAAAGGATTTGAAAGGATGCTCTAACAGTGATCTCAAAGAAAAAGTCAAGAACTTGAGTGAAGAAAATGCATCCTTATTAAGTCAGCTTGAAGAATTTGATGACAAACTGATGAACAATCAAGATGTCTACAATGAACAAGTCACGGAGAACCTTCAACTCAATGAGGAACTAAGGGAAGCTAACTTAGAAATCTTGGAGCTAAAAAATATCAAAGAAAGCTTGGAACTTGAATTGAAAAAGTCAAAGGATCATATTGAAAAATTACACAACAATACTGAGTTGGTAGAATCTGAGTTGTATGCAAGAAGAGCCAGAGGAGACACTAGTTGTATTGGATACAATGAAGCACAAAATTAGATGGAAAATATGCGAGCAAGAATGGATTCACAAAAGAACTCTACTGATGTTGAAGATCAAACCAAAGACAATGGTGGTCATCCTAAGAATGAGCGTAGGCAAGTAGAACACACTTGTTTTTCATGTAACAAGCATGCACACATTGCAAGGAATTGTACAGAGGTAAGACCTTTTAATGGCTACTATTATTCATGCAATAGATTTGGTCATAAAGCTATGAATTGCAAGACTAGTAAGAAGAACAAGATTCAGCAAGACCAAAGAAATCAGAATCAGACAAATGTTAGAAGTTCTCAAAATGTTACATGCCAGATATGTAACTATAATGGTCACTCAGCCAAAACATGTAGAATGGTGACTCATGCCAATGCGCCAAGGAGTAATAGACCTCTAGTCATTTGTCACTCTTGTAACAAGGCTGGACATATCTCAAGGTTCTGTAGATCAAGGACACAAGGTCAAGAAAGCCCTAAAAAGGCCGAAGATCCGGTATTGGATCCTGAAGCAAAAGTCAAGTTTGTGAAAGCCTCAAAGGGTGTGAGCTTGATTTGGTTGGAAGGAAAGAAGGACAAAACTGATGAGAATGTATTGGATGCATCCCTAGTGGATGCACCCTCTACATCTGCATGAATGGCCCTCAGGGTCATAGGGGGAGCTAATTTAGCTCTAGACCCCTGCATGGCTGGTATACTCATCCTTAGAGCATGCACCTTTGGAATTAAGATTTTGGAGTGTATAGGAACCTTTGTGCAAGAGTGCACATGCTGATTGTTAGCGAAACTCAAGTTTGAATTTTTAAAGTGACAACCTAGTTTACGCGATGTGCATTAATGGTAGATTTTTCACTTTAAAGTACACAGAAGACATTTGATTTCTCATTGCATTCAAATTCAGAGTGATAGGAGAGTGGAAAGAGCCTTGAAAGTTGTTGTGAAGTCTTGGAGATTGAATCTATCATAGATTTTCTGCAGCTATTAGTGCATTTGATCGGTTGCAGAAACACTAGCTTGTTGTGCCAATTCGGAAGCCGTCAGATCATCTTTAAGTTCATTTGGAAAGTGATTAACAAGTAAGTCATGGCCACTCCCATAGTTTTTGATGTTGCTAAAAATAAGAGATGCATATTCAACAGGCATCCATTTAAATCCACCCTAGATGATTTAGAGGGAGCTTTCTCCTGCATGCCTATGAGCGTCATGCATGTGGAAGACATAACAAATTACATCTACTATAAGAAAGAACCTATTGGACTAGATAGGTTAAGGGCACACATGGATACCATGTTGAAATAGGATAAAACATTCATGGATGAATACACCAAATGGAATGATCACCCTATTGTTGAATATGCTATGGCATATGAATTATATGAGACTGAATGGATAAAGATCTTATTGAGTAGAATCCATGATGATCTATTTTGGATTGGAGATGTTCTAGTAAGAATCACAAGTGATTTGATACATGAGATGACATGCCTTTCTAGGACAAGCGTCATCCTTCTAGTGGGCAAGGATATCAGGAAAATGGTAGAACAAGTATGTAAGTGAAGGAGTGATAGGCGCAACATGACTATTGAGCTGACTGAGAAAGTAGACATCAAATTGATATCAATGATACTGGGTTACAGATTTCATCACACCAGCAAGGCGAATAGTGTGTCTATGGGCACTATTCTAGCTGCCATCAGACTAGTAAAGGAAGATGGAGAGTTCAACTTGTGTGAAATCTTGCGCGCATAGTTGATAGACAACATCAAAGCTATCAAACATGACAAAACAAAGATATTCAGGTTTGGGTCCCTAATCATCTATATGTACCTTCATATAGTTGGAAGAGTTTCAAATTTTTATTTGGACAAGTCCATTCCAATAATGCCTTAGATATCCAACAAAGCATCCATAGAAAGCACACTAAGAGATTACATTACTTTGGAATTGAAGACCTTTAGGGTCAAGATGTAGATGAGGTATAGGATTCCAGAAAGCATTGTAGAGAAATATAAGAATACAATATGCTTTATGGTGGAGACTAATACTACATGTAGGGAAGTTGTTGAACCAAGAACTAAGTGGATTCATCCACTTGGCTATGAGGTAGAAGAATAGGTCCTTGAAGCATATGCGCAGGTACTTTTGATAGCTCCCAAAGATCCTAATGAACCTAGGTGGGGAATCTATGAGGAAAAGACTAGAGAAGTTGATGCAAAACTTAACAGTGCTACAACTAAAAGAAAAGTTTCTAAGGTCACATATAAGATCTTGAGAATTCATGGTGTGTCTCAAGAAGACCTTGATAAAGCAAGGGATGAAAAGATTGCCTTAGAATTGAAAGGCAAAACAACAGAGGAAGAACAAGAAGATCCTAAGTTGAAGAAGATGAAAATTGAATTAGATGATAGTTAGAAGAGTAAAGAAGACAATACTCCTTCTATGCCCATAGATACTATTGAGCTTACCACTCCTCTAAAGTATAAGCCTATAGTCAAGAGGAATAAAGAAGCTAGCACTAGTCATCCATCCTTGCGTACACTAAGGAGAAAGAAAAACATTCAAGCACCTCCTAAGGTAGGATTCAAACCAAGCCTTAAAGTTTTGAATGCAAGAATTGTTGATGAAGGAAGAATTGATCAAGTAGAGAAGTATTATGACACATATAGTGAGATTGACAAATAAAAAATACATAGTATGATTGTCAAACATATGATCAAGTTCAAGAAGACATTCCTTGAATTGAAAACCTCTATTCTAGATAAAGTATGGGATATTTTAGAAAACCTAAAGTGACAAGAAAATGAAGAGGATTTAAGGATCAAAGAAAAAGTATTAGAAGATACTCTGCCAGTATGTTCTAAAGAAGAAGAGGCACTGATATTAAATTTGGTGAATCCACACTTAAGGAAAAAGATGAGAACTCTTCACATTATGAACAAAGACTATGAGCTGATAATGAAGGAAACAGAGAAGGCCTTTGAAAAAGTGTTACTAGAACAATAGATAAAACTGCCTACTACGCCGATCACTCATGCACCTAGTAAGCAAGAAAAAGAAGCAGAGACCTTCAATGTACTAGTGATAGGTCCTCAAGACTCAGTGCCCATAGAAGAAAATCAAACAAAGGCAGACAAGTCTATGCCCATCTCAGAATCTCCCAAAGGTAGCACTATTATCATAGATAATGTGGAGATAGCCATGGCAGCTACTGATAAGGATTTGGACAAGTTTGAGGAAGCATTTTTTAGTACTAAAGAAGCTGAAATTTTATGTAGCAATACACCTCCCACTTAGCAAGAAGAAGCACTCTTAGAAGATTTATTTGATAAGAAAGAAGAAGAAGAGGTAGAAAAGAAAGAAGAAGATATTTCTATTGATCTTGTGAAGGTAAAACTAGAAGTAATGGATAGCACTCCCATCACTCCCTCCTCAACATTGTTGTCAAGTTTGGCACCTGACACAAGTAGTTTGGACTCCTGGAAAGAAGAAGACCTGATTAAGTTCAGCGTCCTGGCTATGGAGAAGGCAAAGGAGAAACAAGTTATGATGAATCCTCTCCTAATAGAATTAGTGAATATTTTGAATAGTTTGCTACCAGAGGATAACAAAGTGTTAAAAGTACATTCAGTTGATGATGTGAGTTCAGTCCTCTCATAGTTCAAAAGCAATTTTTATAGCCTAGAAGAATCTACGTCCATAGTAGTAGAAGAGAAGTACTTAAAGAAGAGACTGAATGAGTTGATGAGCAACTTTGCACTAGACTTGAATTCTCTTAAGTCCGGTCAAGCATCATTGAAAAAATTTGCTGATGAAGGAAGAAGGATCATTGCAACATGCATGGATCAAGACAAGCTCACCGATGCTCACTTCAAGAAGATAAAAGAGGTAGAAGAAATGATTAAGCAGGTAAAGAATTCAGTATCAGAAACATCCACTAATGTGAACATGTGCAACAATGTCTACCAAGGACATTTAGACAAGATTGAGAAGGAAGAAATAGAGATAACAAGGATAAGGTCCAGATAGACTCAGTTGAGGAATGGTCTTGCACCCTCTTTAGACATCCTCAATCAGAATATAAAGGAGATTGATGCCACCATGGTAACTTATGATCATGGTCCCATCAGTGACTTGGAGAAAATGGAGAAGCTTCGATATGCATTATGCGCCCATCTCCAAATAGTTAACTCTCTGATAACCTTTTGGAAGAAGGAGATCCAGAACCTCAAGATTGCATATCTAGATGTTTTCCCTTAGTGAGTATGTGTAGATATAGTTTTTTGATGCAACTTTGTCATTAATGTCAAAGGGCGAGTTGTGTATAGAATATCAATATGGAGTATATATATGTATAGGGAGATATAAGATTATGTATAAAAATGTATAGAAGACAAAGTTTTTGTGTAAAGGAAAAGTTAGTAACTTGGCCATATTCCTTTGTTGCCATCAATGAAAAAGGGGGAGATTGTTGGAAAGTTGTCTATACTAAAGTATATGACTTCATATAATGTTTTCATTATGGCAACAAAGTCATAGAGCAGTTTGGAGTCAGCGCACTTAGTGTAAAGATCAGAATTTAGTTAAGTGTTGAAGACTGGATAGTGTACAGAGTTCCTGCAGCTAAGAGCATCAACGCACATGTGTATGGATGAAATATGGTATGCACCCTAGAAGTTAAGCTTTTTAGACTATACTTATGCTTAGTCTATGAGCGCATAAGTAGATATGCAAAGAAGTGAAAGTTATAGTCAGTTGAAGTTACACAACCAGTGTGTGCTAGCAGAAAACATAGCATATATCTGACAATTAGCATTTTGGTTTGCATATAATTTAATGTTGTAAAGGCCACACAACCATTGTATTTAGGTTGCCAAAATGTTTATATGTATAATTGTAAGCACGCTTAAGCCAATTCATTTGGAAGCATTGTTTGTAATTAGTTATAGGGCCGACCTAACTATTTTGTTTATATGAGCATATAAATACAAGATGCGCCCATTGTATTCGGCATGGAAGTTGTAATAGAGTTGGGAGAAGTAGAGTAGAGGTATGTGAAGACAACATAAGATGTATTAGAGCTTTGCTAGAGGTCAAAGCATCAGTGCACCAAAGGAACTGATCAGACAAGCAGTGTCACAATGATAGTTCACCAACAGATATAGTGTGTATCTGAAATCAGAAGGTTGTAGCCTTCACCATTTGAGCAGTGAGCTGTAGGATAGTGAATCCACTCCCCTAACAAGGATCATTGTAAAAGGCTCCTAATAGGGTCTGACCCTTAACAAGGTCTACTATACTTAAAGAATTGTAAAGCTACTCCTAACAAGGTAAAGGATCTTCTAACAAGGATCACAAAACACTAGTACAAAATATTAGTGGGTATCAAGTTCCATCGGGGTTTTTACCTATTTGGGTTTCCCCATAACCATATTGGTGTCATGTGTTGATTTCATGTTTCATGTTTATGTGAATGTTTAATTTGGTACTTAAGAATTTAAGTTCAGCATAAAGATTAAAGTTAAAAGTTAAAATATAGTGAACATTGATTCACCCCTCCCTCTCAGTGTTCCCATTCCTAACAAAAACAACTTAACTTACCAAATTGTAAAATATTCATCACCATGCTTTACTCACTTAACATAATCATATGTTAGGTAGAAAATAATTATATCAACATAATCTAATCATTGTTTGATCTGTATCAGTTTCCCAATTAAGTTCTTCAACTTATCAACTTCTCATTTCTTATTCTCCTTAACCCATTCACCTTATATCATTACCAAATGATATGGAAACCTAGAAATCAATTGTTTGACATTAATAAAAAGACAATAAATGATCTAACCTTTCTAGTATCATGTATTCCTCTTATCTTGGTCAATCTTCATCATCAGCTCCATCAAATAATCAATCTTCAACATTACTATCAGTTATAGTAACACATAGATCATATTCAAAAGTGATACAAATTATAATAAGAAAAATCCATAGAAAATTAAACAAATTATCGAAAGGCCATGGGGACAGTTGATCATATTGTTTATATAAATGACATGAGAAAAACCATACTAAGATCAAAAACAAAATCTAAAAATCTACTATATCTAATTCTAGAGTTTGTAGTTAAAAGTTGTAAACATAAATAAATATCTCTATTGTTAATTATATAGTCCCAAAACAAATGAATTTTAAAAACTAGCTACCTGTAAAAAGATCCAAGCAATAAATGTAGTCACTACCTTAAAATTTTAAAAAGTTAAAAATCCAACCTATGAAGAACTAACTTATCATATCAACATGATACAATTAACCAAAAGGACTAGGATCTAAAGATCATCAAGATAAACCTTGTTAGAATCAAAAGGGTGGAAGACATAGGATCTTCCACTAGTACCAAAAGAACAATTGTTGGTGACACCGAGAAAGTGGCTTCTAATTAAGGAAACTATTATCATAAATTCTAAGAAACATCACCAATTAAAAATAAAAGGGTAATTTTATTGTGATTGATGCACATAAAAGGAGGCTACATGTCAACACAACAATCAATATTCAAGGAGAAAAGAAAAGAAAGATGAGGGGATGCACCAACTCGCCATGTCGATATTGCTTGACAAATAGGGAAAACATGGGGAAGAAAAATAAAGCCTTCCACAAAGATCATGCCACATAACCAAAGAAAAAAGTAATAAGTTGGGACTTAGGATATGAATTAAACCTTCAAACAACTAATTTGTAGTAAAGTGTTCTATAATTTTGACATATTAAGATGAGAATTCGATGTATCACATAAATCTAGAATGTTGTGTGTTTTAGAAATGGAGCATGTGTGCCTTACTTTTAATTGGAAAATAATAATATGGATCTAGAAATAGTTACAAGTACGCACACATGTAATAACTTTCCAAAAACATATCAAACATTAGGAATACATTAGGAAATCATGCACACCTATGAAGTAACCATGCTAAAAAAACATCAAACATGAAGCACACATATAAATATTTACCAATATGTGAATTGTATCCATAAATACATATAAATCATTGTAATGCTTCTCTAGGGAACCCGAGAGGATAAGACATCTAACCACTAATTATTTTTTAGTTGACTAATATGATATGCATCATATATAACACATAAATAAACACTGGTTTACAATACTTGAATGCAAGATTAGTAACCAACCTAAGTCCTCACAGGTTCCCTAACGTCACTACTCAAGCAACATTATTTAACCTATTCACCTTCAATAAATATATATTGAATTGTAAATTTTATTGGTCTACATTCTTTATAAAGAACCAATGTAAGTTTTCCTATCTCATTAAACATAATTCAATCAACTATCATCATTATTTGATTTATCAACTCAAGTCATTAATCCATATCTAATCATTGAATTTATAAACACCTACTAATATATCTTTTATATCAATTTCAATTAAACATTAGGATAGAGATAAACATTCATTAAGGTATGCATTATCCCGTGGACTAACATAAATTTATATTTATTTTAAATTCACTAAGTATTCCTTATTTCTTTATAAAATAACCATATATCATTACAAATCAAGTTAGCATCTCCATCCATTAAATTATACCTACTCATTGATTACAAGTATAATTACCACTTTATTATTCTTGATACTTTCTTTTGAAAATTAAAAGATAACATTATATTTTTGTTCTATCATCCATTTACATACATGATAGAATAAATATTCATAGGTTCATCTCCCTTTAAGAAAGTAACATAAAGAGATAAATTTTAAGAGATACAATTATCAAAACAACATCTTTAAATGCTTTAAAACATTACAACATGTTCACTTTTCCCTTTCTTTTCTCCTAGAACTACCCTTTCCCTTTACATTTCTTGAATAAATACACATCAATACAAAATATACATATGAATCCATTGAAGATATTATAATTACATAAATGTATATACATAAATATATCTCAACATTATGCAATTAACAGTATGAAGTCTTCAAACTGCAAATCTAGAAAGGAACATATGAAAGGATCATCCATGAGACCACAAACAATACCTTGATATAAAAAAGATTAACCACCCAACCATGTAGGACTAGTAGGCCCACTCCCCCAAGCTAGGAGATAGAAACCAAGGCCCATGCGAGAGGTAAAAACTTGGACATACCTAAGGTGGTATAAACCCTTCCTAGGAAACAATATGAGCACAAATAAACAACAAGACAAATAGTACTACTAGATGCCGAAGAAAAAATAGGTGTGAATACTCTAGGATATAATCTAGATGAGTGTCATCACATATCCATCACCCCTTGGGTTACCCTTGCAATCAACTCTCAACCCTATCCCCCAAGTAGGAACATGTAGAACCAAACACCTTTCATGAAGACAAGGTTGTTCGATTGTGCCATCAGAAAGTCACATTATCCCACTCCCTTACCTAGTCTATACTAGCACTAGAAGCATATTTGAGGCATAAAATTAGTCATTTTAATGTTAAATCCCCCCATTTCTAGTTCATTTATTTAGTTTATCACTTGATTAAACAACTCACCAATGAGTTACCCTGGTGACCACTTTGGGCCCTGACCCCCATTGAGATCCACTCACCTACTGTACATAGGTTCTCTACCCACAAAGTACATCATCATAATGCACCAAAGTATAATATTAAATCATAAATCATGCCATCATAAAAATATAGTACCCTTTGATTAGGTTTAGGTGATTACTAGTTTTCCCTAGTACACTAGACAACCCTAAACCTTAATCTAGCATTCAAAAATGATTCAAAACACATAATAAGGCATAAAATTATACCATAAATGATATCATAACCAAATTTAGTGGAATAATAGGTCAAATAAATAAAAAAATAAGATCCTAACAACCTATGGTACCTATTTAGGCCTTGAAACACAAATATACCTAAAAGATAACTTTCAAGAAGACTCATGTAGTTTGACCTAAGAGTCATGAAGTTGGACCTAAGATTTTTGCACTTTGTCATATATTTGTGCACTTGGACACTAGATTTTTGCACTTGGACAATAAAGTTGTGCACTTGGACACTAATAGACTTATAAAAAAAAATGTAAGTCTAAATTTTGCTTACAACTAAAATTGGGGAAACTGAGGGCCCTGGAAGAAAAATATGAGGAAGGATCATTTGATATGTCCTCAATTCCCTGTAGGAACACTCATCAAACCCACTCCATATGCAAGATCAATCTATAATTTAAACATATCTAATAGACATGGAACTATATTCTAGTATAAGGAAATACATTGCAAATAATGAAACTCACATCAGTGGACATCCTAAAGAGGTATAATGCATTCAAAACATAATTTAATCACATAGAAGCCATGAAAAATCACTATCCACTCACATTACAATCTATTTATCAAACAACATCCATGAAACATCAAATAATACACAAATAACAACATTTACAAAACTAAAGAAAATATCTCTTTCTAGATTCTCAATTGTAGTTTTCAAACATAATAAAACATCATAAGGAATATCCAAGACAATACAACATAACATTCCATGTATCCATCTAGTAATTATTTACAAAATACATCATCTATTTATGAAACGATAAAAAAACATGGGTATCTTTTAGAGCATACCTCTGGTCCCTTAGAGAATACTGATATGAAGAAGCAAAAGAGAAGGCTCTATCCAATCTTCACTTGTTCAAGAAAGACCTCCAAGCCACTCCAAAAATTCAGAGCCAAATAAATACCAATTAAAAAAAATCTCTCCCTTTAAAAACTCATAAGTACTCACATAATTTTGCAATATAAATTCTCTCAAAACTCACACTCACTCAGATCCTTCCAAAAATCATCAAGGAAGTCTCTTCGTGAAGTTTCTATAATATTCTCTCCATCCCTCAGAATACCTTTTTCCAAGAAATCATATGGTAGAAATGATTTTCATTTCCCATATGTACCTTTTCAAGGAGTTACAAGGGAAAAACTACTTCCCAACCATATTATAACAAATGGTTATATTAACCATTGTTATAATATAGTTTCTCCCTAAAAGTATTATTTATGTTTTATTTTCTTTGATTTAAATTTCACTTTTTATATTACTTAGTAAATAATAGAATTAATAAATACTCTCTCTTGTAAGCATATTATCCTCCCAAAATACACCTCAAGACATCGAATTAATACTCAACATATAAATGTATTACTATTATAGTATTTATATATTTAATTAATAAATACCATATTTATTACCCACATATAATAAATACAACCTATTTAATACTCCACTCTTATATGATCAAATATCATAAGTATACAATATTCATAATTATTTATTAACACAATAACTCTAATGTGATCTACTCACATGAAATATTAAGTAACCACAAACACATAAATACAACCATATATAACTCATATATATACCTATACATATATGCGCCCCACCCTCGCCCCCCCCCCCCCCCCCCCCCCCCCCCCCCCCCCCACACACACACACACACACACACACATAATACTAACATAAAAGATACTAACACATAATCCATTTAGATTGAAATATAACCATAATATAATATTACACACAAATAGATACCATGAAAAATATGGACCATATGGCACATCATCAAACCTCATTCCATAAGAAGGCATAACAATCACTAAGAAACACATCAAGATAGCCACAAGATCAAACAAAGTCAATCATAGTGAACAGAGTAGTTTAATTACAACTCCTAACTGAGAATGAATTTCTACAATACAACATAGCTAAGATAAACTAAGAGTCATTTCAAGAAGGAAACATGAATAAATAAATAATACAAAAAAATGAATGCAAGGGACCAAAAGACACTATCCACAACCATGTGCAACTAGGTGAGGTGAATCTGGGTTATCACCCTAATAGCTAAGTGACAAGGTAGGAACCCCAATATTCCTAAATAAGAAAATAGAAAAGGGAGACTCGTGCAGGGGCCTTGGTACCATCTTTGCAACAAAAACCATCGAGGATATGAGGTCACACTCAGAGCTATAGATCTAGGTGAAGTTGATGTCTGGTACCTGAGGTTGATACATCATGCGGCCCTCACTAGGTGAGTAACTATGACTTCACCCCTAGTCATATAAATAGATCATATAAAAGTACGTAGTTACTCATCAAGAATACATATCATTATGAATCAAATAAGGGTTAGATCAAATCCATAACATATGATATCACATGATTAGTGTTACTCTCATATTCAAAATCCACAACTAAAGAAATAACCAATATAAGAATAGATGGCAAGAATCATGGAAACATATAAATCTAAATTATAAGAAGAGAATAATCATCATATGATCATAGGTTAGTTTCAACAATTGTAAATATAATTCAAGGAGGTTTGAAAACATATTCTTAAACAAGTAATGAAAACATACATAGAAAACAAATAGATCTACCAGGTGACCACATAACATCAAGGTCTTGAAATAATCATTGACACATAAATAAATTGGAGCACATATGAGGGAAGTAACTATGATCAATATGCCAAAAACATTTACTAGTATCAAAGCTAGTTTATAAATTTATTATAGATAAAATAGAAAATATTAGGCAAGCACCTTAGGTAGAATTATACTTTTATTACAAACAATCAAAGCATAAAAGCCCCTACAAAATTCCCTAACTTCCAACAAGCATATCAAAGATATTTTAGGGTTGGAGAGGTACTACATCCTCCCCCCTAAGATTTGACTTACTCCTAGAATTTAGAAATTGCTAAGCTATTCATCATTCATAAGTGGTAAACAACTATCTAACATAATTAATATTCACACAAATCATCATTTTATCAAACTTTTTGGCATATCCTATCCGATTACAATTTAGTCCAAATTAACTCAATTCAAGCATAAAAAGACTTTAAAAAAGGTTGCTTAATGCAAGATTCATATGTACAGTTCCTTTACTTCATGCAATAAGCTAGATAACAAGACGCCTAAAATTAGAGTATATTTCCAAAGATAACTGTTATTTTACCCTTTAACACCAACTTGTTACTCTTAAATGTTCCTATTTACTTTTTTTTCCACCTCAATCTAACATCAATATATTAAGCAAAAAGGTGTGATTGTAAAATTCCTATGATAAGGTCTCTATTTTCTAACAATATCTATATATAGGGAGAAAAAATCACAAAAGCATGCAATAATAACACATGCATACTATAAAAAAAACACAAAGTGGATAGCGGAAGTGTCAATTGACAGCACCCGGTTGTTGACCAGTGATTGGTTGAGTTGTGACTTGGTTGGGGACTCAATGGTTGAGCACCCTATTGGAAGGTTGTGATAGCCTAAAACAAGTCATTGACAACACTGTTGAAGAGTGCAAAAGGTACACATAGTTGGGGGCCCTTACCTTCTAGGTTCACTGTTAACCTTTAGAAGGTTTTAAAGGACAAATTTAGTGCTAATTGACACTTCCGTTGTCCACTTTGCATCAAATCTACCAATTTTTTTAATATAAATATAAATTTTTTGCCAAAAACAAAAAAACACATGCACACTATACATTTATTAGTATGACATGAAAATTAATTTCATGGGAATGACACCTCATGATTCAATTATAAGACATATTTTAACATTCAAATATAACATACATGAATCATTACAAATAGGGTCCAAAATTTCATGTTTTCTAGTTGTATACTAACAATACATGGTCAACACAAAAGGGTATACAACATTGATACAAGTGGTTATTTATTTCACGAGGGGAATACATGAAACATTACTATTATGCATTTCATTTTGAAATCATAAAACTAAAACCTTATAGATCCTCAAAATTTACCATTTACATCAAAACACAGTTTTATAAGTAATTTTCAAAAGACACAATGCAAAACTTTATCATGAAACAATTGTTAATTTCTTGTCATGAAGTGTCTAAACTATATCAAAGGAGAATACTAGATGACACACAAAAACTATAAATATGTTAGGAATGAATGCTAAATGTTTGGCAGCCATTCTGTAGCAGTTGTTGTTGCATTCATGACTATGATTGTCATTGATGTCAACACAGTGATCTTCTGGAGACTTGCAGAGAAGCAAATAGAGTTTGAATTAGTGCACGTGGGATATTGTAGTTGGAGCTATGTGATGTTGATGATATAATCTTTGATATGTTATATGTCTATGGTTAAGAGCACAGACAGTAATTCTTTAATTCATGGAAGTTATGAGCATTTTGGTGGAAGCAATATTCATGCAGTGTTCCTGAGTAGCGGTTTGTGGAAATTGGATGATATCTCCTAATCAAGATGGAATCTAGTTTTGCATAGTTAAAGGGAAGTTGAAGACACATTGATAGTGATGTGGATGATAGTGCAAACTTTGAGGTCACATGAATGAAGATTTATTATATTTGGAAGTCGACATTTTTGTGTAATTTTGATGTAGCATGTGGAAACTTTTATTTTGTAATTGTATGCTGACTCATTTGTAATTATTTGAGTGTGTTATAAAGGAAGAAATGTGTTTCCTTGTTTTAATGTAGAAGAGGATAGTAGTGTATGAATATGAAGTGAAGAAAAGAGCTAAATGTGAAAGCGAATTGTGAAGGAAGACATGCAAAGTACAGAGATCTAAAATTGAGATCTGGTGTAACAGTGAGTGTGGTTTGGCATAGTTAGAGAAGAGGTAACATATTATTCTATTGATTAATACAAAGATTATTTGGATAGTGTGTTTAGTGATCTTACCCTGAAGCTATTTGGGCAGTGGGTCCTTCTATCTTCCATAACTCTTAACAGGGTTAGAATCTTTTAACATGGATTCAAAATCTCCTAACAGGGATTCATATGTACTGAATGTATTTCATAAGACTCCTAAAAGAGTCCATCCTTTCACAAGGAATATTCATAGTAGTGCATATTTTGTGGGCATCATTCCCATCGGGGTTTACTCTTTGATCAAGAGGTTCCCTAGTCAACATATCTTGTGTCATTATGTTATTGTGTATGAATATCTTTCTATGGTTGGTAATTATATTGCTTACATGGTTTAATGCTGTTGAAGATGATAAAATTTATAATTATTTGATAACTGATTCAACCCCCCCCTCCTCTCAGTTATCTTGGTGGACTTTACTTTCTAACAATTGGTATCAAAGTGGTAGGTCCTTGAAAAAGAAGTTTAACAACTTAAGGAGATCCATGGTGAATTTTAGGAAAGAAAGCCCTAAGTTTGATGGAGTAAATTTTGACAGCTAGAAAGAAAAGATGAAGACACACCTAGTCTGTTTAGGACCAAGTTATTGGTTGATTACAAAGAATGATAAGACTATCATTGAAGAGGAAAATCTTGAAACATGTACTATTGATGAGAGAGATATAATCATGTGTAACATACTTGCAAGAGAAGCACTTTTGACAGCCCTTCCAGAGAATGAGTACAGTCAGGTAAAATGTTTGAAAAAATCTCATGAAATTTGGAAAGCTTTACACTCTACTTTTGAAGGTGATGAACATGCAAAAAGAGTTAGATTACATAATTGGATATGTGCATTTGAAGATATAATAATGTTGGAAGATGAATCTGTTAGAAGCTATATTGGTAGAATGTAAGAAACTGTTACAAGCATAAAATCTTGTGGAGGAACAAAGATAGAGAATGAAGTGATATGGAAAATTCTAAGGACATTGACTCTTGTATTTAAGTAGACAACATAGATGATTGAACAAGTTATACCTTGTACTACAAAATTTACAAGAGAGACTCTTGGAAGATTGGAAGCAGTAGAGATGAACTTGAGGTTATCAGGAGACTTACCTAGAATGGAGAGAACATTCAGTGCTCTTAGTGTTTGCCCTACTTTGTTAAGAAGCATTAGTGTGAGTGGAGATTATGATGGTAGCAAAAGATCTAGAAATGAAGAAGACAAGAAGATTGAAGAAGGTATTGCCTTGCTTGTGAAGAGAGAACCAAACGGTAAGAAATTTTTTAAATGTTGGACTTGTCAAGAATATGGTCATTTTGTAGCTAAATGTCCTAAGAGAGTTAAAAAGTACAAAAACAATTTCAAACCTTGAAGATCTAAGGAATGTTATTATGCTAATGATGAAGATCTTGAAGGTATTATAGAGAGAACCTTAAGTGAAAGTGATAATGAGAATAATGATGACATAGGATTTGTAGCAGTTAAAAATTCTGAAACTGATGTTAAGGAAGAAAAAACCTTAGTTTCTCAAGTTGAAAAGAAAGCTGATTGGATTATAGATAGTGGTTGTTCACATCATATGATTGGAGACATGAAAAATAAAATAAAGTTAAACGAATATGATGGAGGAGTTGTTAGAGTTGGAAACAATGCACCTTGTTTGATTAAAGGTATAGGATCTATTACTCTTGATGGAAAGACTAATACTGATGATGTTTATTTTGTGGATGGATTGAAACATAATCTTTTTAGTGTTGGACAATTAGTTGATAAGGGATATCAATTTTGGTTTACTGAGAAAACTTGTGTGATAAAGGATAAAGATGGAAATATGATTGGAACTGCATCTAGAACCAAAGGTAATGTATTTTAGTTGAATCCTACTAAGATGACATGTTTGATTACTAAAATTGATGACAGTTGGTTATGGCATAGAAGGTTTTGTCATATAAACTTTGACAACATTGTGAAAGTAAGAACTACACTTGCAGTAAGAGATTTGCCTTAAACTATGAAGCCTACTAACATGATGTGCAAAGAATGTGTGATGGCTAAACAAAAGAGAAGTTCTTTTCGTAGTAAGAAGTTTACATCTGCATAAAAGATGGAAATTGTTCATACAGATTTGAGCGGTCCTACCAGGACTAGAGGATTCTATGGAGAAAGGTATTTTATGATTCTTGTTGATGATTTTACAAGAATGATGTCGATTGCATTTCTTAAAGAAAATTCTGAAGCATTTGATAAGTTTAAGATTGTTAAGAATAAAGTTGAGAATGAATCTGTAATGAAGATTAAATGTTTGAGATCTACTAGAGGTGGATAATTTACTTCTAGAGAGTTTGACACCTTTTGTGAAGAAAATGGCATTAAGAGACAGTTCTCAGCCCCTAGAACACCTAAACATAATGGTATTGCAGAAAGAAGGAACAAATCAATAATTGAAGTAGTAAGAATGTTTTTGGCTTATGCACCTTACAAGAAATTTAAAGTATATCAGATGGATGTGAAGTCAGTATTTCTAAATGGATAATTGGAAGAAGAAGTCTACATTGAGTAGCCTAAAGTTTTTCCTTTGACTCAAGAAGGAGACATGGTATGTAAACTCAAGAAAGCTTTATATGGACTAAAACAAGCACCTAGAACTTGGTATGCAAGATTGGATAAGTATTTGTTAAAGTTGGGATTTACAAAAGGAACAACTGATAGCAATCTGTACACAAAAGAAATTGAAAATGGTTTGTTGGTTATAGTTATTTTCATTGATGACATTATTTTTGGAGGATAAGATGAAGCTAGTGACAAATTTGCTGATGAAATGAAGACTGAATTTGAAATGAGTATGATTGGTGAAATGAAATACTTTTTGGGATTACACATAACATAGAACAATGATGGTATCTTTGTAAGTTAGAAAAAGTACCTGAATGACTTGTTGAAAAGATTTGGAATAGAGAATTGTAAACCAGTTGGAACACCTATGGTAACTGGACACAAGTTATCTAGCACAGATGAGACTCCTGCAGTGGAACAGAAGAAATACAGATCTATGATTGGAGGATTGTAGTATTTGACACATACAAGACCTTATATAGCACACTTAGTTGGAATTGTAGCAAGATTTCAAGCTGAACCTAGAGAATCACATTACATAGTAGTAAAGAAGATATTGAGATATTTAAGAGGCACAATAGACTATGGATTGTGGTATGAAAAATATGATGATTTTACCCTATGTGCATATATAGATGTTGATTGGGGAGGCAATGTTGATGATAAGAAAAGAACCAGCGGTGGAGCTTTTTTCCTTGGAGGAAGATTGGTTTCTTGGTGAAGCAAGAAGCAAAATTGTATCTCATAGAGCACAACAAAATCAGAATATGTAGCAGCAACAAATAATTGTAACTAGATAATTTGGATGAAGCAAATGCTGAAGTATTTTGGAATAAAGTTTGTTGAACCTATTGTCATACATTGTGACAACACGAGCACAGTTAGTATGTCTAAGAACCCTGTATTACATTCTAAGATAAAGAATATAGAGATCAAGTATCATGTTGTAAGAGAGAATGTTGCTGAGAAGGAAGTCAGACTTGAGTACATAAGTACAAAGGAGCAGATAGCAGATATATTTACAAAGCCTTTGCCTAAGGATACATTTGATTATTTGAGAGGTATGCTTGGGGTTAGGCCCCAGCCTACTTTTGAGAAGTGATGTAGTTGGTTGCATCCGTCCAATGGTATATGAGCCTTATCTTTCTTCTGGACTGGATGTTGGTACTTCCTCTATGAGGGATATGTGTATCTGAACTAAGTCATGAGGACTCTAGTGAATGTACTTTCTGAATAGTGTCTTTTGACATTGGAGTTTTTATTGACATAGTGATGAAATTTATGTCATTGATGTCAATGGGGGAGAAGTGTACATGAAAAAATCTATTTGTACGATCTGAATAGGAAAACGAAGCAAGATTTGATTGATGAAGAGGATTTGAAGCAACAGTGTTGCAGTATTGGATTTTTGGAACATTGGATGTTTTTCATCTATGTTGCCATCAATGCCAATGGGGGAGATGGTTAGGAATGAATGCTAAATGTTTGGCAGCCATTCTATAGTAGTTGTTGTTGCATTCATGACTATGATTGTCATTGATGTCAACACAATGATCTTCTGGAGACTTGCAGAGAAGAAGACAGAGTTTGAGTTAGCGCACATGGGATATTGTAGTTGGAGCTATGTGATGTTGAGGATATACTCTTTGATATACTACATGTCTATGATTAAGAGTGCAGACAGTAATTATTTTATTCATGGAAGTTATGAGCATTTTGGTGGAAGCAGTATTCATGCAGTGTTCCTGAGTAGTGGTTTGTAGAAATTGGATGATATCTCCTAATCAGGATGGAACCTAGTTTTGTGTAGTTAAAGGGAAGTTGAAGACACATTGATAGTGATGTGGATGATAGTGCAAACTTTGAGGTCACATGAATGAAGATTTATTGTATTTGGAAGCCGATATTTTGTGTAATTTTGATGTAGCATGTGGAAACTTTTATTTTGTAATTGTATGCCGACTCATTTGTAATTATTTGAGTGTGGTATAAAGGAAGGAATGTGTTTCCTTGTTGTAATGTAGAAGAGGATAGTAGTGTATGAATATGAAGTGAAGAAAAGAGCTAAATGTGAAAGCGAATTGTGAAGGAAGACATGTGAAGTACAGAGATCTGAAATTGAGATTTGGTGTAACAGTGAGTGCGGTTTGGCACAGTCAGAGAAGAGGTAACATATTATAATATTGATTAATACAAATATTATTTGGATAGTGTGTTTAGTGATCTTACCCTAAAGCTATTTGTGCAGTGGGTCCTTCTGTCTTCCATAACTCTTAACAAGGTTAGAATCTTTTAATAGGGATTCAAAATCTCCTAACAGGGATTCATATGTACTAAATGTATTTCATAAGACTCCTAATAGAGTCCATCCTTTCACAAGGAATATTCATATTAGTGCATCTTTTGTGGGCATCATTCCCATCGGGGTTTAGTCTTTGATCAAGAGGTTCCCTAGTCAACATATATTGTGTCATTGTGTCATTGTGTATGAATAGCTTTCTATGGTAGGTAATTATATTGCTTACATGGTTTAATGTTGTTGAAGATGATAAAAGTTATAATTATCTGATAACTGATTCACCCCCCCCCACCTCTCAGTTATCTTGGTGGACTTTACTTTCTAACAAAATACACATCTCTTCACTAGTAGAATTTGAAAAATATGTGAGTACGTGACTAAAACTTTTAGTCACGTGACTAAAAATGACTAAATTCTACTAGTTTTTTACAATTCACAAGTATAAATGACTAATTTGGTCATCGAATAAAATCAAAACTATATAATTGGTCAAACAAATAAAAATGACTAAATAAATGGCTATTACTCCTTTATTCTTTTTGCTTTTGAATTTGATCATAATATAGAGAGCTTAAGCCCCCCTCATGGGACCCTACCTAAGTGGCCATTTGGCTTCCCAGGTTGCTTGGTGCACCAAAAATACCTATTGTATGAAAGGCATTGCCTCTTAGTGTAGTCTTAAGGGCTTCACACATTTAATAATTTTTTTTAACATTTACATATATAAAGGACTAAAAAAATGACTATTATTATATTTTTTTCTTTCAAACTTGATTATAATCCATAATACCCTATATTAGATTTTCTTTATCATTTTTACTTCCAAAGTTGATTAGCTATAACTATTTCTATTTACAACCATAAATTTTATTGGATGATTAATGAGGTGGATTTAAAATAAATACAATGAAAACTAAATACTTATGATTTTATATGTAAAATAAATGTTTGATTATAATTTGGACCATGAAAGTTACTCCATGTCTATGATTTTCTTTTAAAAATACATTTGAAGTTAAGTTTTCCAAATATTATAAAGTTTCCATTTGGTTGGATCGGGTTTTCTAGGGCAGATTAAAGTTTTATGTTTTTTAGAAAAGGGAAAAATATTTCAAATGAATGAAGCCCTAATCCATGGCCATGGGAGAAAGCCGTCATAGGTCCTATATAGAGCTTTAAATGGTTTTACAATAGTTCAAAGGAAAAAAATTGGGAGGGGGGTGATTTTTGATAATATAATTGCTAGTTTAAAAAAAGATCAACAATGAAAGGGAAACTTGAAAAATAAGGATTTTTTTAATACTCTTTCAATTTTCAAGAGAACATTTCATTTTAGAGTGGAGGGAAAATAATAAAGTTAAATTGTTTTTTACTTGATCAATTGGAGCTAACTTGAGCTTAAGCTTGGGTTGAAGTGGAGTTTGAAGCAAAATCTCTAGTGTGCCCATAGAGGAAGAAGAAACAAGAAGTTTTCTCCTCCATGGATACCAAGATCAAGGAGTTTAGTGTTGACTAAAGATTTTCATCCCTGAATTGCAAGTTCTCATAAATAAATAGATGATATTTTGGAAAGAACAACATGTCTCCATGTAAGCAACAGTAAATATGAAAAGGAGCATCATTTCATGGCATAGGAACAATCATTTCAAGCATGGAATACCATGATTCAAATGGTAAACAATAGATAAATGTTAAAAACCATGGGTTTCCAATATAGAGGAAAAAATGGTTGAGGGAAAATACCCAAACTATAATAAATTAAAATTATAAGTTAAATATTTAAATTTATTAAATTTTATAAATTATAATTTAGTTTAAATATTCAGAATATTAAATTGTTTATTTATCAAATGTTAATTTTAAAAAATTATTAAAATTTAATACAATATTTATTTTTGAATAAAAAAATAATATAAATTAATTAATTAAGTCGATATGCTTTTTTATTATGGGCATTACTCACCGTAAAAGTATGATGTTTGATACAAAAACTTATTTTGGCCACTTTTGTGGTGCTTGTCTAGCTACTTAAGTCAAGTTTTGGAAACCTATGTGATGCTACCTTTAGATGGTTTCCAACCCCTACAGATGTGGGTGTTGGAGTAATTGTGCCACCTTATTCACATATGATACCCAATTTAATTTTTATTTCTTAAAGGAAATTAATACCACCATTGTGATTTTCTATCTCATGAAGGGAATGCCAAACATGCAACATGTTTCTTCTAAAATATGCCTTTTAGTTTCACATTTGTGTGACTCTTGGAATTGTTTGTGGTTATTTGATTGCTCATTAAATACTCACTAATCACCCCATCACTCAATACTCATTACTTCTCCACCCAATATGACATAGCCTCATATTTAATTTCTCCCCTGAGAAAATATATGAAGTGATTAACGTCGCCCACTTCATCCACTTTCTGCTCATTTTCCTTATAAATAATGCAAATAGGAGGCAACATCTATACAACACCCAAAACAACCTATTTGTTGAAATTATTAATTAATTAAAAATAGAAATACAATCAATATAACATTTCTTAAGTAATTAATAATTATAGTAAATAAGTCATTTTAGGTGTTGCATAGACAACGGTCGAAGAGGGTACCTCAATACACCATTCATCCAAGATTTGTTTTCCTACCGCCTTTGTCATTGCTCTCTACAGATCTATGTAGGGCTCTCTTTTAAAAAAATTTCATGCTTCTATTACCATGGTTTTGAGTTGGAAGATTACACATTTTGGACTTTATTTGTTTATCATGTAATGAACCTAATTTTTTCTATTCATTAACTATTACATAGGAGTGATTTTTTAGGCTTTATCATTTGTGCTATCCCAGGTTAATCGATTGTTCTCATCCAACATTTGTGCATTAAGAATCAAAGGTATGCAATGTTCTGACCTATAAATAGAATTTTTAAATACTATGAACACTATTCTTTCAGCTACCAACAACAATGTAAATAGTCTTTTCCTTTTAGGGTCTTGCTCAAACAACAAGTCATGTAGGAAACCCTCATAAAGGATTTCCAAATGATTAAAACATGTGCTAGGAATCAGAACCAATTCACTACTTTGACATAGTGGGAATGCATTTTAGAGGAAATTTTTTTGACAAATGGGTTTGGTTTCACTACCACTCTTGGCCATTTTTCTTGTCCTTATTTCTTGGTAAAACTTGTGTGTGGCTATGGACCATGCTATACACTTTTTGGAATATATTTTACAATTATTTCGAGACAAATTCATGAAATGTTTGTAGAGTTATTCCTATCATGAAATGTTTACAGAGGTGTTCTTGTAGATGGTTTGAGCTTGGGTTGTACCCTTTCTAGTATTATACATCAAACTCTTTAAATGTTTCCCCTTTTTTCTTAGACATTCCATTTGGGAGGGAAGTTTTTGAGATTTGATTACAAATAATGTTTTGACTTAGTATAAAAATAGAAACATGTTTAAACTAAGATATTGGGGATTCAAGTTAAGGGTAATGAATGTATTAAATCTTTTTATATGTTTGCAAGAATCATTAAATAATGATTATCACCTTGTAAAATGGTAAAAATTCAATTAGTGTCTCACACACTAATATCTTATATAGAAATATAGTTCATGGGTAATAAATTACAAACATTAGTTGCCTAGGATAAAAAACATAATTCTTCCATGTTTTCAGTTTCAGTATTATAAGATGACATATTTTTGTCTTCATGTGTGTGTGTGTGTGTGTGTGTGTGTATGCATATGTATATGTATATGTTTATATGTGTGTGTGTAGAAGAAAATTTAAGAAACGAGATGAGATTGATTGACTTGAACAACAATTCAATAGACATAATTATCTTTGAGAAATAAAATGACTGCTGGATAATGTTAGAATCAAATTTTATTTTTTCAAATGTATTTTTGGTTCTAATTTGGTCATCCAACTATTGTAGGTGAGAAATAGTCTAAGAAATAACAGTTTTTGGTAAGAACACTTTCTAATCCATTTTCGGTATTCCAAATCTTGATATAAATGGATAAGTTTTTTTAGATTCCTACAATTAACTTGATAGATCCTGGAGATTTGAAATGGTCTTCTTAGATTCTGGAAGCTCAATGCAACAAGAGACCTTGGAATTTGATTTCCTCTATCCCATAAGTTGTAGGTTGATTTTGGCACAAAACTCATTGCTAATATTTTTGGACCTTGACTATGATGAAATGGATGCAATTCTATTATTTTAATAAAAAAACAATTTAAGCCTCCTAAGTGGAATTGGAGAAGGTATATTGAGAATTTTTAAATACTTCTTTTTGGAGGGAAAATTTGGGCATGCAAGAGTCTATATAAGAAAGGAATTTGGCCAATGGATGTGTTTTGTTTATTATCTCAATTCCCTCAAATAGATTGGACATCCTATTCATTTTTTATCAAAGTTTGGAGGATGGAAAACTGATTTCTATCATTGGATTAGCATATCAAAACACACTTGGGAAATCTCATTCAAAAATTGCATTGGACCATGAATGTTGGTACATAATTTGAAGGTCATTGGTGAATTCATTTTTTATTTATATTTCATTATTGAATCTCAGTAATTCTTTTATTTATATTTCATTGAGCAATGGCAACTTGGGATAAAATGTATTGCCTAGGTGGCTTCATTGGTTCCATGGTTGGTAACAAGTGGGCAGCTTCAATAGTGTCCTAAATTTATTTGTCTAGCAGTTAGTATAGGCCAATTCTATTTTTATTGGTGTATGGTATAACACCAATATTTGTTAACTGTATTGCTAGTTGTGTAAGTGTGTAATTAAATTATTTATGACCTACTTATGACATCAACCTTACAATGGACATGTTTACAATTTGAGATTGACTACTTGCAAGAAAGGCCTAAACACATTTTATGTGATTATCAAGAAGTGGTGCTTATACAATACAATATGTTATATAGCCTACTCTCTTGTACACATTTTTAAACCTTGACATTAATTTCAACTACAAAATAGAAAAAAATGTCACAACAACTTTACTTGTGGCACAGCCTATATAATTTGTAAAGTAAATAAACTATTGAAGAAGATTATTGAAAAATGAAATACTAGCAATGAAATATGCAGAGTTGTGTAATGCACTTGTACCTTTATTTGCATAATCTTGGCTTTAGAAAAAGACTTAGCCTCTCATTGAGGAAGCATGTAAGTTTCCATCACGATGCTTGTAAACCAGTATTTACTCCATCTAATTTTAGTAATCAATTAGCTCATTAACCAATTATTCTATCATAATCTATGGTTTAGGTGATTATAATCTTATCTTTACAACATAATAATGCGTAGATAGAAAGTACATTTTATTGGTAGGGAATAGAACCAAACTTCCATCTTCTAAAACATATTGTTTTCTCAAGGTAGAAAATTGTTACTAACCAAGCATTTAAGAAACAAGATCTATAGAATATACTACATAAGAAACATTTATAATTAATTCAAAATCCCATTAAATTATCTTACCTTTCTCAAGATAAACAAAGCATTTGTTGGCATTAAAACTTTGTATGCTTAGTGATATAGTTATGCAAAAAACATGCATAATCTGCAATATCTCAAAGTGGAAATATAGCTCAATCATTTCAACATGATTATCAAAATAAATATTCATGAAAAATTTATCATAAATTCAATACCCAAGTTATTAATAGAACACAAGATTCTATGATCCATACTAGGCCTAGTCAAACTTAAAATGGATAATCTTATGATCTCGATAAGAAGAATTAATTGCTTCTTATTATGTAATTTATTCTTTTCTTTATTCAATACATACACACACACAATTTATGCATTGTTTAATGAATTGTACAATGGACTCTCCTATCCCTATAAGGTTGTCCTCCACCTTCCATGAAAATGACTACACTATTTCTATTTCCTTTCGGAGAGGATTATAATTATTTAATGGAAATGAATGAACCTCAATATTTTAGAATCTAAATTTTATGTCTCATCCCCACAATAGTGGTTATTATAATTTGTAAAGCTTTTAGTTTCACCTCTCTTATTAAAACTTTTAAATTTATTTTACTCTCTTGTTTTTATAATGTGAAAGAATTTTTCTAGCCATGTTCATCTTCACCTACAATGAACTCAAGTTATTGGGTGTGATTGATTGAAAGTGGAAAATGGGTGTGGGAATGGCATCAGAGTGTAGGGGATTGTTATTTTGGGGATTTTTGATTGTTCCTATTAAGGAAAAGTTGGGATCAGAGGATTTGTTTTGGGAATTGGATTGTTTGTAGTGAAATTTTTCTTCACTTCTATTTGAAATAAAGAAATTTTTTTGAGTTATGTTTCCATCTACAAATTACTTATCAATTATCTAATTTATTATTTTCAGCTTCTTGTTTTGTTACTTTTCAATGGATTAATATTCCGAGTTTCTACTTTTTTTATAGGGAAAAGAACCTAGTAAGTTTATCCCTTGAGACACCATTCCATTTCCTACTATTTAAGGATTCTAAAAATAGGAAAGTATCACCACCTCATTTATTTTAGCACTTATTTTGGAAGTTAATGCTCTCTTTTTAGCCATACATGGTCACACTTGTTTGACACATTTATTTAGATATACATAAACTTATACTCTGCAATCATGTATGTGCATATTCAAATGTTTGATTACTTCAGACAAGTTCTTGACACTTTGATCATAGATATACTTGTCAACCAATAGTAATAGTCTATAGATATTCCACCTCTAAATTATTTCTACAAGCTTGTACATTTCTTGAATCCATCACAATAAGAATGGACAATAGAATCATAATATATAAACATTGTGCAAAAACCAATGAAAATTTTTGCAACTACAAAAAAAGTTACATACAAAATCATGTTGTAGAGAAAAATTTTATTTGCTAACCATGGCTACAAAACTAACCAAAGATGCAATAAGAATGATCCATGGAAGATAGCTAGTTCCTAAATTGACTGTACATATAGTAGCTATCTGCACCTTTGGGTGTAGGGATGAATGTAACAAAAGATACAAGTTATATATATCTGATGGAGTGCATATGACAGACTATAACTGATTGAATACTTGAAAGGGAGAAATTTTTATACTACAAAGGTATATGTGACACATTAAATCAGTTATTATATTTTCATTGATGTCAACTAGTTTTGACTGTACTTATCATGATAGTTGCAAACATATGAAGAAGGTATAATGGTGAAGGAATGAGATATTAACATAAAAATTGGTTTTATGAGTAAGATATGAATATGGTATTCATTGGGTAACTTATTGATGAGTCTTTGACATTATGTTAGTGATTTGATTGTATTACATTATTCTATTAAGAAAAGAAGATCAAGAATGTACAAGTTTATATGGTTGGTAAATGAAGAACTTAGTATACACCGAGTTGAAATAGTGTACACCAAGCAAGTGTAGTGTATACCGAGTACAATATTAACTGAGTTAGAAGTCATCGACACATCACGGTATTGACCGAGTGAAAGAAATAGTATGGAACATGTGATTTCCAATTAAAGATGATGAGTTGGATGAATATGGATGATTCCAAGGTTAAAGATAAAGTTTGTTATGAAGATCTATGACTGAAAAAAATCCAAGGATGATCGAATGGTGGAGAATAAAACATGTCTGAAGGCACAAGTTTTGAGGAAGGTTGAAGTGGAAAAATCAATGATGGAGATTAAGAGGAAAAATCTATGGATGAGAAGAAAATGGTTTATCATGTCTATAAAAGGATACAAGAGATTCATAATGAAAGAATGCATGTGAGAAGAAAATTTCATTCATGCAAAGCTGGTCAGACAGGTTGAAGTGAGAACCGAGCAATTCTGTGGACTACATCGAGCGTCAGAGAAAGGAATTAACCGAGAAAAATAGAGTTGGAGGATACAATAAGTTGAAGTGATTATGATGGCTAGAAGTATTTTGAGCTTAGCATAGATCTAAAAATCTACAAAGGAAATTGTATTTGAATCAGATCATTTACAGTTGCATTCTAACCATTGCTACAGATTAGTCTCTTAACCAAGTGGGACTTAACTATCTTTATTTATTTTATTATGACATTCAATAATGTTGATTATTTTCTTGTTGACCCCAAGTGAATGTTTGGTCACAGAGAAGTGTTAGTGATAAATCTTGTAAGAAGGTCACACCTTACAGTGTGTTTTGTAACCTTCAATAGGGTTGGCTCTTAACTGAGATCACTTCAGAAGAGTGAAATTATTTCAGGTATTGGTCCTAAATGGTTTTTCTCCTAACAGGGTTTCCACATAAAAAATCAAGTGTTATATGTGTATGGATGTGATGAATTGTTATTTTACTTTACACATTACAATTACTAGTTTGATTAGTATATACACTAGTTAATTTTACTGGTAATCGATTAATGAACAAAAAGGCACAGACAAAGTTTTACCAAGTTGTTTTGATTAATTTAAGGATTTTTTTATACATCTGGGAGTATTTGGGACTGTAGTGTTAGAAAGTAAAGTCCACCAAGATAACTAAGAGGGGGGGGGGGGGGGTTGAATCAGTTATCTGATAAATTTTTATTTATTAACCTTATTAAATTTGAAACAAGTAACCAACATAAACAACAACCATAGAAAGATAATCATACACAATGACACCAGATATGTTAACTAGGGAACCTCTTGATTAGAGATTAAACCTTGGAAGGGATGGTACCCACAAAAGATGTACTAATATGAAAATTCCTTCTAAGAGGATGGAATTTGTAAGGAGTCTTACAAAATACATTCAATACATATCAATCCTTGTTAGGAGACTTTGAATCTCCGTGAGAGGATTCTAACTCTGTTAGGAGTTAAGGAAGGCAGAAGGACCCACTGTCCAAACAACTTCAAGGGAAAGATCAATGAACACACTATCCAACTGATCTCTATATTATCTGAACATAATAATACCAATAATTACTGATCTCAGCAACTTCTCTTGTCTCCTCTGATTGTGCCAAAACCACACCAAATGCTTCACCAGATCTCACTACCATATCTTCTCACTTCGCATCATACATCAATCACTATTTCACCTTTGCATCATATACTTCTCATATTACACATATCCAATTAAGAAAAAAATTCCTTTGTTTATACCATGCACAATATTTCATAATTGACTCGGCCAATTAGGCTTAACCAATTACAAAATATTAAACATTATACGTTACATAATATTTCCATAATCACATAAAACTATCAGCTCAAAAAATTAATAAATCTTCACATGTGCAACCTCTTACTATGTTGACTCATACATGTTACCTTTGAAATGTCTTCAACCTATGTATAACTTTGCATATCCAGATTCTATCCTTGTTAGGAGATATAATCTGATTATTACAAACCGCTTCTTAGGAACATTGATAGAATACGGTTTCCACTAGATTACCCATTACTGACATAAATAATTGAATTTATGTACGTGATCTTAACAATGATATCAGGAAACCATAAGGAACATGTCCTCAACTCTGCATAACTTTATCTGAGATTCTCCATGTGTACTAATTCAAACTCAGTCTGCTTCTCTACTAATCTTCAGTTTAATCAATGTGTTGACATAAATGAAAAACATAGTCATGAATGCAACATGAAACTTCTATAGAACTACTACAATACTCCCCCATAGGACATACTCAACATTCATGCTTAACAATCTCCCCTAATTGCATTGATGGAAACATTGATGAAAAACATCCAAGTTGCATGAATACCAAAGTGCAACTCTGTTGTTCTGCATTATATTTTCAAATCCTCTTCATCAATTATAAAATCAATCACCAAATGTATTCTTCTCCCCAATACTTCACTTTTCAAATCAATCATCAAATGTATCCTTCTCCCCAATACTTTGTTAGAAATAGGGAATACTGAGAGGGGGGGGCGAATCTGTATTCTACAAACTTTATATTTTGCCCAATTATGGATATAATAGATTATCTTTACACATGCATAACATAAGAAGCTAAACAACATGCATAGCAATAAAACTAAAGAACTCATAACACATGATTTGTTCTCAAGGAAACCCTAGCCAAGGGAAAACCCTGGTGGGGATGGTACCCACAAAGATCGACTAATCAAAAGTATCCTATTAAGGATGTTGACTGTGTTAGGAGTCTATTACAAGCATATAGTGTATTAGTCTTGATTAAGAGACCATAGGCCTTGTTAGAAGCCTCAACCCTATTAGGAGTTGGTAGTACAAAATGTGATTACTAGTTGAGCCCACTGCCCAAACAAGTAATGTAAAATATACATTGATTACAAAAAGAGGTCAAGGTACATAACCTTATACTACTTGCATCAATATCTCTTCACTGCTCTTTCACTATAGCTATTACATATACATCATAGATCTCACATATTACATATATCTTTCTTACATTTTACAATTACATATATACAAGTTATTAAGGCTAATAAATTTACTTGGTCGGTTGCCATATTAAAAAATAACTTTATCCAAGGGTAAAAATCTAGGATTTTGTCCCTTTATATTGTTAAGACATTATTTTGATAAACAAAATAATCCCTTAACTCTTTACCAATTTTGCCTTCATATTTTGTCCTGTCGACTTCACACTGTCTTCATAAAAACTGTCATAACTCCTTCCGTACATGTCATACTGAATTGCGCTCTAAAATGGGTCATCATTAGTCACCATAGAGTCTATGTTCAAGTGCACAAGCACTGAACTTACTCCAGTCAATGTCGCAAACAAAAATTGTGTCCAGGTGCACTGGTGAAAATATTATCTCACACTTAGACAAATTTGCAATGCGCTCTGTCATACTTGCTCTATGACTTGTGCGATCTTCATGTGGATCATATGTTTCCATAATGACAACATCTATGTAATCAACTTAGCCAAATTGCCAACAATCTCCCCCTTTGTCATTGGTGGCAACATATGAGAAAATTGGCTAAGTGTGCAACTCCAAAATCTCAAAATTGTCAAAATTGTGGCCATAGTATAACATATATATACTATCCTTATAACTCCTCAAAAAATCTTATCTCTAATACAATACTCCCCCTAAGAGTATCAATCCTTATCATATACAATCAATTTTCTGCTAAATATCTCTCCCCCTTTGAAAACAATGACAAAATAAAGGTAGGGAGGGCTACAAAATTGTATCTCAAAAAGATTATACCTTAATCCATTATTGCAAAGCCGGTAGGCTTGCAATACAATCTACAAAATCAATCTTCATAGCTTCTATCTCCTTCTCCCATGATTTCTTAATGAGATCTGCCACATTGAGTAGTGTGCTCAGTCCATAAGATGCTATATGACATGCTTGGAGGGTCTCAAAGTTAAACTTCTGAAAATATATCTTAGCTGTAAGACATTCTTCCAACTTCTCTTCAATAACTCTTAAATTCATAGAAATATGCTCTCTCAAAAGAGTTAGTCTTCTCATTTTTCTATCTCTCCCATCCTGCAAAACTCTGATTTCATCATAAAGCTTCCAAAATTTCTTCTCAACATCACATACCTTTACATTAGGGATAGAAAGAAGGTTAGATTCATTTTGAATTTCTACTTCCTTCAACTTGATCTTCTGATCTTCTTCTATTGTCAAAGTCTCTAGTTTTGTACACTGTATGTACAAAGATTTTCCTATTCCCAAATTCTTTGTCAAGTCCTTGATATGGATATCAAGACTATTGATATCATTTCTAATATTCTAGCTGATGTTCAAAAGAATTCCAGCCTCATAGTCTGCCTGTGCTTTTATCTTTGCAATCTCAGATAAGTTAGTGAACTCATCATCAAAAGTGCTCATCACTTTCTTTTCTTTCTCTAGAGGGTCTTCTTCTACAATCCATGTAGTTACAACACCTTGTAGCTTTTCAGTAAGGTCCTTCAGACATCCTTCTAGACTTTTAACTTTCTTATTCTTCCCAATGATTTTGTTCAAAGATGTGATCAATTCCATCTGATCATCATCATCTACTTCTTTTCCCAAATCCTCAAACAAAGATCCAATTTGCTTCTTCTTTTCAGTCTCAGGAGTAAGACTGATTTCTACTTTAGAGGGTACAGGTGCTTGTACTTCTATCACTTTAGGTTCTTCAACAATAGATTGGGTCTACTCTGCTTCTACAGTTCTATCGGGTTCATCAAGAGCCGAATTGTCAACAATGTTCTCCAGATTGTTGAATACATTATCATCAGTATCCAAGGTAATCTTTATACCTTCAATAATCATACATTCTTCTTCAATTTTTATAGCTGGTGGAGAGGAAATATCCTCTTGTTCTACTTCTTCTTCTTGCTCTGCTACAATTGATGGCTCTCCAACAATTTCTGCCATAACTTTAACTATTGCTTGTTCTATCTTTGTATTCACTTCTTCATATTGTCCTGCCATGATCTGAGTGGTTCTCCTTTTATTCCTTAAATGGGTGCTAAGGGGCTTCAAATTTTTTTCAAGATGTTCATCATCTCTCACATCACATAGTTTCTTCACAAGATTCTCTCTGATAGATTTGTCTTCCTCTTGTGCTCTCTTCTTCCTGTTAAAAAGTTTCTTGAATAAGTCATCAGGTATCTTACCTTGAATAGTGTCAAACTTCTTATTAGCCAGAATCAAGTGCTTGACCACTACATTTTCAATATTCAATCTCTCTGAGTAGTCATAGAGGTCATAGTATTTATTCATCTTAGTAAAGTCTCCATCTTTTATAATCTCTTCATTCACTCTCTCAACTCTAGGTTTCCATGCTTTCTTCTTCATAGTAGTGTCATCATCTTTAATTTCTACAACTTTCCTAGGAACTGGTGGCACCAAAGTTTTTTGCCTCTTACTAGGTCCAATAGAAATTTCTTTCACTCTCTTGCTAGGTGTGGAGGAAGAGGATCTAGTAGGTTTCCTTGCTTCTTGTTCCTGCTCAAGTTCCTCTACTTTCACTTTGACTTGTGTAGCTTCCTGATGTACTGCACTAGATGACAAGGGAGGTATAGACAAAATCTCTTTCTATCCAATATCTCTGATTGCTACTGCTGTCTGCTTTACCACTAAGAATTCTTGCTCTGTCATTCCTGAATCTTTTAGCATTCTCTTAATAGTGCTCTCAACTCTTTTCTTAGACTGCTTCTCCTCAAGTATAGCCTTTGCGGAGTTGAAATTTTCTTCAAAAGTTCCAAATATATTATTGTGAGTGTCAACCTTGCACTTAAGTAGCCTATTCACATATTCTTCTATCTCAGTTTTAGATATTTCATAGCCAAGAGGGTCTATGAACTCAATTCTAGGTTCTACTGCTTCAATGTAGGTAAAGTCAGTAACAACCATAAAACATACTTCATTTTTGTATTTCTCCACAAGAGATTGTGGGATCCTTGATCTACTAGTTACCAAGTTCTGAAAAGTCTTCATCATCAACATTACACTCTCATTTACTTTGTCAATAACATGCCTCATATACACTTTATTGATCCTTTCCATTGTATTTTCTCCATCATTCCAGTCACTGGCAATGGTGTAAGGAAATCTTCTTAATAAGTGGAAAAACATGTAAGTGATCAAAGATGAAAATCTAAATTGTGCATACTTAGAATTTCACACATATCAACTAGCACTTTGTCAACACACATCAAATAAGCTATGTGTACCATTCTAGCTACCATGTCATCCTCTCTTGAATTTGCACAAAACTTAGTTGTTAGGATCTTGCATAAGTATCTAACATCATGTTGTTGGATTTTACTAATTACAATTCCTCTGCCATTATAGGATGAACCTGTGTTATCAATGACTATTTTTCTCATTTTCTTCTCATTTAAAGGAATAGCTCCAGATTTAGACAGTCATGTGACTTCATGAATCAAATCAGTTGTAATGTCTATCACTCTATCTTCTAGCCAAAACTTCCCATTATGAATTCTGCTAAGGATTATCTTAGTGCATTCTTCATTATCAAACTCATACTGCAATGCATACTTAACAATCTCATTGTCTTTCAGATGATCATATCCTTTTTTTAATGTCATGTCCGGGTTGTAAATCTTCTGATACTCATTGGTAAAATCACTATCACTAATGGTTTATAACTTGCATCCAAGATAACTTCTTACATTCTCTAAATGCAAAACTCCATTTGGTACGGATGATAAAGCTAAACTAGAGTCTTCTTCCAAGGGTTCTACTGGTTCCCTCTTCATTCTAGGTCTATTTTTGTCTCTGATATTGTGAATTAAAGATACATCCATGATTACTTCAAATTCCTTTTACCAATTCAAAGATCTACCAAGTAAAATACCTCAATTTCATGATTTTAGGGCTTGCGTAGATTCGACGCTCAAATCCTTCACCAAATCATTGCAAAATGCTTCCAATCACTGCTCTTTGATCTCCTTAACACTTGTACTCACTTTGATGATCAAATAACACTGATCATAACCTTTTATTACTTCAATCTCATTTAGGTTTGACATCGCATTCAATTCTTTTGCCGCTTCTTTCCAAAAAGTTGTCTTTGTTAACTTGCAAAACTTAAAACTTCTTACGATCTCACAAAACATAATATTTTTCTTTGCACTCTTAACCATAGCATTAGAACATCATAAACTATCTTGCATTAACTACACAAGACTCAATTCATCATAAATCTACTTCTACACTAATCTACGTTCCTAATCTACTGTAATTTTCATAAATTAAGTGCTTTGAGGTAGGTCAAGTAAGGATTCATTCTTACCATTTGATAATTCACCTTTTTGATTACCTTCAATGTTGAGTATGTCTCCTTGATCTGTGCCTTTAACAAACTTCACTTCATCTGTATTGCTACAACAACCTTTCTATCTATTTCTTGCATCTTCATTTCTTCTTTCATGATTTCTAGGGTTAGGGTTAGGATGAAAAACTTCATTGTTCATTCGGCAAAACCTTGTTGTATGTCCAATCTTGTTGCATATTTGACAAACAATTCCATTGTTTCCATATCTTGGTCTAGGTGGATTAATCTATGATCTGCAGTTTCCAGCAATGTGTCCAACCTTGTTACATCTATAACATATTACTCCATTTCTTCTGTTCATAGCTTCAATTGGTTTCTTATCTGCATTGTTAGTATTCCTAAACATTCTACTATTATTGTTATTCTTAATAAACTTAGGTTTTCTACATTCAATAGCTATATGTCCAAAACCATGACAATTATAACAATAACCATTAAGAGGTTTAAATTGCTTACATGTGCAATCTCTGTTCATATGATCAATAGTATTACAAGCAAAACATCTACCTTTGAATTCTCTTTGCATACCTTTGGGTGATTCCTCTTGCTTCGGTCATTCTTCTTCTTTAGGTGTATCTTCAGATTTGTTGATCTCATCAGACTTCTTCTCATCTATGCTTTCAGATACTTTCAGATCTGGTTCCTTGCTTTCATCATTTTCTTTAAGAGTGTTAAATCCAAGACCAGTCTAATCATAGAATGGTTTCTGAAAAGATGCTTGTTTATCAATCTTCTCACTAGTTGAATATAGCCTTTCAAGTTGTTGCTTGGATTGAGTCAGTTCACCTTTTACAATCTTATTGTATTTCTCAAGTTCATCATACTGCAAATTGACTTTCTCAAGTTCAGATGTTACTTTAGAAAGTTTAGATTTGAATCCTTCATTTTCAGTCTTTAGATTTTCATTCTCAGATTTTAGATTCACTTCATTCTTTCTATTTCCATCTTTCAAGCTAAGCTTCAAATTTTCTATATTCAGTTCATGCTTAAGGATCTCATTTTCTTTTTTTTAAATTGTCATCACAATCTTCAATAAGAACTTCAGATTTTAGATCTTCCAACTTGTTTTTCAATTTCTCAATGAGGTTCTTTGCATCATCATATTTCCCTTTCAGAGTGTCTCTTTCATTAGTAAGCATATCAATCTATTCAAGAGCTTCTTCAAGATTGTTCTGTAGTTGATCCATATCCATAGAGATCTTACTCAAGCTACTAGGCTTTCCTTGAATGATTCTTCTCTGAGTAACTAAGCTCTGATACCAATTGTTAGAAATAGGGAATACTGAGAGGGGGGGTGAATCAGTATTCTACAAAATTTATCTTTTGCCCAATTATGGATATAACAGATTATCTTTACACATGCATAACATAAGAAGCTAAACAACATGCATAGCAATAAAACTAAAGAACTCATAACACATGATTTGTTCTTGAGGAAACCCTAGCCAAGGGAAAACCCCGGTGGGGATGGTACCCACAAAGATCCACTAATCAAAAGTATCCTATCAAGGATGTTGACCTTGTTAGGAGTCTATTACAAGCATATAGTGTATCAGTCCTGATTAAGGGACCATAGGCCTTGTTAGAAGCCTCAACCCTATTAGGAGTTGGTAGTACAAAATGTGATTACCAGCTGAGCCCACTACCCAAACAAGTAATGTACAATATACACTGATTACAAAAAGAGGTAAAGGTACATAACCTTATACTGCTTGCATCAATATCTCTTTGCTGCTCTTTCACTATCGCTATTACATATACATCATAGATCTCGCATATTACATATATCTTTCTTACATTTTACAATTACATATATACAAGTTATTAAGGCTAATAACTTTACTTGGTCGGCTGCCATATTAAAAAATAACTTTATCCAAGGGTAAACATCTAGGATGTCATCCCTTTATATTGTTAAGACATTATTTTGATAAACAAAATAATCCCTTAACTCTTTACCAATTTTTCCTTCATATTCTATCCTGTCGGCTTCACACTGTCTTCACAAAAAATGTCATAACTCCTTCCATACATGTTGTACTGACTTGCACTCTAAGATGGTTCATCATTAGTCACCATAGAGTCTATGTCCAAATGCACAAGCACTGAACTTACTCCAGTCAACGTCACAAACAAAAACTATGTCCAGGTGCACTGGTGAAAATATTGTCTCACACTTAGACAAATTTGCAATGCGCTCTGTCATACTTGCTCTCTGACTTGTGTGATCTTCATGTGGATCATATGTTTCCATAATGACAATATCTATGTAATCAACTCAGCCAAATTTCCAACATACTTCACTTTTCAAATCATCTTCATCAATCATCAAATGTTTTTCATGTATCCTTCTCCCC
The DNA here is from genome assembly GCA_027943335.1 of Chamaecyparis obtusa. Classification (NCBI taxonomy): domain Eukaryota; kingdom Viridiplantae; phylum Streptophyta; class Pinopsida; order Cupressales; family Cupressaceae; genus Chamaecyparis; species Chamaecyparis obtusa. Next base: position 230,255 of record BSBK01004354.1, read on the forward strand.
CATTGACATCAATGACAAAGTAAACATCACTATGTTAATCCAATAGAAGCTCAAATGTAAAAAGACATTGTTTGAAGATACCTTTTACCAAAGATTCCTTCATGACTTAGCTAAAAAACATAGATAATCCCCCATAGAGGAAGCATCAACATACAATCCAGAAAGATAGTGCTATATACCACTGGATTGATGCAACTTTCTGCATCACTACTCAAAAGTAGGCTGGGGCATAACCCCAAGCATACCTCTCAAATAATCAAATGTATCTTTAGGTAAGGTCTTTGTAAATATATCTACAATTTTCTCCTTTGTACTAATATACTCAAGTCTGACTTTTTTCTCTGAAGCTTTCTCTCTTACAACATGATACTTGATCTCTATATGTTTAATTTTAGAACACAACACATTATTCTTAGACATATTCACTATACTTGTGTTATCACAATGTATGATAACAAGCTCATTGAACTTGATTCCAATATCCTTCAACATTTATTTCATCCATATTATCTGATTACAATTTTTTGTTGCTGCTACATATTCTTCCTCTTCTGTGCTCTATGAGATACAATTATGTTTCTTACTTAGCCAAGAAACCAATCTTCCCCCAAGAAAAAATGTTGCACCACTTGTACTCTTTTTTTCATCCACACTACCTTCCCAATCCACATTTGTATATGCACATAGGGTAAAATCATTTGATTTATCATATCACAACCCATAATCAGTTGTAACTTTCAAATATCTAAATATTCTTTTTACTTCTACATAATGTGATTCCTTAGGATCAGCTTAAAATCTCACAACAATACCAACTGCATGTGATATATATGGTCTTGTATGAGCTAAATATTGCAAACCTCCAATCATACATTTGTACTTCCTTTGTTCAACTGCATGAGTCTCATATTTTCTAGATAAGTTATGACCAGTTACCATAGGTGTACCAACAGGCTTACAATTTTCTAAATCAAATCTCTACAATAAATCTTTTAGATACTTAGTATGAGATAAGAAAATACCATCACTGTTCTACATAATCTATAATCCTAGGAAAAATTTCATTTCTTCAATCATGATCATCTCAAATTTTTTCTTCATTTCATCATCAAATGTATCACTTGCTTCATCTTCACCTCCAAAGATTATATCATCAACAAAAATAACTACAATTAATAAACCATTCTGTATTTTTTTCAGATATAAATTACTATCTTTGGTGCCTTTAGCAAATCCCAATTTTACCAAATATTTGTCCAATCCTGCATACCAGGTTCTAGGTGCTTGTTTTAGTCCATATAAGGATTTGTTCAGTTTACATACCATGTATCCTTCTTGAATCAAAGGAAAACTATCTAGATTCAATTCTCTATTTAGAAATGTTGACTTCACATCCATCTAATACACTTTGAATTTCTTATAAGCTACATAGGCCAAAAAGATTCTTATTGCTTCAATTCTTGTAACAAGTGAAAATGTTTCTTCATAATCAATACCTTCTTGTTGTGAGTATCCTTTTTTTTACAACTTCACCTTGTTCATTCATCTTGTTTTTGAAAACCCATTTAGTTCCTATAACATTTTTGTCCTTAGGTCTAGGGACCAATTCCGAAGTATTATTCTTTTCAATCTTTTCTAATTCTTCCTTCATTGCTTGAATCCAGTTGTTATCTTTACAAGCTTCATTAGTAGTCTTAGATTCAATTTGAGAAATCAAACATAGTTCTTCTTGTACCTTATTTATTGTCATAACTTCTTTTTCTTTTCTCCCAATAATCTGATCAACATGATGATTCCTCATCAAATTCTTATTAGGTGTTACTGTCTCAATTCTTGCTTCAATTATAGGTTTTAGTCATGGTTCTTCTCTTGGTTCTTCAACATGAATCTCATTCTGTAAATCGTTGTCAGTTTCATAAAACAACTCAACATTTTCTTGATAAATTTTAGGATAGACTTCTTCATCTGAATCATAATATAGTATTCTTTCTTGAATTATGAACTTTTCATCTACTTTAACATTTTTTCTCTCAACAATAGTCTTATTTCTCTTATTAAAACATCTATACGCTTTTCTTTTCAATGAATAACCAAGAAACATACCTTCATCACTTCTTGCATCAAACTTACCAATGTCATCATCTCTCTTAATATAACAATTACTTCCAAAAATTCTAAAATATTTTACTGATGGTGCATGTCCAAACCATAATTCATAAGAAGTCTTGTCTATATCTGCTATGATTTGTACTCTATTTATTGTATACACTGATGTATTCACTGCTTCTCTCTAGAATGTCTTTGCTACATCATTCTAAAACAACATAGCTCTTGCTGCCTCGGTTAGTGATCTATTTATTATTTCAGTAATACCATTTTTGCTCAGGTGTTTTAGGGGCTAAAAGTTTTCTCTTAATGACATCCACTTCACAAAAAGTCTTAAATTCTTTTGAAGTAAATTCTCCACCTTTATCAAATCTTAAACATTTAATCTTCATTCCTGATTCATTCTCAACTTTGTTTTTAATAAATATAAACTTATCAAATGCTTCTGATTTTTCTTTAAGAAATGCTACCCACATCATTCTAGTAAAATTATCAACACGAATCATAAAATACTTTTCACCATAGAATTCTCTTTTTCTTGTGGGACCACTTAGATCTATATGAATAATCTCTAATTTTGCTGGTGTGGTGCACTTCTTGCTGGGAAAAGAACTACTTTTCTTCTTTTCCATAACACATTCCTTGGATACCATGTTAGTATGTTTCACAATTTTCAGAAAATCTCTTACTGCAAATGTGGTACTTACTTTCACAATGTTATCAAATTTTATGTGACAAAAAATTTTGTGCCATAACCAACTGTCATCAACTTTAGCAATCAAACATGTCATCTCAGTAGGATTTAACTAAAATACATTACCTCCGGTTCTTTCTCTTGTTCCAATCATCTTACCATTCTTATCCTTAATTACACAAATCTTCTCAGTAAACCAAACTTGATATCCCTTATCAACTAACTGTCCAACACTTAAAATATTATGTTCCAATCCATCCACAAAGTAAACATCATTGGTATTAGTCTTTCCATCAAGAGTAATAGATCCTATTCCTTTTATTTGGCAAGGTGCATTGTTTCCAACTCTAACAATTTCTCTATCATAATTATTAAACTTTATAAACTTATTCATATCACCAGTCATATGATGTGAACAAAAACTATCTATGATCCAATCAGTTTTCTTTTCAACTTGAGATACTAAAGCTTTTTCTTCTTTAACTTCAGCTTTAGAGTTTTCTTCTTTTATTGCAACAAATCTTATGTCATCACTTTCACTTAAGAATTTCTCAATGCGAGTTCAAATTCTTCATCATTAGCATAATAAAATTATTTAGGTCTTCTAGGATTAAATTTCTTCTTATATTTCTTCACTCTCTTAGGACACTTAGATGCATAATGACCATATTCTTGACATGTCCAACATTTAAATATTTTTTTATCTTCTGGTTCTCTTTTACATGCAAGGCAATTCCTTCTTCAATCTTTCTGTCTTCTTTAGTCTTAGATCTACTACCACTAGCATAATCTCCACCGACACTTGCACTTCTTGAAAAAGTAGGGCAAACACTAAGTGCACTAAATTTAGTTTCAATTCTAAGAAAATCTTCAGATTGTCTCAAACCTATCTCTATTGCTTCTAATATTCCAAGAAGAGTCTCTTGAGTGAATTTATCAGTACAAGGTATGACTTGTTCAATCATCTGTGCTATCTACTTAAACACTAGGGTTGAAGTTTTCAAGATCTTCCATATGATTTCATCTTCAATTTTATTTCTTTCACAAGCTTTGATACCTACAATAATCTTTGATATTCTACCAATATAACTTCTAACAGATTCATCTTCCATAATCTTTGCTTCTTGAAATAAACATATCCAATTTTGTAATATGATTCTCTTAGCATGTTTATCACCTTCAAAAGTAGATTCCAAAGCTAACCAAATGTCAAAGTACTTATCCATCTCAGAGATCCAATCCAAAAGTGCATCGGTCTCAAGTCTTCCATCATAGAAAGCAACTTCAACTGCAAGTCTAGAGTTATCTTTAGACAAAACTCTCAAAAGTCTTTCCTCATCCTGCTCAACTTTAGGTTCAGGATTAGGTTTTATTTCTTCTTCATCTCCAACATCTTCAAGATGTGCACCTCTTCTTTGGGATGTCTCTACAGCTTCAAACCTAGTTGCAATCTACCTCAACATATCCATGATAGCATTATCATTTCCTCTACCACGTACCATCTTGATAATCAAGTTCCAACAAGATCATAACCTTTAGCAAGTTATAGGTCAAATCTTAGATCTACCACCCCACAACCAATCCACAAGAAAGAACTTTCTTTGATACCACTTGATGCAAGGGTAGGGAAGGTAAAGGTAGAATCAGGGTTAATTAAGACTGCTTAAACCCCCAAACATGCCTTGTGAAGAGTTACACATAGAAGAAATATGAATACCACATGAAAGTAGTGAAAATATAGTGGATATGAGACAAGAAACTAGCGACAATGCTGGTGCAATTATTATAAAATCAGCAACATGCCCAGTTGTGAGGCCTTCCGGGTTGGCCTTATACAATGACTTTATGCAATCAAAATTACAACTCACATACTATCATCATCTAACCTTCTAGCTACTCTTTTTCTACCCACTTTTCTACTCTACATCAACCTAAGCTCCAAATATATAGCCAATAAAGCCACAAGTTGGCCAGTCATGCATTTAATTACAATATAGGTCCACTCAGGAGGAGTAACCAAAAATAAACCAAGAAAGAACAAAACATGATGTGCCATTATAGATAGGTCCACACATGATCCAAGAACAAGTCCCCAACTATGCAAGATCTAATTTCCCCACACGGAACCGCACAAGGCCAAACACCACATGTTTCCTACGAAACATGCAGTAAATCGATACTCAAGGGAAATGGTGATAACTCCTGAATTTGAATGATTTAGGACATGCACCCTTAGGAGAAGGTCCCAAAATAGGTCCAAGGAAAAGCATTAACTGCACAAGAAGAGAAACCAACTACAACAATGGATACCAAACAAACATCAGACAGGTATAGAAAATAGAAACTATTTTTGGCGATGCAAGATTGCTTAAGACCCAAGATGCTCCTACATCATCATGACAACACAAAAATATAAATTATATGAAGAGAATAATCATCATATGATCATAGGTTAGTTTCAATAATTGTAAGTATCATTCATCAAGTAGGTATGAAAATATATTCTTGAACAAGAAATGAGATCATACATAGAAAAAACATTGATATGTCAGCTGACCATATAAGATTAAGGTCCTAAAACTATCATTGAAACATAAGTAAAGTTGGACACATACGAAGGAAGTAATTGTTATCAATATGTCAGAAAAAATTACCATTGTCAAACATAGATTATGAAGTTATTATAGATAAAATAAAAATGATCAAGCAAGAACCTCTTGTTAGGAATGGGAACACTGAGAGGGGGGGGGGGTGAATCAGTGTTCACTATATCTTATTAATTTCTTAACTCTTGAATCTTAACTTCATTTCTTAAGTACTAAAATGAAAATCAATATAAACAAGATAAACAATCACAAAACATAACACCAATATGGTTATGGGGAAACCCAAATAGGTAAAAACCCCGGTGGGAATTGACACCCACTAAGAACTGCACTAGTGTTTTATGATCCTTGTTAGAAGATCTACAACCCTGTTAGGAGTTTTTCTTTACAATGCTTTTAGTATAGTGACCTGGTCAAAGGTTGGACTCTGTTAGGAGTCTTTTACAATAACCATGTTAGGGGTGGGGACACACTATCCTAGAGCTCACTGCTCTTGTGGTGAAGGTTACAACCTTCTATTCTTAGATACACACTATATCTGTTGGATGAACTACTACTGTGACACTTCTTGTCTAATCAGTTCCTTTTGTGAGCTAATGCATTAGCCCCTTGTAAAGCACTAACTTATTCTATCTTCACTTTTCATGTCTCTACTCTACTTATCTTAACTCCATATTCACTTCCATGCTTAATTACAAAGGTACATCTTATATTTATATGCGCTAACAAAACAATTGACTAGGTCGGCCTATAACTGATTACATACAATGCTTCCAAGTGAATTGGCTCAAACATGTTTATAAAAAAATATGTTTACATGTCTACAACCTAATTACAATAGGTGCATAGCCTTTACAAAACATTATTATAACCGCTAATCAAAATACTAACAATCGGCTGCATACTCTGTTCTATTCTAGTGTTCACTATCTGTACCACTTCAACTATTTGTATCTTCATCATACTATCTCATCTGATCATTCCCTCTTAGACTTAGCATCAATAATCACTTACCATCTTAAATTCAAGGATGCATACCATAACTTGGTCATACACATGTGTGTTGATCCTCTGATCTACTGGTGCTTTGCTAACTGTCCAGTCTTCTATACTTAGCCATATGCTGACCTTATGATAATGTGTGTTAACTCCAAAAATCTATATGTCTTTGTTGCCATAATTAAAACACTATATCTAGTCATATATAATAGTATAGTCAACTTTCCAACAATCTCCCCCTTTGTCATTAATGGTAACAAAGGAATATGGTGAAGTTACTAACTGTACCCTTATACAAAATTCTCTAACTTATATCTCCCTTATACTCTATACTATAATCCTTCTATACATCATATATACTACTCCACATTCTACATACAATACTCCCCCTTTGAAATTAATGACAAAGGTGCTCAAAAGAGTATATCTACAAGTACTTACAAAGAAAGTACATCCGGATAAGTAATCTGCAAGTTCTGGATCTCTTGTTTCCAAAATGCTATCAGTGCATTAACAGCCTGTAGATGGGTGCATAGGGCATATTGCAGCTTCTCCATCTTTTACAAGTTTGTACTTAAACCTAGATCATACGTCACCATGGTGGCATCTATATCCTTGATGTTCTGATTAAGTACATCTAGAGAGGGTGCAAGACCATTCCTGAGCTGTGTTTGCCTTGCCCTTATCTTGGACATCTCCTTTTCAACCTTTTCTATTTTGTCTATCTTCCCTTGGTATACATTATTGCACATGTTCACATTGGTGGAGGGATCTTCCACTAATTTTCTTACATTGTCTATCATTGCTTCTTCTTCTTGAATTTTTTTCTAGTGATCACTAGTCAGCTTATCCTGGTTCATACAATCAGCAATGATATTCCTTCCCTTAGCTACGAACTCCTTCAAGGATTCTTGACCAATCTTCAATGAACTGAGGTAAAGTGTGAAGTTTCCAACTAGTTCACTCAATCTCTTCTTCATATATTTTTCTTCTACAACTTGGTATGCGGATTCTTCCAAGCTAGAAAAGTTTTCTTTGAAGTTTGTCAGTATGGTATAGACATCATCAACTCAATGAACCTTAGATACTTTCTTGTCTGAAGGTAGCAAGTTTTTTAGAATGTTGACTAATTCAACAAACACAGGGTTCCTCATCACTTGCTTCTCTTTTTATTTCTCCATAGCTAGGACACCGATCTTAATTAGGTCTTCTTCTCCCCAAGAGTCCAAGCTTGTGGTGTCTGGTGTCAAACTTGACAACAATGATGCTGAGGGTAAGGGAGTGATAGGAGTGTTGCCCATCACTTCTTGCTTTATCTTCATAGGTATTTCAACAGATGGCTCATTTGTTGGTTCACTTCTTTTCACCTCTTCTATCTATTCTTTTTCTATCTCCTTTTCTTCTTCTTCACCTATTATATCCACTATTAATACTTCTTCTTGTAGCTTAGGTGAATTGTCACCGCATAGAATTTCAACCTCATGTGTGCTCACAAAGGCTTCCTCAAACTTATCCAAGTCTTTATCTATGGCCACCATGGCTATCTCTACATTATCAATGATGATTGTGTTATCTTTTTGTGTCTCAGTCATGGGCATAGACTTCACTACCTCTGTAGGTGTTACTACTATAAGTGTTGGATCTTGAGGACTTGTTACTAGTGTATTGGTGGTCTCTGACTCCTTGGCTTCCTTAGAGGGCACTTGAGTTGTGGACATAGTAGGTGGGTACATGTGCCTATCTAGAAATACTTTCTCAAAAGATTTCTCTATCTCTTTAGCTACCAAATCAAAGTTCTTATCCATTATGTGTAGTGTTCTCAACTTTGTTCTAAGGTGTGGCTTCACTAGATCTAACAATAATGTTTTCTCTTCTAGGGAACATACAAGGAGGCTTTCATCTAGAATTTTTTCCCTTATTCTAAGATCTTCTTTAATAGCCTATTTCTTTAAGGATTCCAAGATATTCCAAACACTATCCAAAATGACTGTCTTAAGTTCTAAGACTATCTTCTTGAACTTGAGCCTGTGTTTTATTATCATTCCATGGATTTTTGATTTGTCAATCTCACTATATCTCTCATAGAATTTTCCTATCTAATCTATTCTACCTTCATTAATAATCCTTGTTCTCAAAAATTCAAGATTAGGTCTGAAACCTACCTCTGGAGGTGCTTGAGCATTCTTTTTCTTACTTTTGGTTTCCTACGAGGATGGGTGAATTGTGTTGGTTTCCTTCTTCCTCTTTGGCATGATTTTGTATTCTAGAGGTGATGTGGTATCCAAAACAATTGTCTCTTTGGGCACAAGAGGGATAACATTTGTTTTACCCTATTTATCCTTTGGATCATTTGTCTTCTCAATCTTGATTTTCATCATTTTAGGACCATCTTTCCTAGCTTCCACTGTGTATGTGCTCTCAATATCCAATGCTATCTTTTCTTCTCTTGCTTTGTCAAGATCTACCTGAGTTACACCATGAATTCTGAGTATCTTAGATGTTATCTTAGAGGCTTTCCTCTTAGTTGCTACACTATTTAGAACTGCATCAACTTCCCTTGTATTTTCTTCATAAGTACCCCACCTAGGTTCATTAGGGTCGTTAGGTGCTGTTAGTAATACTTGTGCATATGCTTCCAAAATTGGCTCCTCTACTTCATAACCAAGTGGATGGATCTAATTTTTTCTAGGCTCTATGGCTTCCATGCATGTTATGTCAATTTCTACCATAAATAAAATATTGTCTTTGTATTTCTCAATAATACTTTCTGGTATTCTGTACCTCATTTGCATTTTGATCCTGAATGTCTTCAATTCAAGCTCCATGTAATCCTTCAATGTGCTCTTAGTAGATGCCTTAAGAGATATTTGGGGCAATGTAGGTATACTTTTGTCTAAGTAAAAATCTAAAAAGTTTCTGAGTATATGGAAGTACATGCAAATGATTAAAGACCCAAACTTGAATATTTTGGTCTTACCATGCTTGATGGCTTTAATGTTATCAATCAATTGTGTGCACAATATCTCACACAAATTGAACTCTCCATTTTCCTTAAAAATTTTGATTACTACAAGAATAGTGGCTGTAGACACACTATTCACCCTGTTGGTGTGCTGAAACCTGTAACCTAGTATCATAGACATCAATTTGATGTCTTTCTCTTCAATAGGCTCAATTGTCATACCACGCCTATCAATTTTGGACTTACATGCCTGTTCAACTAATTTCCTTACATCCTTTCCCACTAGAAGAATGGTCCCTATCCTAGAAAGGCCTATCATTTCATGAATAAGATCTCATGTGATTCTTACTAGGACTTCACCTATCCAAAATAGGTCATCATGGATTCTACTTAACAAGATCTTGATCCACTCAGATTCATAGAACTCTATGTCATAGCATATTCAACAATGGGATGGTCTTCCAGACTTGCAAACTCATCTAGGAATGTTCTGTCTAGTTTCATCATGGACTCAAGATGTGACCTTATCCTATCAAGTCCAACTGGTTCCTTCTTATAGTATATATACTCATGAATTTCTTCAACATGCATTACACCCATAGGGGTTCTTGAAAATGCACCTTCTAGGTCATCTAGGGTTGACTTAAAAGGGTGCCTCTTAAAAACTTATCTCTTTCTCTCAAAAACATCAAAGACAACTGGTCTAGCCGTGACTTACTTGGTTAACACTTCAAATTGGATTCCAAAGACTTCTGAATTGTCGTATCGGACTTGGGATTCGTAACTGATCAATCACATTTCTTTGTTGGTAAATCAAGCTTCAACACTTTACAATTCAACTGCTAGGGCTTCTGTTGTCTCCAATCGCTCTAACTTGAATGAAATGAGTGATTTGTAGGTTTCCATAGACTATAAAGTGAAATTTCTACCATTAATGCTTGCTGCATAAACCATAATTTGACTGAGAATTTCCAACTTCCATCCTCCAATCGATCAGGTCGTGTGCTCTTGCACATAGCATAAAATTGTCTCCAAAATGTTAAATCCAAAGGCACATACTTTGAGGGTGAGTATACTGGCCACATAAGGGTCTAGAGCTAAATTAGCTCCCCCTATGACCCTGAGGGTCATTCATCCAGATGTAGAGGGTGCATCCATTATGGATGCATCCAATACATACTCATGAACCTTATCCTTCTTTGCCTCTATCCAAATCAAGCTCACATCTTCTGAAGCTTTCACAAACTTGACTTCTCCTTTGGTATCCAATATTGATTTTTTTGGCTTTGTAGGGATTTCTTGACTTTGCATTTTTTATCTACAAAACTTTGAGATGTGTCTAACCTTGTTACAAGAGTGACAAATAACTAGAGGCCTTAAATTCCTTGGTGCATTGATATGAGTTACCATTTTACACTATCTAGCTAAGTGACCATTATAATTACATATCTGACATGCAATACTCTGAAAAATTCTTGCATTTGGTTGATTTTGATTTCTCTAATTATGTCGAGTCTTGTTCTTCTGACTTGTTCTACAATTCATAACTCTATGACCAAATTTATTGCATGAATAATAGTAACCATTGAAAGGTCTTACCTCTTTAAAATTCCTTGCTATATGTCCATATTTTTTATATGCATAACAAGTTCGGTCTACTGGCTTGCAGTCATCCTTAGATGGTTCAACATTGTCTTTGGTCTAATTTCTAGTCTCCTTAGCATCTGTAATGTCTTTTGGTGCTTTCATCCTTTCTCACATGTCATCAATCTGATTTTTTGCTTCATTGAATCCAACACTACTGGTGTCTCCTTTAAGCTTCCTTGCATATAACTGTGACTCTATCATATCAGAACTGGTGTGTAATTTCTCAATGTGATTCTTTACCTCTTTCAACTTAGATTCCAACTTTTCTTTGCTATTTCTTAGCTCCAAGATTTCCATATTTTCTTGTCTCAATTCTTCATTCAGTTGAAGGTTCTCTTTGATCTGTTCATCATAAACTTCTTGATTGTTAGTTATCTTTTCATCCAACTCTTCAATCTAATCTTTTAGATGTGTGTTCTCTTCATTCAACTTTTTAACCATTTTCCCTAAGTCACTGTTTGAAAAATCTTTCAAATCTTTTTTTAGCTTCTTAATGAAAACTTGTGCACCACTAATTTTCAATTTTAGTTCTTCAACTTCTTTCTCAGATTTGTCAAGGTCTTCACGAGCTACCATAAGATTCTTCTTTAGATATTTTACTTCTTCTGAATGCATTGATCTCCTCAAGTGGTTAAAATTCTCTTCAGAGGACCAGAGCTCTGATACCAATTGTTAGGAATAGGAACATTGAGAGGGGGGGGGGTGAATTAGTCTTCACTATATCTTATTAATTTATTAACTCTTGAATCTTAACTTGATTTCTTAAGTACTAAAATGAACATCAATATAAACAAGATAAACAATCACAACACATAACACCAATATGGTTACGGGGAAACCCAAATAGGTAAAAACCTCGGTGGGAATTGAAACCCACTAAGAACTACACTAGTGTTTTTGATGAACTACAACTGATTTGAATAAACTGTATAACTTGAAGATCTATGATTCTAGATCACTGAGTTGTTGATTAGATATGTAAGATGATTAAATTAGTAATATGTTGTCATTGATGTCAACTAGTTTTGACAATACTTATCTTGTAAGTTACTATACCCAAACATTTGTAGAAAGAAGAAGAAAAGAGATGAAGAACATATATATCTACATGAGGAAGATGGATATGACAGATAAGGATAAGGAACACATTGGGTAACTTATGGAAGAGTCTATGACCTTATGTTATTGACTTGATTATGTTGCATTCATCTATGATGAAGGATAGAGAAAAATGCACAAAGCAGTGTGGTCGGTTAAAGAAGCATTTCACTATACACTGACATAGTGTAGTGTATACTGAGCATAGTATAAACTAAGCTTGTGTTCACCGACACATTTCTTTGTTAACCGAGCAAAAGAAAAGAACTAAATGACTAGTTTAGCTGATGGAAGTTGATGAGATGTAAAGTACCTTGAAATCATAGATGAAGGTAATGTTTGTTATGAAGATCGATGGCTAACATAATTCAAAGAAGATCTAAGGGTTTGAAACAAAACATGTTACTGACACATCAACCGAGAAAGGTTTAAGAGGCAAAACCAACAAAGGAGATTAAGCGGAAAAATATGATGGATAAATTAAAACTGTTTACTTGTCTATTTAAGAGACTAGGATTTCATGATGAAATCATGCCAGAAGAAGGAAACTGTAGAGATATCATGTGAACAAGCTTCATGCATGCCTGATCAAACTAGTTAAGGAGAGCCGAACTGCAAAGATTATCGAGCATCAAAAAGCTATAACTGAGTGACAGTAAGTTACTGAATATTGATTGAAATAGAATTGATATATTGGTTAGAGGATTTGAATGAGCTTAACATAGATCTGATAATCTGCAATTGAAGTTGTGTTGTAATCAGATCAACTATTGTTTCATTTTATCCATTGTAAATAGATAAATCTCTTAACAGAGTGGACTAGAAAGTCTTGTAATGTCATTCATAGAGTGTACATTTGTTATCCTGTCAACCCCATAGTGAATGCTGGTTAGATGATAACGGTTAGCCTAAAATCCTCTAACAAGATCACACCTCACAGTGTGTATGTAACCTTTAATAGGGTTGGGTCTTCACCGACCTCACTTCAGAAGAGTGAACAATTTTTGGGTTGCCAGTCCCAGGTGGTTTTTCCCTTCATAGGGTTTCTACGTAAATCTCTTGTGTTATGTGTTGATTGTGATGATTTTTTGTTATCATACTTTACATGTTGCATATTGGATTTGATTGGTAAGAACTATATGTTATTAATTGGTAGTTGGTAAAAGCATAGACATAATACTATTTTATGTTACCAAGCTGCAAAAGTTTTAGTAAATTTTTTTTGGATATACATTTTGTGATTGGGACTGTGGATAACTGATTCACCCCCCTCTCAGTTATTCTAAAAATTTTATGATCCTTTTAGAAGATCTGCAACTCTGTTAGGAGTCTTTTACAATAACCCTATTAGGGGTGGGGACACACTGTCCTAGAGCTCACTACTCAAGTGGTGAAGGCTACAACCTTCTATTCTTAGATACACACTATATTTGTTGGATGAACTATTGTTGTGACACTGCTTGTCTGATTAGTTCCTTTTGTGCGCTGATGCTTTAGCCCCTTGTAAAGCACTAACTTAATCTATCTTCAATTTTCATTTCTCTTTTCTACTTATCTTAACTCTATATTCACTTCCATGCTTAATTATAGAGGCACGTCTTATATTTATATGTGCTAACAAAACAATTGACTAGGTCGGCCTATAACCAATTACATACAACGCTTCCAAGTGAATTGTCTCAAGCGTGTTTACAAAAAAATATGTTTACATGTCTACAACCTAATTACAATAGGTCCGTAGCCTTTACAAAACATTATTATAACTGCTAATCAAAATACTAACAGTTGGTTGAATACTTTGATATGTTTTGGTGTTCACTGTCTGTACCACTTCAACTGTCTATATCTTCATCATATTGTCTCATCTGATCATGCGCTCTTAGACTTAGCATGAATACTCACTTACCATCTTAACTTCAAGGTAACATACCATAACTCGGTCATATGCATGTGCACTGATGCTCTGATCTACTGGTGCTCTGCTAACTGTCTAGTCTTCTATACTTAGCCATATTCTAACCTTATGATAATGTGCGCTGACTCCAAAACTCTATATGAATTTTTTTCCATAATGACAACACTATATCTAGTCATATACAATAGTATAGTCAACTTTCCAACACCTCAAGCATAATTATTCTTTTATCAACAATAATCAAAGCATAAAAGTCTCTACAATACTCCCTAACTTCCAACAAGTATATCAAATATATGTTAGGGTTGTAGAGGTATTACAATAATGGAAATAAATAATTGTAAAGCATGGAGTACATACTTAAGGCATAAATCATACACATGAATCATGAAGTATACACAAAAATACATGTAGGTTATGAATCATACACATGAATATGTACATAAAACATGAAACATATACTTATATATACACAAGATATTAATCATATAAATGAATACATGTAAGGCATGATTCATATACATAAGGATAGAATTTACATGAGGCATGAATTATACACATCAAACATGGAAGGGATGAAGAAATATAAATCAATACATGTCAAACATGTAAGTCACGAAGAAATACACATCAAATATTTAAGGCGTAAAATAATACACAAAGATACAAAGCACACATGAGGAATGTTATCATAGAGTGAAGGAAATGCAAGGCATACATGTGAAGAGCATGCATTTAATACATATGGATTAAGAATTCTTATATTAGACATGAATTAGCTAAAGTTACATACATATAGAAATGCAATGTTGACCTACTTTATTTTTGACAAACTTATGAAAAGGATTGAATAGATAACCCTAATTAGATGGTTTCTAAAGTAGGGTTCTTATTAAGGGTAACATGATTATTTCTCTAATACCACTTACAATGTTCCCTTTTGTAAACTTTCTATTTTTTTCCCTAAATAAAAAATTCCAAGTAGACCAAGAAGTAGAATAGGATTAGTAATATCATGTACTTGGTTAAGATCTTGCAATATGTTAGTAAATCATCAAAACATAATCACATAATCCACAAAATATATCTTCCTTATTGTAGACATTAAAATCATATATATTTCCTACTAAGGTTAAAAATAGTAATTTAATCATAAGATATATTTAGTTTATTGGTGGATTTAAAGCATAGGAGAGCTAGGATAAGAGGTATATTAGGGTACCCTATAAGATCCTCTACCCTAGGCCCAAGAGAGGATATCATTCCTTTTGGTCCTCATGTGGCCATTTTCCATCCATATGAGGGGGTGTACCTAGTAAGGAATCCCATAGCAATTCTCTTCTAGAATCCTAATGGCATGACACTCTTTCCAACACCCTTGAACTCATGGGACTATGTGTCAAAACCATAAGGTGGCATAATTTTTTTTGTGTTATATGTAAGGAATTAAAAATACAATGCTAGAAGACATAAAATTTGATCATAAAAAATAAATTATTTACATGATATAATCAAACAGATCAAACTTACCTTCTACCTAAGTAATCAACACCTAACATATCTAATACAAAAAATCTATGTATATGTGCATGTGAAATGTATTGTTGTGATTGTATTATGAATCCATTATTATTATTGTATAAAATTATGATCATCATATACACAAATGGTGAGTGAATCATCTTGTTTCTCATTACCAACTATGTCTACCCATGCCACCTAACCAAGTTGGCCATCCATCCACCCACCTAATGACCTTATAATCCCATATTTGATGTGCAAATGGATGGAATACTCTCTCAGCTATAGGAACCTATTATGGGGCTAGCAGTATAACAACAAAGGGAACAACTACCATTGGATACAGATCATCTCTATCATGTCTCTATCTATTGGTTCAAATCAACCATGAAATTATCAAGTTCAAACTCAAATTGTGTTCTTTCTTTAGTACGCTCGATGCACATATCCACGATAAATATCCCATTGACCTAGTCTAACCATTTTATATTTCATCAAGTCTTCAAACTTTTCTTTTTCAATCTGATGGTAATAGAAACCTATAGTTAAATGTTATATAAATGAGTCTCCTTTCAGACTCAGTAAGAGATATAACTCTATTGTTAAACATATTATCATTCTTATATTTCTAAATTATCCAAAGTATTATAATATAAAGAAAGGATAACAAGAAATCACAACAATTCCTAAGATTCAGGACAAACCAAAAACCAACTCAAAAGCACTAATATTACCATTAATCACAAAACCAAATAGATTCCATATCTCTTTAGAAAAGATAGTAAAAAAAAGATGTTTCACAATCTCAATGACTACAAATAGAACAATATTTGAAGTATCCATTAGGTTTTTTAAGGGGAATCATATGGAGAATAAGTTTCCATAAAAAACACTCTTTTTTGGGCTCCACGGGTCTGCTCCACATTGCATCAAATAGTTTCTTCCAAGAAGAAGGTTCCATACTATTATCCCAATAGCATTTTAAATATTCAACGATATCCTCATTATCATTTACAAGGGAATATATGTATTTAACCTTTACATTGGATAAGGGTGAACCATTAGGCCATGTGTAAATCATAAAATCATCAACATTAGAGATACAAAGTTTGGGGAGGGAAAGATGTTCATAGGTATTTTTGAGAATAGAATACATTCTCCATTGAGTTTGAGGTAAACCTACCTGATGGATCATCTCTTCCCATTCAATTAGTTTTCCATTACATATAATATCTTCCATCTTAATGATCCCCTCGGCTACCCAAATTTTAGTAGAGAAGACTTGGAATAAAGAAAGTGGTTCCCCATTGTGCAAAAGGTTCCACCAAATAGATATAATTTCATAAATTATTTTTCTATCTAAAGCCACACTATTATGTGAGATGAATTGTCTAACTTAATCCCACACTTTTCATAATTCTTTAAAAACATTGTAGAGAAATACTTTAATAGGAAAGGGTCCAACCACAAGATCAAGTAAATTTAATCCTTTCTAGGATGATCCTTTGTAGGGTTACCCCCTTGTAATATTATGTTTGATTAGTACTTTCCAATGCTCTTGACCTTGGAGTGCCTTTGTTAGTATAACTGATGTAGAGATCAGATGAGTATGTTATGACATGTGTATAATGCATATCTAATGTTAGGGTGATTAGTTGTGATATTGTTATTGGTGTTAACATAGTATTTGTTGTTTGAAAATGTTCTTGTTATTATGAGGTATGTTCAAGAGGTTGAACCTCGTATTGTAGTACGAGTTGGAGTGTGTATCATGAAGGAAGACTAATTGATGTCTCAAGATGATATATCCATGACCAAACAAGTTTATTTTATGTATATTGTGACTTATGATTGTTTGGAGGTTGACAGGTAAACAAAAAGAACAGGATGAAGCCAAGGAGTGATGATTTGATTATTGTGTCAAATTATTTTGGATTCAAGTTTTGCCATTCAAGATGTGTGATCTTCATTATATTATTGGATTTTTATTGTAATTACATCAAGATTGGTGATCGGTTGACAAAGTTACAATGAAGTGAAGCTAACTCGATGAAAGGTACAAGCTCTTAGAAAAATCAGTCAAATCCTTAACCGGTGATATTGCACCATGTAACGATAAGTGGTTATGTGTTGTAATGATCATAGTGATGTGGTAAATCCACGAGGAATGATGAGTTGGAATTTTCATGATCATGATGATCATATTTTTTGGAGTTGTGCAAGTACATTGGAGAGTGTGATATGGCTTATCTTTTCCTTGTCAAATCACTTGTGTGTTGGATCTAGAATCCAATATGAATCTAAAATTTTAAATGATAATTGGTATTACATTTTAGGATTTAAGGAATGAATTGTAATGATGTATTATGGTTGTTTATTCACTTTAAGTTGAAAAACATTTTATATATCATTTATGATGTATTATAGAAAGTGGTGGAGGAGAAAGATCAATGTGCGGTGTTTCTATTGTTGTTGCAGTGGTTTATGGTGATCAAAGGTGTTAGTAAAGATATGAAGATGTGTTTTAAAGAAAAGAATTGATCAGGAATACACTGGATCTATCATGCATTGAGTGCAAATATTATATCACTCTTTACTTGTTGATTTTAGAAGGTTGACAAGAGAAGTCCTTTAATCGGGTCACTCTTAACAAGGTGAGAAAGATCCTAACAGGTCTGAAGATCAAAATCCTTTAACAAGGTGACTCTTAGAAGGATTTCTAAATTCCTTAACTAGTTTGATCCTAATAGGTCTTTGTTGTAAGCTTCTAAATGGGATAAATACTCTTAAATGGGTATACCCTTAACTAGGTGGATGTAATGCTCCTAACAGGAAAACTTATTACTATAATAGTGAGATTTTGTGGGTACTAATTCCCACACGTGGTTTTTCACTCTAACAAGGGTTTCCATGAGAAAAATATCTATGTTAAAGTGTTGCATGTTTTTGAGGTTTGATTCACTTTGTTACTATTTTTTCTATTTGCATTGCATGTTATATCTTGTGGAAGTTGGTGATGAAAATAGTTAGAATTTTTGGTTACACTAATTCACCCCCACTCTTAGTGTCATATAGCATTAACAATTGGTATCATATCCAATTTTTCTTTAAGAATCCAAACATCTTGGGGAAGATCTTTAAGGTAAATATGGAGGTTTTGAGATACTAAAGGAATCTTCAGGAAGTATAGAAGGTAATCAATGAACTGAAGGATCAACTAAAGATGTCTATTGCTAAGAGACAAGAACTTTGTGAGAAACTAAATGAAATACAAGACTACATTGAACACCTATTAGAACATAGTGGATATGAGGAATCCGAAGTAGCTCTAGAAGCCTTGTCTCAAGATAATGAACAACTAACAAAATACAAGAAAAATATCAAGAGGGATTTAGAAGCTTTGTTTATTAAGATGGGTTAAGGAATGGAAGCTAGGAAAGTTTTTGAAGAAGTAAGGAAGATTTATAAAGATTCCCTAGAAGTTAAGGATACAATTTTGAAGGATAAGGAACATGAAATCTTCAAGTTTGATCAAGAGGAAAGAACCTTGTAGGTATATCTTCAGGATACTAGAGAGGAAATGCAAGATCTAAGAGGAGATCTCAACAATCTGATGCTGAGAAATGAAGATTTGGGAAGAAAGAATGGAAAACTATAGAATAAACTAGATGCAGCAAACAATTGTTTGAAAAAATTTAATGGAAGTTCTATAAAGTTGGATGAGAAACTTAGGAACCAAAGGATGAGTGGTGAGACCCATGGTCTTGGATATGATAGTTTTGAAACTGGTGAATCATCTAGATCCAAGAATCCAAAACAAGATGAAAAACATCCACCCAAGGAGAACAAGAAAAGTCCTGGTATGAAAGTTTATAAACCAGTTTGTTTTATTTGTCACAAAATAGGACATACTATAAATGTATGTTGTAATAGGCCTAGTACACCTACATGTTCAATCTGTCATGAGAAGGGTCATACTACTTGGGTTTGTAGGAATAAACCTAACATTTTTAATTTTCACTCCTATAACTACAATAATTATGGTCATAAAGAAAGCAAGTGCAAGACAAAGATGAACAATTAGGGATAATTTGTGAACTAGAAAAGTCCTTATCAGAATATGAGCTAGTAGAATCCATTACATGCTCACATTGCCACAACTATGGGAACATGGCTATTAAGTGCATATTAAGGACAAACAAAGGTATTTTTGGACCTTGGAAATCTACTGGGATGACATGTCTCCATTTTCATAAGATTGGACATATTTCAAGATTCTACAGGTCAATAAATCAAGGAAACTAACTGGAGAACAAGGTGAATGATTAGAAAGGAAATAAGAATGATATTATTGAGGAGACCAAAAATAAGATGATTCAGGTATGGGAAAAGAAGGATAAGAACAAAAAATCAAAAGTACCTTCATCTCCATCAAGTGATAAGAAAAATACATTAGATGTGTGATCTTGATGATAGAGCTAGAATTAAAATTAGAAACATTAACAACCTTAAATACCCTTTTTTAAGCGAGAGATATTCCTTGAGTTCTAAGGTCTCTAAGACTAAATCCCCCATAATTCTTTCTCATTGAGCGACATTTCCACCTAAGAACATGTTTCTTCTTTCCCCCCTCTTCCATCTGACGAAAGATAATCTCTAATCTGCTTATGTAGGTTATTGAATTGGTATTGGGTGAATAACCAAGAAGAAGTATAATAGATATTATAGGAAGAAAATATTTTATGATAGATTTGGTATCTCCCTACCAAAGAGAGATAATATTTATCCCATATATTTAGTTTTTTGTCAATTTTAAACCTTACCCACTCTCACATATTCATCAATTCTGGAGAGACTACAAATAGAACACCCAGGTATCCAACTTGATGGTTAGCCCCCTTGGGAAATTCTATATTTATTAATCCATTTTGGGGGAGAGTCCTTTCTCCCCAACATAATTGATTTGGAGAGTAAAATTTTACTTCTAGAAACTTTGTAGAAAAGCTCAAGTTTGAACATCAAGTTATCAATATTGCCTTTATTGAACTCAACCATTATAGTTGTATCATTAATAAAATTGCACATTAGTAAGATCAACTCCATTGGGGAGGGTGATTCCTTTAAATTTTGGAGAGATGGGACATTGCCTTAATAAATAATATAGGGTATCTGTTACTATTACAAATAGGGCATGGGTGAGAGGGTAACCCTACCTAATAAAACACCATAAGATGATGGCTTATGATTGGCATCCATTCACCTCTACTCTTGCATTGGCATCAATCATAAGTACCTTAATTATCTATTGGAAATGAGAGGTAAAACCAAGGAAGCCCATCATTATCCAAATAAAACCCCATTCAATTCTATCATAAGCCTTTTCATAATCTATCAGGAGCATACTCACATCCTACCCTGAGTCTTTGGCCCAATTCATTGACTCCCAACAAGTAAGAATATATTCAAGAATGTATCTCCCCTTAACAAACCAGGTTTATTTGGGATTAATGATCTTAACAAGGATGTCTTCAAATCTTTTGGAAAGAATCTTAGCCAAGATCTTATATAAGACATTGAGAAGAGTGATTGGTCTCCAATTTTTTAAAAGAGTTTTGTCCCCTTATTTAGGAATAATCTTAACAATTCAAGCATTGATCTCTCTCCCTTGAGACCTTCTAGATATAGCTTCCTCATATACATACAGTACTTCTTTCCCAATCCAACTACTATAAGCCTTATGGAATTATGTAGGAAGTCCATCTGGCTAAGGGGCCTTGTCCTTGGTAAGGACTTTGATAGAAAAATTAATTTTCTCTACTGTAATATCTCTATTAAGAAATCCATCATTCAACTCACTGATTTTCCTAGGTATAATGTTCCTAATTTTCCTTCTAGCTCTATCCATGTCCACCCCCCCCTCTTCTAACAAGAAAAATTGTTTGTAGAATTGGGAGAAGGCATGAAGAATATAATCTTGGTTGGTAAGGTTAATGCATCATTCCCAAATTCTATCTATTCTTTCTCTAGCCTCTTTACTTTTTAAAAGTTAAAAGAAGAATTTTGAACCTTTGTTACCATGGCTCACCCAGTTCGCCCTTGCTCTTATTTTTTACCCTTGAATCTTAATGTTTTGAAGCCTTTTTAATGAGTCTCTAGAAAATGAAATGGCTTCTAATGTAGCATGGTTATGAGGATAATTCTAGATGACATCTTTTACTTCCACCAGTCTATTGCGGAGCTCAGTCCCTTTGGCCGTTCATCTTTAGCTTTTTTTTCCCACAACCTAAAATAGATTTTTTGAAGTAATAATATTTTGGTTCCTCTTGTTAATAGCACAATCATGTTTTCAAAACCAAGTGTTAGATTGGTTGAAAATATGAACTTATGGTTTCCTCATCCTCTAAGAGGCCTAACATTTTCCATATTAGAGCCTGGAGTTATCATAGTCATAATAGGATGGTGATCAAAGTATAAGGAATAACTCTGATAATAGCCCCACCATCATCCTTTTTAAACTTGAATAATCTCATTTTGTCATCAAATCTATCTAATCTATTATAAATCCTCCTACCACATTTCTAAAAATTGCACTGCGTATACCATATGCCTTGATTGTCTCTGTTGTCTCCAAAAAGAGATTCAAAATGATTGATCTTGTTTACCATCTTACACCATAAGAATTTATCGTCACCTTTCTATTCAAATTTATTACCCCCCAATTTGTCCTAGGGGCTTTCAACCATGTTGAAGTCCCCTCCAAGGATCCAAGGCACATTGTCAAGGTGACACAACCATTTCCAAATCTCCACTCATTTTTTGTAATCATCAGGGGCATAGATTGAGCATACCCCTATCTCCTTCCCTTCAATATTGAAAATAACCCAAACCATCCTATTACATTGAGACCACCCCCACCTAGAAAAAACCTTCTTCCACTTTCTTCCCACAAAAATAATAGCTTTTCCTTTCCTTTTACAATGTTTTGTGGTAAAGAAATTTGCATCTCTCCATATGCATCTCATGTTAATTTCTAGATTAAACTAAATTGCCTTAACTTCTTGCAATAGAAAAATGTCAATATTCTTATTCATATTTATGAATCTATCAATATGTAATCTCTATCTAGGGATTCCCTAACATTCATGAAGCCAATTTTAAATTTATTAGATCTATGGGATTGTATCCATGGGGACCTTAAAGCTTCTATAGCATTTAGGGAACTTGTCATTCTTATTCTTCTTATCATACTTATTGTTGGTGGATCCAAGGGGTCTACCTCTTTTCCTCTTAACTTTGAAATGAAAGGATTTATCGTCCCCCAAAGAAGGCTTGCATATTTTTTTATCATTTGGACCTTCTTAATTCTATATTTCTTCCTATTTTTTATAAACTTGATGGCCTCCAAGGCCTCTTCTATATTCACATCATCTTTTTTCTTTTCATATGGCACAATGACCTAATTTTTTTAATCATCCATATCTCAAGACTTGTTACTCAAACACATGGACTTCCCATCTTCCTTAGGGGGAATATCACTAGGAAGTGAGATCCCATACTCATTGGAAATAGCCAAATAGGAATTGAATGGGAGAGTAGAAGTTCTTGGTATAAAAATTAGAAAGTAGTTTGATTTGTTATCATCATAGTCATAGGCATATTTGATGGACTCTAGGGCCTCAATATCTTATGTAGTAACATCATCAATTTCTAGTAAGGGGGTAGGTTTTTCCTCCCCAAAAATAATTACCACATGGTCATTTTCAATGGTACAAGAGCTTGAATTTCCAGTGAGACGTCCCTCAAGGAAGGGAGGGGTAGGGGTTAAGCCTCTAAAGAATATTTGGCAAGCAACCTGGATGTAGGATTAGTTTTAGGATCAAGCATTTTTATGAGCTTGGAAATGGCTAGAGGGTTGAGGTTAATTTGGTCTCAAGGAATCAAAAATAACATCTTGAGGGTTAGATTTACTTAGATCTGTAATACCCCAAAAATGGGCTTTAGGACCATTGACCTTCTACATCGACAAATCGATCGAAATTGACCTTAAAGTCCTAACCTAAGGCACATCTACACATCGGATCATCGAAATCCTAATTGATTTTATCCTAATTCTACATTGGGGAATATTCTTGAATATTACTAATTTATCGTAATTAAATATTATTTGGCGATAAATCATATTTATCCTAAAGTCAATTAATTGAATATGTTGAATATTTGATTAATTTGATTTAATGCTGCCACTTACTTAATTTAATTAGATTTAATTCTATTTATTCCTAATTAATATTATTTAATTTTGACAATAAATCAAAAATCCTACAAATAATTGATTAAATTCTTATTTAATTAATTAAATCAAATTGTAAATATTTAATGATATGCTTTTGGAATAAAGTTTGATTTAATAATTGATTAACCCATAAATCAGTTATTTTAATTCAAAAATTAGTTAAGTTGAGAATAAATCACTTGGAATATTAAATAAATCCATATTAAATCATGCACATTTAGAAAAAGAAGTTAAACTTTAAATCAACAAATCAATTCAATTTGTTAACTTTCTAAACTCAACATGTGATTGTGAGTTGAAAAAGTAAACTAAACTCTTGATTTGAGTTAAAAAGTTGTTTTTGCATCATTTTGTGAGTTAACTGTTTCTGATTCATTGATAACTCAAAAATCAAGCTGAGTTCATCAAGGAGTGATTTATGGCTTTTTCCATGCACCCTCAAGCCCTAGATTTCTATATAAATGAGGCTCAGTCCTTCACAAACGGTCCTTCGACCGCACTTTCAATTACTTGGAGAATGGAGCTCTTGCAAACAGGTGATTGTGATATTTTTTCTATTTCAATTCATTGTTTTCAATTCATTAATATAATTCCATAGCATTGTTATATTAGATTTACAATTCATTTAAAACCATTTTAGATCAATTTCATATCATTTTTCATCATATTGCATAGAAAATCCAAAAATATAGATTAATCTACATCCATACTTTCATTGCTTTCATCATTTCAAATCCTTCATTTAGGCGTTGCATTGTCACTAATCCTAGTCATAATCTAAGAATACATTACTTGCACCTACTAGAAGGCAGTAAATCACCTAGTTAATTCTGTTTATTCTTATTGCATATTTTCTGAGATATTAACCAATAATGTTTTACTAAAGTTTTGTATCCACAGCTAGGTACAAAATTCACATGCACAAGATCCTCTTTCAAATCATCAATCTTTTCACTCAAGGATCTGGTATGAGTGTTATCCCCTTGGGGAGGGTTAGTCATAGTAGGCTTATCAGGAGGTTTATTGGGAGTATTTTTACTACTAATAAAGCTTCCCTAGTAGTTGTGTGTGTGAAAGTTGTACCTTGCTGGAGACACAACACTTCAGTAAAACATTAGAGGTTAGCAAATCAAGAAATTTACAAATAAGAACAATATGGCTAACTAGGTGATGTACTACCTTCTAGTAGGTGTGAGTATGGTGTTCTCAGATTTTGACCATGATCCTTGACAATGCAACACATAAATGAAGGATTTAAATGATTGAAAGATGTATGGAGATGAATGCAGATTAATCTAATTTTTTGGATTTTGTATGCAATAAGATGAAAAACTTCATATGAAACTAGTCTAGGATGAATTGGAATGCCATGCAAATTAATCTAACAATGATATGCTATGAACCCTCAAAAACAATAACAAAAATCTCACAATCGCCTTGTTTGCAAAAGCTTGATTCTTCAGATGCAAATTCGCCAGAGTAAGGATGCAAATTTGAGGGATCTTTTTGTGAGGACCTAAGCCTTGATTATATAGAAATCCAAGGCTTGAGGATGCATTGAGAAAAGCCATAAATCACTCTTGATAAACTCGGGTTGATTTTCAAGTTATCAATAAATCAGGAATATATCAACTCATAAAATCATGCAAAAGCACTTTTTATCTCAAAATAGAGTTTAGTTCACTTTTTCAACTCATAATTACATGTCGAGTTTAGAAAGTTAACAAATTGAAATTGAAAATTGATTTAAAGTTGACTGCTTTTCTGATTAATCAATTATTTAATCAATTATTTAATCAAACTTTTATTCAAACTATATCATTAAATATTGACAACTAGATTTAATCAATTAAATAAGAATTCAACTGATTATTCATAGTATTTTTGATTTATTGTAAAAATTAAATCATATTAATTAGGAATAAATAGAATTAAATCTAATTAAATAATTAAGTGGCAAAATTAAACTTAATTAATTAAATATTCAACACATTCAATTAATCAACTTTAGGATAAATAATGACATTTATCACCAAATAATATTTAATTAAATATAATTAGGATAATTAGGAATAGTCAAAGAATATTCCCTAATGCAAAATTAAGATAAAATCAATTAGGCTTTTGATGAGCTGATGCGTGGATGTGCCTTAGGTTAGGACTTTGATGTCGATTTCGATCGATTTGATGATATAGGAGGTTAATGAACCTGTAGCCCATTTTTGAGGTATTACATTGTGCCCCTCTTTGAATTACTATGCAAAGCACAGTGGTTCAAAGATTAATCTATTTTTTATGATGATGCAAACTCAGCTATGTGGTAGGAAAACTGAACCTGAGAGATTAATCGATTTTGAGATAGAAACCGATTGATAGATTTGAAGATGGTGGTGATTTTGGTCCTAGTTGACCAAAGAATTGAGATGATGCTAACTATATCAACAATGATCTAGTGATTATGAAGAAGTGTCAAAATGCCTGATTCTGAACCTCTGATTATGAAGAAATGACTGTCCTGACTCCAGACTTGAATGTCCAAAGGAATCAAAAGGATGCCAAATTCAAACCCTTCAGTTACGAAGAATTGAGGAAATAACACAACTAAACTGATGGTTACGAAGAGGTGATACAGTTTGCAAGTTTGATTAGGATACTAGATTGATATGGATCTTGATGAACCTGATATGCCCCAAGCGATGTGCCCTAAGAGATGAGGACTTTTGATGAATCAGCAACTAGACGTGGTTGTTGTCTTGATTACTGAAAGAAAGATTGATTTATAGATTTGATTGATGTGCAATACCATGCCCCCTTCGGGATGAAAATCTAAATTTGACAAGAAAAGTTAGTGTTAAATGGTTTAGAAGCATGTTAATTGATTGGAGAATTGGTTGTACACGTCCAGAGACGTGTTCTGCATCATTTGGAGGTCCTGAAGACCTAGTTTAACTAGGTTTGACCATGAGTTGACCATGGTTGACCAAGTTGAAATTAGAATAGTTTGATGTGAGATAATCGGTTAAGTTGAATTTTGGATTTCTATGATGATTGAAGGTCGATTATGCAAGCAGTCGGTCGTCCTGGGTCTGAAAATTTTAAATCATGATTTTGACAATATAAATGATCTCAAATTTTGATTTTGATCCTGAAAATGGGTTTAGAACATCAAAATTAGCTAGCGGTACCTGCTTAGTGATCTGTTAGGAAGACCTTCATGTAATACTCAATCTTTATGTCATGTTTAGCATTGTTTTGAAGAATTGTTTAAGTGTCAAGCTGATTCAACAATCATGAGATAAATGCAATCATGCTAAGTGCAAAGTGACATGCAGAATGAAATGCAAATGTAAGACGTAGGACCTAGTCACTAATCATTTGTCAGTCATTTTCATCATGAAATATTTTATTAGGTAACTGGATAAATCAATATAATGTCCACTAGTTAGGAAACTATGAATATTGAGTTTTGCGTCAAAGTCAATACAATGCCCACTGGCTAGACAACCATGGATGTATGAATATTTATTTTGTTTTTGGAATGTTAGATTAGATATAAGCACCAAGGCACAAATGCCAGGATGCCCTGATTATCATGTCCATTTTGATATTACAATTTGTATAAGCATCAGAGCATGAACATTGTGATGAACTAAATATGCCTTGTGTACAAACACATCAAGCAGCCAAGAGATCATTCTAAATCTGCTATGAATTACCCGCAGTGACCCTTTATTGTTCACATCCTTGGGTAAGATCATGTTTCATAGTAGGAGTAAGAATTCACTCAAAAGATAAAGTTAGATCAAACTTCCTTGAATTTTTTGGGTATCAATGGTCGAGGTACACATGGCCATCCAATACGTGATGGAGGCTCTTACAGATGGACACCATGTCAATCTAGAATTTGCAAAGTTGTTAGATTTTCCCTTAAAGAAGAAAACAAAGAAAATATTATGCCCCGAGTCATCACTCTCTAAATCCTTTAAAGGACATCATCAAAGAGCTCGAAAGGACACAATATGCAAAAATCTCAATACAAATCAGTAAGCATACAAGGAGATAAAAGCAATGAAGCAAAGATTGTTTTCAGTTTGTGTTGTTGTAGATGTAAAATCCTTTCTGGTGAGGAGACTGACTGACTAACTTGGATGTAGCTTCAAAGGACTCTAACTAGATATGACTCATCTGAGGAATATTGGAGACCATAGGATATGACATTGCTTGCCCCCAAGTTTGAAACATTGATATGATACAGACTTTTGAGCTGATTGGTGCACAAACTGACTTTATTGAAAACAAGATGTGAAAGCAAACCAAGAGATATGTACAAACTGAAGCAAGACTGAAAGCTAGGAAAGACCAAGATTGTGCTGATAGATGGAGCTTTTTGAACAAGTGGCGCCCATTTGCCAAGTTTTCACCATCTTGGCAAAGATTTTGTTTTTGCTACCAAGGCGCCTCTTTCCAAGTTTTCACCAAGGCACTTTTCTTTTTCTCATTTTTTAAAAATTTTTTTGTGATACATTAAGGAACCTATTGCTAGCTTTTCACCAAGATGATCATTTTTTCAGAACTTTTTCCAATTTTTATGATTTTTTTCAGGACATTTTTTAATACTAAATACCTTAGGCATATAATTTCTTCATATGGAGAAAGTTGATTGGATCTCAGAGCTGTTCTCCTTCATTCATTGAGAGTTGATAGGCTCCAGAGCCAAAAGTAGCAATGATAACAAAGGGGCCCAACAAGTTGGGTTCAAACTTCCCATTGCACTCTCTATGTGTTTGATTTTTAGGATTCTCTCTTAAGATTAGATCGCCAACCTGAAATTCTTTGTGTCTGACTTTCTTATTGTAGTCTCTAGACATTCTTTTATGATACACTCTGAGATGATCATATGCTGCTTATCTGTGCTCATATAGTAGTTCAAGTTCTTGCAACCTAGCTACTATGTAGTCATCATCAGTCACTAGACCATGCATTCTGATTCTTAGTGATGGGATTTCAACCTCAATAGGTAGTATTGCTTCAGACCCATAAACTAAAGTGAATGGTGTAGCCCCAATGGGCATTTTGATACTTGTTTTGTAGGCCCAGAGAGCTGGATTGATCATGAGATGCCAGTCTCTTCCTATTTTATTAGCTATTCGATGCAAGATTTTCAACAAATTCTTGTTATATGACTCTACTTGTCCATTCCCTTGAGGGTAGTATATGGATGACCAATATTGTGTAATCTTGAATTTTGAGCATAAGGAATCTAAGTCCTTGTTCTTGAATTTTCCACCATTATCTGTGACTATTGAATGTGGGATTCCATACCGGCATATGATGTAGTTCAGAATGAACATTGAAATTTATTTTTCAGTTGCCTGAGTCAAAGGAACTGCTTCTACCCATTTTGTGAAGTAATTTGTAGCTATAATGATATGGGTATGTCCATTAGAAGAATGTGGATAAAGAGAACCTATTAGATCAAATGCCCAATGTTGAAAAGGCCATTATGTAGTAAAGGGAATCAAATCTCTCCCTAGTGCATGAATCAAGTTACCATGTACTTGACACTTTTACAGTTCTTAGCATATTTGATAGCCTCTTTTTCCATATCATGCCAATAGTACCCAACCCTAATAAGTTTTCAAGCTAGTGTTAAACCATTGGAATGTGATCCACATATACCATCATGGACTTCCTCCAATGCACGTTGAGACCCTTCTCATTCTAAACAACTAAGAAGTGTACCATCTAAACTTTGTTTGTATAGGTCATTACCAATGATGACATACCAGGATGCATTTCAGATAAGGTATTTTTTCTCATGGTGGTTGAAGGAATGGGGAACGATTTGGTCTTGAAGGTAGGAGAAAAGGTTTTTGTATCTAGAAGAATCATGACCAACAACAGTGTAGATCATGCGAGTTTCAGGGGAATCATATGCAATAAATGACAGTGCTTCCACCAGGAACTCATATTACAGCTCATGTTCTGGTTGTTGTAGTAGACATGAGAGTGTTTCCACATTGTCAATAGCCTTATTCTCCATTCTAGGAATTTTCTCAAATGTGATAGATATGAAATATTTCTTTAAGTCATCTACAATGCATTTGTAGGGAACAAGCTTCTCATCTTTTGTCTTGTACACATCATTGACTTGGTGTATGACTAGCTATGAGTCTCCATGGATTTGCAACTCTATTACTCACTACTCAATTGCTATCTTCATTCCATTAAGTACAGCTTCATATTTAGCAATATTGTTTGTGCAAGGATACTTTATTCTGAATGCTTTAGGTATTGAGTAACCTTGTGGTGTTATGAACAATATGCCTACTCTAGATCCATTCTGTGTGTAAGATCCATCAAAGAAAAGATGCCAAGTCCTAGAAGATATGTTCATGATGGATGAATCAGGAAACTCCATCTGTAATGGTGTATCATCAAACAATGGTGCTTCAGCCAGCTGATCTGCAATGACTTAGCCTTTAATAGCTTTTTGTTCAACATATTCTATGTCAAATTCACTCAATAGCATCACCCATTTAGCCAGTCTACCTATGAGAGAATCTTTTCTTAGTATGTGCTAATATAATTTAGAACAATAGAGAGGGGGGGTGAATCAATTGTTCTTAGGTCCTGATGTATAAAATAACTTCAAAAACTTTTCCTTAAATCAGATCAAGCAACCAAAACAAACTCGGTCGTCACTAATTCAATAATAGAAACATATAACTCAGCAGTCCACTACCCAACTGTATCTAACTTATAAAACATAGAAATGTTCAAACCAAAACATTCACACAAGTATTGACACCAGGATTTATAGTGGAAACCCAATATGGGAAAAACCACTTTGTAATATGCTACTATTATTTTCACTCTTTTGAAGTGAGTTCAGTTAAAAGCCAACCTTGTCAAATGTTACAATACACACTGTCAAGTGTGACCCAGTTAAAGGATTTCAATCACCCTGTTAAAAGTGAGCCTGGTCAAAGGACTTACATACACTCCATTAGAATGAAACCTCTATTAAAAGGATTTAACATATGACTATTAGGTCAACCTCTGTTAAAAGGATTTTGACTGTTACAATGGTTAGAAAGTAGCAGTAGTATTGATCTAAAAAACATACAACTCACTTTGCAAATATCAGATCCAATTCTGTACACAAATGTTGGTTTACTGACTTTGAAACTTTTCCATGTCCACTTTTGATCTACTCGAAACTTTCCTTCAAGCAATCACCACACTTTTCCTTCAACCTTTTTGCTTATACAATCAATAAAAATTTATTGTTCTTCCAACATCTACTTCACCCATGGATTCACATACCTAATGCTTTGGTTCCCTTAATACTTTCCTCTCTTAGGTTAACTTATCTTTTGCCACTTAATCTCCTTCATAGATCTTAGGGTTAGGTCAAATACATTGAATCTACCTGCTTCATGTTCTTCATCTCCTCTTCTAGAATCATCTCAAATCTCATAAAGATTTACAATAAAACATTTTACAAAGCATTAAATGCTTCCATACAATCAATAAATAAAGTCAACACATTTTACATAATCCAAGAATTCAACAATGTCAGCTCCAAATCTGAATTCTCTTCAAATATAAAATTGCTGATGCTCGGTCAATACTGTGATCATCCACTCGGTCTCCATGCAAAACACTTGATCACTACTAAAATTGTTTCCTTGGCAAATACTGTCTTCCTCGACAATTTACTGATACTTGGCTAACACTAGATTTTTTCTTGACATTCACTAACTCAGTCGACTCTGTCATAACTCGGCTTAAACATGATTTCTTCATTTTTGCTCGAATAAGCCTACCAGTTTAGTCTTCAATCTTACTAAGATAAAAAATAAATTGTCTCGTCATTGTGCAACGTAATCAAGTACACTTTTTAGTATCAAGATAACTCAACCTTTCCTTAGGTGCTATTGTTACCAACCTTTCTTTCCCTTCTCACCATAGATATAGTACTTTCCTAAGTAGCAACAATCTTACCGGTTAAGGTTTGCACATCAATGACAATACAACAATTGCTTCAATTGTAGTTTCCAACAATCTCCCTCTTTGGCATTGATGGCAACACCATATGATATCACCTAAATAACACATGGATTATCAACTAGTCCAAAAACTTATCTATCCATCAGAGAAAATTTATAATATCCTTAGCTTCATTCTGATTCAGAATCAGTAAATCTTACTTTTGTGACCATCAAAAGTATCTGGATCTTCCTCTATCCTGATCTTTCATTTTAGTTCAATCTCCCTTACTTTCAATGTCATGTGTTATAGTATCATTTCAATTCAATCTCCCCCTTTGACAAAAATGCCAAAGTAGAAACGCAAACATACATCCAACAAATGTAGATATATTTGTTCAACATAGTATTTCTCCCTCTGTCATCTTGCTTATGACTGATTTGTTGTCTTTGCTTCTTCTTCACAGCTCTAAGATAGTCCTAAAGTGTGACAATCTTCTGCATCAATGTGTCAAATGTTCTGATGTAGCATATTTGATACAATGCTCCTAGCTTGGCTAGGTAGCCTTAGTTAGGGGAAGGACCCCTAATTGACTTCTCAGGTACTCATGAGTTTCTTTAGGTAAAGCTTTAGTGAATATGTCTGCCAATTGTTCTTTTGTATTCACATATTCCATTCGGACTTCCTTGTCTTGTACCAATTCCCTCAAATAGTGATACTTGATTGCTATATGCTTGGTCTTACTATGCATCATTGGATTCTTAGAAATATTGATAGCACTTGTGTTGTCACAGAAAATAACAACAGGTTCAATGATTTCTTCTTTCATGCCTATCAACAACTATTTTATCCATATCAAATTTGAATAGTTTACTGCAGCAGCAACATACTCGGCTTCAGCAGTAGATTGGGAAATGCAATTTTGTTTCTTTCTTGTCCAGGAGACTAATCTCTATCCAAGAAAGAACACTCCACCACTAGTGCTCTTTCTGTCATCTACATTTCCTGCCTAATCAACATCAGTATGTACTCTAAGTTCAAATTTGTCATTCTTCTTGTAGTATAACCCATAGTCAGCAGTTCCTTTCAAGTATCTCATGATTCTTTTCACCGCCATCATGTGTGTTTCCTTAGAATTGGTAGACAATCTTGCCACTATCCCAACAACTAATGCAATATCAGGTCTACTATGTACAACATACTGCAATTTTCCAATCATGGATCTGTACAAAGTCTAGTTAACATCTGCAGCATCATCATTCTTATATAACTTTTGTCTAGTAACCATAGGAGTTCCCACTGGTCTAACATCTTCCATTCCAAAAGTTTTCAGTATTTCATTAACATCCTTAGACTGTGTAATGAAAATACCTTTCTTCATCTGATATACTTGTAAACCAACAAAGAATTTGATCTCACCAATCATACTCATCTCAAATTTAGTTTGCATTTCATGTGAAAAACTTTTACATAATGCATCTTGTCCACCAAAAATAATGTCATCAACAAAAATTTTGGCCAATAAAATATCTCTACCTTCTTCATCTTTCATATACAGATTGCTTGTGTCATTTGTCCTGGAAAATACAATCTATATCAGATAATTATGCAATTGCTCATACCATGCTCTAGGAGTTTGTTTCAATCCATATAAAGCTTTGTTCAATTTGCATACCATGTGTCTTCTGTTTGCATCAATAAAACCTTCTGGCTGTTCTATGTAAACTTCTTCTTCCAGTATACCATTTAAAAATGCAGACATGACATCCATTTGATATACCTTGAAATATTTATAAGCAGCATATGCAAGCAGATTTCTTACTCCTTCCAATCTAGCTACAGGGGAAAATGTCTCCCCATAATCAATTCTTTCTTCTTGTGCGTAGCCTTTGCATACTAGTCTAGCTTTGTTCCTAGTGATTTCACCTTTTTCATTCAACTTGTTTCAAATTACCCACTTTGTTCCTATAACATTCTTATCTACAAGTCTCAGCACCAAAGTCCAGGTTTTATTTTTCTCAATCTGGTCAATCTCTTCATTCATTGCTTGTATCTAGTCTTCATTTTCTAATGCCTCCTTAGTTGTCTTAGGTTCAAATTCACATAGTAAGCATGTTGGATCTTTTGTCTTGCTTCTAGTCTGAATTCCAGTGTCTCTATCTCCAATTATTTGTTCAAGCTTGTGATGTCTTCTTACATATTTTGCCAAAATAGGTTCAACATTTTTCTCTTCTATTTCATCAGGTTCCCCAACAAGATTGTCAAATTTAGCCTCTAAATGCTCGGCAACCTCTTCCTGATCCCCTGCAGCATTATCTTGTAGCTTGGCATGTTCTTGCTCTCTCTTGACACTATTTTCCTAATGCTCGGCATCATCTATCTATCGCTTGGCATTTCTTGCTTGAGACTCAGCATTAGGTGTAGGTCTGTTACCTGCCTCTTCTATTTCCTCCATGTACACAAAAGATATGTAATCTTCTAGTTCTCTTTTTCTATCAGCCTCATTTCTTTCTGCATACTCATCAATTTTTACATTCACACTTTCCACAATTTTGTTAGTGTTAGAGTTCAAACACTTATAAGCTTTACTTTTTGTGGAGTAGCATAGGAATATGCCTTCATCACTTTTAGCATCAAACTTTCCATTCCTATTGTCTTTCAATATGTAACACTTGCTTCCAAAGATTCTAAAGTATTTAACACTCGGTGCATGCCAATACCATAATTCATAGGGTGTCAAATTTGTACCTTTCTTGATCTGTACCCAGTTAAGAGTGTAAATAGCTATACTTATAGCTTCTTTCTAGTATTTCTATGCCACATTCTTTTCAATCAATAATGTCCTAGCACAATCCAAAATGGATCTGTTCCTTCTTTCTACTATACCATTTTGTGGAGGTGTCCTAGGTGCAGACATCTATCTTTTGATTCCTCTATCATTGCAAAAAAAATTAAATTCATTTGATGTAAATTCTCCACCATGGTCAGATCTAAGACATTTCAAGTTCCTACCTGTCTCCTTCTCAACCTTAGCCAAATACCACTTAAAAGATTGAAAAGCATCAGATTTTTCTTTTAGAAACATTACATGCATCATCCTGGTATGATCATCGACAAACAAGATAAAATATCTAGCACCACAGTAACTTTGTATACCCATAGGTCGACAAAGGTCAGTATGAACCAAATCTAAAATGTGTTCAAAAGTAAAGGATTTGCTCTTGAAACTTGACTTAGTCATTTTTCCTAACTGGCATTCTTTGCACATCACATTCTCAGGTTTCTTCAATCTAGGTAGGCCTCTTACTTTCTTCTTCTTACTTATCTCTACCAGATTGTCAAAGTTAACATGACATAGCCTCTTATGCCATAACCAAATGTCATCAAGTTGTGCAAACATACATATTTCTTCAGATAGGTCAAGATAGAACAAATTACCTCTAGTCTGCTCACCACTTCCAATCAATTCACCAATAGCATCAAATATCTTAGCTTTCTTATGATGAAAATCCACTCGGTAACCAGTTCTATTGAGCTGAACAACACTTAACAAATTATAATTCAATCCTTCAACCCAATAAGCATTTTCACAAGAGATCTTATCAGTCAATATAATCAATCCTTTTCCTCTAATAGGACATGGTGCATCATTACCAAATATTACATTTTTACCTTTATAATGATGTAGGGTCTCAAACTTACTCTTGTCACCAGTCATGTGATGTGAACAACCACTGTCAATAATCCATTTATCATTCTTGTTCACATAGGAAATCAATGCAGTTTTCTCATCCTCATCAGATTCATCTTTCATTGCAACATAGACTACGTCAATTTCAAAATCATCACTATCAGTGTCAGTCTCTTCTTTAGCAATGTAACAGGATTTCTTACCTTTTTCTTTGTAGTCTTTGTACCTTTGGTAGCCTTTTTCATCTCTTTTGTCTTTGTGTCTGTTGTTTCTTTCCTCATCTTTATCCTTCCCGTCAAGACATCTAGCAGCTATATGACCAACCTTGTTACATGCAAAACATATAATAGGGAGTTTACCTTTGTATTTTCCTTTTCCTCTTCTCGGTCTTCTAGCCATAAGAGCTTCTAGATCTTCAAGATCTTCATCAGAAGTGTCACTGCCATCTTCACTTTCACTTTCACTTTCACTGATGCATCTTTCTTTTTCCTTCTTAGGCTTGTTCAGAACTAACTGTGACTTAAAAGTAGATTCAACATTTCCAATACTACCAATAGTGAAATTATCATAATTAGACAGTTCAAAAGCAGTCAGCTTGCCAATCAAACCTTCCAAAGTAAGCACATTTGTAGAGTTACATCTAGATTCCTGAATAGCCAAGAGCTTAATAACATATATAGGATGCAGAGTTCTTAACACTTTTCCAATTATAGTCTCATCATCAATAGTTCCATTTTCTCCTCTAATAGCATTCACAACTTCTTTTATTCTACCACAATATTGTGCAATGTTTCATCTTCATTCATTCTCATTTCATCAAACTTACCTCTAAGACTCTCGGCTTTGGCTTTCAGTACATATAGATCACCACCATAGATCTTTGCAAGAGTGTCCCACATATCTTTAGCAGTTGTGCAGTCCTTAATGTCCTCAAATTCTGGATAGCTTAGGGCAGATGCAATTTCTAGCATTGCCTGATTGTGTTCTTGCTTAGCTCTCATTTCCTCGGTAGTTAAAGGTGCAACATGTGTGACATAGTCATGCTTAATGTAATACTCTACAGAATCACCAATACCGGCTAGATGCAGCTTCATCAAGCTTTTCCATGTAGGGAAGTTTTCCTTATTCAACTTTGGTACCTCCTTCTTATACATCTTGATCATTTGCTTCAAGTCCCTTTAAAATTGTTTTCTATAAATACCAATAAGTAACACAAATCTGATACCAATTGTTAATATGATTTAGAACAATAGAGAGTGGGGGTGAATCAGTTGTTCTTAGGTCCTGATGTATAAAATAACTTCAAAAACTTTTCCCTAAATTAGATCAAGCAACCAAAACAAACTCGGTCATCACTGATTCAATAATAGAAACATATAACTCAGCAGTCCACTACCTAGTTGTATCTAACTTGTAAAACGCAGAAATTTTCAAACCAAAACATTCACACAAGTATTGACACTAGGATTTATAGTGGAAACCCAATATGGGAAAAACCACTTTGTAACATGCTACTATTATTTTCACTCTTTTGAAGTGAGCCCGGTTAAAAGCCAACCCTATCAAAGGTTACAATACACACTATCAAGTGTGACCCGGTTAAAGGATTTCAATCACCCTGTTAAAAGTGAGCCTGGTCAAAGGACTTATGTACACTCCATTAGAATGCAACCTTTGTTAAAAGGATTTAACATATGACTGTTAGGTCAACCTCTATTAAAAGGATTTTTATTGTTACAATGGTTAGAAAGTAGTAGTAGTATTGATTTGAAAAACATACAACTCACTTTGCAAATATCAAATCCAATTTCGTACACAAATGCTGGTTTACTGACTTTGAAACTTTTCCATCTCCACTTTTGATATGCTTGAAACTTTCCTTCAAGCGATCACCACACTTCTCCTTCAGCCTTTTCACTTATACAGTCAATAAAACTTTACTGTTCTTCTAGCATCTACTTCACCCATGCATTCACATACCTAATGCTTCAGTTCCCTTAATACTTTCCTTTCTTAGGTTAACTTATCTTTTGTCGCTCAATCTCCTTCATAGATCTTAGGGTTAGGTCAAATACATTGAATCTACCCACTTCATGTTCTTCGTCTCCTCTTCTAGAATCATCTCAAATCTCATAAATATTTACAATAAAACATTTTACAAAGCATTAAATGCTTCCATACAATCAATAAATAAAGTCAACACATTTTACATAATCCAAGAATTCAACAATGTCGGCTCCAAATCTGAATTCTCTTCAAATATAAAATTGTTGATGCTTGGTCAATACTGTGATCATCCACACGGTCTCCATGCAAAATGCTCGGTCACTACTAAAACTATTTCCTTGGTAAATATTGTCTTCCTTGGCAATTTACTGATACTTGGTCGATACTAGATGTTTGCTCGGCATTCACTAACTCGGTCGACTCTGTCATAACTCGGCTTAAACATGATTTCTTCATTTTTGCTTGGTTAAGCCTACCAATTTAGTCTTCAATCTTACTAAGATAAACAATGCATTGTCTCATCATTGTGCAACGTAATCAAGTACACTTTGTAGTATCAAGATAACTCAACCTTTCCTTAGGTGCTATTGTTACCAACCTTTCTTTCCCTTCTCACCATAGATATAGTACTTTCCTAAGTAGCAATAGTCTTACTAGTTAATGTTTGACATCAATGACAATACAACAATTGCTTCAAGTGTAGTTTCCAATAGTATGTACTTTAGTGGATCAATCTTAGCTATTAGTTGTGTTTAATGAGCTAACATGTAATGTCTTAGTTTCTTTGATGCAAAGATCACAGCTAGACAAGCTTTCTCAATCATTGAATAGTTCTTCTCATATGATACCAATGTTCTACTAATGTAGTAAATAGCTCTTTCCTTTTTGTATTCATCATGTTGTGCTAGTAATGCCCCCAGTGATGTATCTATGGTGGAGACATATAACATCAATGGTTTTCCTTGAATATGAGACATCACAATAGGAGGATTCACCAAATATTGCTTGATGTGATTAAATTTCTTTCCACATTCCTCATTCCATGCAAAAGTCACACCTTTATGTAATGCTTTTGTGAAAGGTTGTGATATGTCAGCTAGCTGAGATATGAAACATTTGATCAATTGCACCCTTCCTTGTAAGGTTCTCATTTGACTGATATTTTTAGGAGGTTGCATCTCCATGATAGCTTTGACTTTGGTAGGATCTACTTCATTGCCCTTCTTTGAAACAATGTAGCCTAGGAGCTTTCCAGAAGTAACACCAAAAGCACACTTTTTAGGGTTCAGTCTGAGACTAAACTTCTCCATTTTGTCTAGTATTTTGCTTAAGTCATTCAAATGTTTTGATCTTATCATAGACTTAGCTAAGGTAACATCAACATAGTCTTCCATAGTTTGATGCATCATGTCATGAAAGATAGATGTCATAGCTCATTGATATGTAGCCCCAACGTTCTTAAGGCCAAATGGCATGACATTCCAACAAAAGGTACCCCATGCACATGTAAAAGCTATTTTCTCTTGATCTTCTGGAGAAATTTTGATTTGGTTGTATCTAGAGAAACCATCTTTTAAAGAATACATTTCAAAGCCCATAGTCATATCCACTATCATATCGATTTTTGGTAATGGAAAATCATCCTTAGGGCATGCTTTGTTTACATCTTTGAAATATGTGCATACTCTTATATATTTGTCTAGTTTTGAAATAGGAACAATGTTGGAGATCCACTCTGCATAATCTATGACCTGGATAAATCTAGCTTTTAGTAACTTTTCTAACTCAACTTTGACTAAGAGTGCAATATGTGGATGCATCTTTCTCAAATTCTATTTAATAGGTTTGAGTTTGAGAGCGATAGAAAGATAATACATTATCAGATTTGGATCTAATCCTAGCATATCTGAATACTTCCATGCAAAGTTGATTTTATTTTTTGTCAAGGAAGTAGTGAATGATAGTTTCTCTTCCTCTAATAGGGATTGTGCTACATGAATCATTTGTGGTTCCTTTGTTGTACCCAAGTTGATAGATTGAGTTGGCTCTATCAATACTGGAGATCTATCCTATAAATGACTCGGAAGGACATCAAATATTTCATCCTTAGGTGCCTCAAAGAGGTTTTCACCTTTGGATATGTCTTTTATTATTCCTATTTTAGATTCTGAGACTGCCACATAGTGGTTTTCACCCTCAAAACTCTTTTTCTTTTTTCTTTTCTTTTTCTAACCAAGATATTTGATATCTGACTCTATCATGCTAATGCTAGGTTCATTGATGGAAGTTGTCATAGGTTCCACTGGATTGAAGTAGAAAGTAAGGGCATAGTCATTTTGAAAGGTATAGATATCTCAGTTTGGATTAGTAGACATTTGGTTAATAAGTTCTAGATGTTGGATAGTTAATGTAGGGGAGGATTGGGAAATGGTGTTCATGCATATGGTGTTTTCATCATTGGTCCTAACCTGATTCTCAAATTCAAAGGTGATATTACTACTCAGAATATTCAATTCACAAATAGTCTCAATGTCATTATTGGATTCCACTTCAGTTGTAGGTGGATCAAATTCGTTAAGTTCATCATTTCACTCTAGACTTACATTAGATTTAGGTGAATATTGGTGAATGACATCAATGTGTTTCTCCATGATAAGTTCATCTTCTTTTGGAATAACTCCCCATTCATAGTCATTTGATTCATCTTTTGATTCTTCATCTAGACCTTTAGAAAACCTGAGAACATGTGTAAATTTAGGACAAATTCCCCAAGAAGGGTTATCTTTTGAGTCTAGTTTGATTCATACTCATGAGAGTTTGTTTTAGAATCACTGTGGTATCATAGATGTTTAGCTATGGTGATAGGTTTACCTTCTTCTTGTTGACTATTAGGTTCTTGTGTGTCTACCACATTGATATTTTCCTTAGGTTTTTCTTCATCTTTGAGAAGATATAGCATTTCATGAGGTAAAAATTCATAAGGAATAAGCTTAGAGGTGTCTTAATCATCACTATCTAATTGTTGTGTTTCTCTCTCTACCTGAGTTTCTGTTGATGGTTCAATCTTCTCTAAGACATGTGGCAAATTTTTGCTAAGATGAAAAGGCTTTTTTCAATATCCCAAGCCTGTAGTATCTTTGGTCATCCTTCCACAATGTTCAAATGGTTTTACAATACCTTTTCCTCATGTTCCTAGAGGTCCTTTTCCAGTGTATCCCATTATAGACATGAGTTAATGACCTAGTCCATAAGATTCAACAGGGATTTTAGGTGTTTTAGAGTCACATTTCTGAACTATTTGGGATTGAGACTCATATTTTTATAACCATGCTAATATAGCTTCTTCCTCATTATATTCTTTCTTGGAAACTTTTTCTGTGATAAAACTTCCATTAAATATGACCTGAGATTCTTTAGTTGTAGGTTTCACCTTGTCTGGAGGTTTTCCATAAGATTTTGGGGACAAAGGGAGAGACGTAAGAGATAGGACTAGTTCCATTGTGTATTCTCCCATACCCGTGTCCTTAATTTTAACTTCTTTTGCAATGTCTTCCATCTTAGATGTAGATGCAATGTCTGTTTGCTTAGTGAAAGATTCTCTATTATGTGGAACAAGTTTGTCAGCACTTTCTTTCAAGGCATTGCAAGATGTGGATGTGTCAGCTGGAATTGTGACATCTACTCCATCATAAGGAAACTTCACACATTGATGGTACATTGATGGAATAGCTTGAATTTTATGTATCCAAGGCCTTCCTAGAAGAATTTTGTAAGCCAAAGGAAGATCGAGAACTTGACAGGAGATGTCTTTGATAACAGGTCTTGTTCTGATATGTAGGACAATTGTTCCCTTGGAAGAACTTTCTTGCTCATCATATGATTTTATGGTTATCTTCTTTTTAGGATCAATAGCATCTTCTGATAATCCCAATTGTGTAATCAATTTGTAGGAACAAATATTTAGACCAGCACCTCCATCTATCAACACACATTTGACATGATGGTTTTGAATCAAGACTTCAATGTGCAAGGGCTGGTTATTTGAATGACTCAATGAATTTTCATCTTCCTCTGAAAAGGAGATATACTAGGGTGATGTATGATAACTAACCATAGTTTGGAATCTGTCTAGATCAAGATTGTCAAGAACATTGGAACCGAGCAAAGCTTTATCTAGAATAGCTCTATGAGCAGGAGATATCTGAAGCAACTCAAACATGAATATTTTTGCATTGGTATGCTGGAGTTGTTGGAGAATATTGTATGATGTAGGCATGATCTCTTTAGGATTCAATGATTTTGAGGCAGCCCTCTATTTGGAAGCAAATGGAAGATTGAAAGGCACCTTAGGGGCATTGGATGAACCCAAATTTTGTCCTTGTAAATGTGCCTGATCTTGTGATCAAGTTACTGCATTTACTGATTGATTATCTCTATCCTTTCTTACAATTGTGATAACATTGCAACATTCAAATAGGCATGGTTCTACCATACTTATGATAGCATTGTTTCCAGGGTAGGTGTAATTGACTTTAGCACCCATGTTAGGCTGAGAAGATGAATCTCCTTGACCATGTTTTGGAAATGGTTTCATGAATGTCGTATGATCATTGTTGGTTTTGTGACTATCAATTACAATTTCTCCATTATCAATTTTTTCTTGTATGAGATGCTTCAAGCGTATGCAATTATTAGTTTTATGACCCTTATTTTGATGGAAATCATAGAAATGGGTCTCTTTCCACCATTTTGGTTTAGGTTCAGGATCAAACAGTTTTATCTCAGGCAATGTGATGATTTTGTTTGCCAACAGAGTTTTCATGGCAGATTCTAAGGACTCACCCAAAGGAGTGAACTCACATTTTGGTGTTGTAACCCATGGTTTATAGTCTTTCAACTTTTTAGAAGGTTTAGATGCCTTTTGTTCAAAAGCTTTGATGGCTTGAGTACCCATGGTAAGATTGAATATGGGTGCCTTTGATGGATCACTGATGTGATCCACAACACCATTTGTTACAACATTCTTGTTCTTTTTCAAAAATTTGGTTTTGTCTTTGTTGTTGGAACTCAAACCAGATTCATACTTTCTATCTTTGTTAATCAATATGTCTCCCTTATGAGAAAGCACATTCTCAATTTTTATTGCATTTTCTACCATTTTCTCAAAAGAAGTATGATTTTGCATTTGCAGATGATAATTGAGCTCCAAAATTAGATTGTTGATGAAGATTTTGAGTTTTTTAGTTTCTGGAATGGATCTAGCATAGAGAGAAAACTTCTTCCTCCATCACTTAAGGAAATTTAGGAAGGGCTCTCATGTCTTTTGTTTCAAATTGCAGATATCGATCATGGTGACCAGATGTTGAATATTGTAGGAGTATTGTTGGTAGAATATTTTTCTTAACTCCTCAAAATTCTTGATGGTTGAAGGCAATTTAGAGAGCCAATGAATGGCTGACCCTCCCATAGATCTAGGGAAAATACACATTAGGTAGGTTGGTTCATGCATGAACTCCATGGATTGAGTATAGAATTCTTTGACATGATCTTGAGGATCAAAGTTCCCATCATACTTATCATACTTTGTTATTTTCGTTCTTTTTGGGAATGGTGGAATGTACAAGCTTTTATCAAATGGAAAGGGGCATAGAGCCTCCATAGAAAATTCTTTGGGTTCTTTCTCTTTTTCCATGCTGTTTAGTTTAACTTGCATAGTATGCATCTGTTTCATCATGGTTGTGATAGGAGTTTCTTCCTCTAGAGTAAAGATATCTTCAACATTAAAGTTGTGAGGAAGTTTGGCTCCTTGTTGGGCTAGTTCAAGGAAGTATACTTCCTCTTCTTGTAAGAAATGTTTCATCATTCTTCAAAAGTGTTCATCATTTCTATATCATTCAATTTCAAAAGGAGTTGGTTTGGGATCTTCATGATTAGATTGATGACCTTGGGAACCTTGGTTTCCTCCTCCTTGAGATATTGTGTTGTTATAAGGACTACCAGGCATTGATTGATGTGGAGTTGATTGATTACCTCCGTGAACTGATATAG
The DNA here is from genome assembly GCA_027943335.1 of Chamaecyparis obtusa. Taxonomy (NCBI): domain Eukaryota; kingdom Viridiplantae; phylum Streptophyta; class Pinopsida; order Cupressales; family Cupressaceae; genus Chamaecyparis; species Chamaecyparis obtusa. The sequence goes on from BSBK01004354.1 coordinate 273,837, forward strand.
GAGGGGTAACGTAAACACCTTTCAAGTAAAGATTGCCAAGAGTGTCTTCTACAAATTTAGTTGTATTGTAAGGTTGATGAAATGTCTAAACAATCATAGAAGATGTTGCTGAAGAGAATCTGGGTTGTTCTCCTTGTTTTCTTTGTGAGGAAGCACTAGTTTCCACCATTAACCATGGGTGAAGCAAAAGAGAAAGATTAAGACAGCTGATGAATGACTTGATTCAAGAAGATCGAATGATGCAACCTTGTCAAGATTGAATTGGCTAAAGATTTATTTGGACGTAAATGAAGGATATTGTGCCCTAGATGTATGGGTAGACACCCAAAATATGGTAGACATGAGCTCACAACATTTAGCCATTTTGTTGAAGATTGAAATGAAGATGATGTTGACAAAGTTTTGACTCAAGATGAATGAGATTCAAATCGCTAAATCAGAAGGTGAATCAGACTCAAGAGACCACTCTTGGAAAATGGGTTGGATAATTTTCTAATAGAATCTAGAAGTAGGCTGTAAAAACTAGATTTCTGACAAATTCTAGAGTATTCTGACAACTTGGAAAAATTCTAATATGATTTTCTCCAAGCTCGTACGATTCTAGGTTAGCTTTGGCATGACAGTTGACAAGGCTCATATGATAGTTGACACCAAGATAAAATTTTTCTTGCTTTTTATGACAACACTCATATGATAGTATACAATCTTCCATATGACAATCTAGGGGTTCTGACAGAACAATTGGGAAACCCTGTATGACTTTCTGAGGCTTCAGGATGACTTTTGACTCCATAAAGGATTTTTGCTTCAGATTTGCAATTTTTTAATTTTTCAATATCAAATTATTTGCAAAAAAAATTTTCCAGGTTTGAATATCTATGTAATAGTTTTTCTTAGGTTCGTTTGTTTCAAGTACCCAAGTAGATATCAAGAAAGCAGAACAGCAAGCAAGGGAACAAACAATCATCTTCAAACAATGAACAAGGGACAAAGCAACCTTGTACATGAACAATCAAGTGACTTATCTATGTTCTCAAAAGTGTTTTCAATCATGCACATAGACCTAGAAAATGAAAAATTTGGCCTCACTAGGGTTTTTAGTAATGGTCTGACTCTACAACTTTTGTAATCTCAAGAGGGTGAAATCCAATCAAGGCACATTGGGTTTTTGACACAGTCTAAGAATTTAATCAATCAGGAACTGCTGAGGAGATCTGACAGCCCAACACGAGACTACACCTATGCATATTTTTTCCACAAAGACATTTATATAGAGGTTGTTGCTACCATAGCAAAAATGGCTATTACCACTAGAGGTTCCATCCATGTGGTTGACCCAATGAAGGGAATTTCCACTACAGTTAACCCTCTTTAAAGGTGACTCACAAAATGGACCACATGGGGACTACTTCAGATTCAAGGATTTGAATTTATGATACAACCCAAGAAGGGCGTAGAGCATAATCCTCTAGCCTCTTCACTTCACCAAAACAAAGCAAATAGATTAATTGACATGCTAAGACTAAAATTACCTCACCAAGATTTGTGATGTCAACAACTATGTCTACCAAGCTCTCTAAGTGGGACCAAGAGAGAATGTACCGATCAAAGTTGAGGACCAAACCCAGTAAAACCATGAGATAATAAAAGTATCCTCCCTACCCACAAGGGGATGTATCATCAAGAAGAGCTTCATATGCAAAAAAAGTGAATGAAGCCTGCTCCATGAAGAACTCTAGGGGAACCCACAATAGTGGGTTACACTTGTTAGCTTGAATGGACACTGAACTCTACATTTTGAGAAAAACTTTCAGATTCAGATGCATATTGTCGTTGAACCGCTCGAAATCGGAGGATGAAGTAAATTAGAGTCTTTTAGGATTTTCTGTCTAGATTCTAAATTTTTTTTTTTTAAATTTTTTTTTTTTTTTTTTGAATACTTTTTTCTTTCTCCCACGAAAACTTGTATGGTGCTGAAAATGTCATTTTCAAATAGTAACATTGTTTTCATAGAGCATAAATTTTTTTTGTAAAATAGATATGGATGTGATTCTTTTGAATTTAGTTTTTTAACATCCATACATAGGGCATGCAATTGGTTTGATGACATTATCACTATTATTTCATATTTTATTAATGTTTGAAGTTGACTAAACCAAAATTTTGACCTACCTTGACTACATAGCTTATAACTTATTGTGTATTTATCAAATTTCAATTATTATTTTTTTAATACAAAGTAGACTCAAATACGGAGGGCACTGTTATTTTTCAAAAAAAAAATTCCTTGTTTTACTATTTTCATTGAACGTCAAACTCAGAGGTTTATATTTGATAAAAAACCTACATTCATTTAACGTAAAAAACCATACACATAATAAATTTAAAAATAGTCAAATATATAATCATTAGAAAACTAGTTCTGAGTACTTGTTGTATGCAAAAGGACGTCTTCTTATTCATCCATTTGATCAGCACGCTTGAGGCCCAAAGCCATGAAATTCTCAGAATTTCTTGAAAACTTGAAACCATGTCCCACTTTAGGCACTTTCGATCGAAAGTACTTTGCCCAAAAATGCAAAATTTAGTCATTACTAAGATACTTTCGATCAAAAGTCATCTAGTTTCGATCAAAAGTAATTACTAAGATACTTTGCCCAAAAACCTAATTAATGACTTTCAATCAAAAGTCATTAATTAGAAACTTTCGATCAAAAGTTCATAAGTAACTTTCGATCGAAATTTACTTAGAACTTTCGATCGAAAGTCCTATGTCTAAGGACTTTCAATCATAAGTTTAGTACTTACGATCGAAAGTGTAAGTGAGTTTCTATCGAAAGTTGGAAAATAATATTTTGCCAAAAATGCTTTTTGGGATGACTTCCTTCCTCTGAAAAATTGTAACCCACTATTGTGGGTTCACCCCTACACAAATAGTATTCATAGGGCCTAATTACTATGTAACAGATATGCAGAAAGAAAATCTATGTTCGTTTTAGAGACCAAAACTGAAGTGCGATTTATGAAAGTAGGAAAGACACTCAAGCTAGACACATGAGATGTTCATTTTATGTCCCAAATCAAAATTTTATTAGATCATAGTAGAATACCTGAGTTCCCACACAACGTGCTTGGTAGATTTTACCTAATTTGAAATTTTTTTGCACTTTCCAGTGAGAAAGAATAGCAAGTACCAATCAGAAACAAAATATCTTAATTGTTAGGGGTAGCTATCAGTCCAAATCCAAAATCCAAATCTGAGAGACAAACTAGAAATATGATATGAAAATTGAATCTCTGGTACCAAAACTCGTACGATAGTGGGTTACCTCTTGCATGACAATCTGGGCACGATACGATAGTGGGTCTATGCACACATGATAAAGTAGTCTTGAAATGACAATGTATGACAATAGGCATGATTCTTGAAAACACCAACAGTCATACGAAAGTCAGGGGGTCTTGACATGAACCTCTGACAAAACTCGTACGAAAAATGTATAGACATAAGGTAAAAATCATAGTTTTGATAGAAAATGACAAAAAAAAATGATAGAAATTGTTCGAAGATGAAATGGAAACCCATTTCAGGGCCCCGTGGTGGGTTCCATAGATGTGTGTGTGAAAATTGTACCTAGCTAGAAACACAACACTTCAATAAAACATTAGAGATTAGCAAATCAAGAAATCTGCAAATAAGAACAATATGGCTAACTAGGCAATTTACTGCCTTCTAGTAGGTGCAAGTATGGTATTCTTAGATTTTGACCAAGATCAGTGACAATGCAACACCTAAATGAAGGATTTAAATGATTGAAAGATGTATGGAGATGAATGCAAATTAATCTAGTTTTTTGGATTTTGTATGCAATAAGATGAAAAACTTGATATGAAACTAGTCTAGGATGAATTGGAATGATATACAAATTAATCTAACAATGATATGCTATGAACCCTCAAAAACAATAATAAAAATCTCACAATCACCTTGTTCGCAAAAGCTTGATTCTTCAGATGTAAATTTGCCAGAGTAAGGATGCAAATTCGAGGGATCTTTTTGTGAGGAGCTAAGCCTTGATTATATAAAAATCTAGGGCTTGACGATGCATTGAGAAAAGCCATAAATCACTCTTGATAAACTTAGGTTGATTTTTGAGTTATCAATAAATCAGGAATAGATGAACTCATAAAATCATGTAAAAGTACTTTTTATCTCAAAATAGAGTTTAGTTCACTTTTTCAACTCACAATTACATGTCGAGTTTAGAAAGTTAACAAATTGAAATTGAAAATTGATTTAAAGTTGACTGCTTTTCTGATTGTGCATGATTTAATATGAATTAATTTAATAATTAAAGTGATTTATTCTCAACTTAACTGATTTTGAATTAAAATAATTGATTTATGGGTTAATCAATTATTTAATCAAACTTTTATTCAAAACTATATCATTAAATATTGACAACTAGATTAATCAATTAAATAAGAATTCAACTGATTATTCATAGGATTTTTTATTTATTGTCAAAATTAAATAATATTAATCAGGAATAAATAGAATTAAATCTAATTAAATAATTAAGTGGCAAAATTAAACTTAATTAATTAAATATTTGACATATTCAATTAATCAACTTTAGGATAAATAATGATATTTATCGCCAAATAATATTCAATTAAATATAACTAGGATAATTAGGAATATTCAAAGAATATTCCATGATGCAGAAGTAAGATAACATCAATTAGGGTTTTGTTGAGTTGATGCGTAGATGTGCCTTAGGTTAGGACTTTGATGTCAATTTGATGATGTAGGAGGTTAATGAACCTATAGCCCATTTTTGGGGTATTACAGTAGTGGGAACGACATGTGGTACTTGGAGCTTCTCTAGGGTTAGAGGCATGAGCACCCTTAACATGGACATTTATGTCATTCAACAATGAGCAATTTTTCATATGATGTCCTTCTTTATGGAAAATAAAGAAGGCATGTAAACCTACCACAATTTCAATGGGGTAACTAACAAATTCATTACCCATATCAACTTCTAATAAATATGGTATATCTATGTCGATATTAACAACTATTAAGATTCTAGCATCCAAATGTGGTAGAAGCGTGTTAGACTCTTTCATTTTAATAACTCTGCCTAAGGATTCCATAGTTTTTACAAATAGACTCTAGAGAAAAAGGGGGTGTATTTTTTATGGTGACCCATCTAGGACTCAATAGAGCTCTAAGTTCATTTTTATTTGCATCCATTGACCAAGCTAGTGCCCTAGATGATATTCCAATATTATCCTTTAACAACCTCTTTTTGGCTAAGAGGGGTCTTGAAAAAAATCAGAAATAAGCCCTTTTGGATCATTCTACAATATGTATAATGGAACCCTAATTTCTTTGACCAAACATAAAGAATCTATTCATCTATTAACTTGCAGCAAGGTAATCTAGAAACATCCTGAGCCACTAGAAAAATTGCAATACTAATTAACCTAACTTTCTCATTTTTAGTTACTTGAGACATAAGAAAACTAGGTTTGACAACCAGTGAAATAAGCAAGGGGCTCTTATCTCATCCTCCTCCATTGCGGTTTATAGATTCAAAGTACAGAGAGAACCACCAAAAAACTTTGCATCTTTTGGTAATGTGGTACTGACTCCAGCAACATCCTCTAAAAATATTTTCTTCCAAGTTTCACCACCAAAAACAATAGTATTATCCGATGAAACAATAATTTGAGAAGAAACAAAAAAATCTAGTAAAGAGAGGGAAAAAAGATGGGCCTCTTTCTTTCTGATCATGAGATATCTCATAAGTGAGAGTCTATCCTCTGATGGCTCTTCCAAAGTTGCAGAGAAAAATAGTTAATTTTTCACAATATTGATCTTTTCCAAGTCGGCATAATTAGGAGAAGACCTCATAAATAGTTCCCCTCCTTATATTCCCCTATTATCTCTACCCTGAATGATTATGACAAATATATAAATAATTACACATTATTTCCTATATTTTATATATTAATAATCACATAATAATACCGTATTCTTAGATTACATATAGTATTAATCATTCATGCCAAATTACTAATATAATAAAAAAAGACTATATAACTCGATCTAAGTCCTTATATATCATTTTCCTTGATTAGTGTTTGAATAATTACTATAGAGTTATTGAATTGATGGAATAATTGTTTGTTTGATTGATTCCCAATTGATTTTGGATGGATGATTGAATAATTCCCACTGATTTGATGATTTGATATATTAGTGAATGATGATTGAATGAATGTAAATTTGATAGAGAGTGATTGATTATTGAATCGTTTATTTTCTTGATCCCAAATGGAAATGATGATTGATGTGGATTTTATAATTATTTTCTTGATCTTTCTAATTGATTGTTGTTGGATTAATTATGGAAAGTCAAGTACTGAGAGGGGGGGGGTGAATCAATACTTCAAAAATTTTATCAACTTAATCTGAACATTTACCCAATTATAAACTTTGCGTAAAACATTAACAAATATAGAAATCAACACATAAAGCATAACTCATAACACCATAATTTTTGGTCTCGTAGAAACCCTTGGTCAGAGGGAAAAACTATGGTGGGGATGGTACCCACAATCCTTCACTACTGTAGTAAAAAGGTTGTTCGGTTAGAGCTACAAAATTTAGTTATTTCTGATAGCTTGCCTTATTAAGAGTATTTACCCTGCTAGGAGTACAAATATTATTTAGTCTACCTTTCTAAAGGATTTTACAACTCTAATATAAGAGATGTACCATGTTAAAGGATTTAAAAATCAAGACCTATTAGGGCCTACCCGGTTAAGGGATTTTACAATTTTGATTACAATATAAACTAGTACTAAAATTTTTTGTAGTAATGCATCAACAAATTCTTGTTAGACTCAATATGATCAATATCATATTACCTCATTTTGTATTTCAATCAGAATTCAATTTTTGTACTCAGTAGCCTCAACTCCGATTCACATTCACAATTTTGCTCTAACTTTTATGTTACTCTGTAGCTTCTCTTCTCTTCATCACCTTCACATTCTTCTTTGTCTAATCATCACCTGCTCTCTATACTATCTTTCTGAATATACACTCTCATTTATCTCTGATCTTCATACACTGATCCTTTTATACTTGATTTTGAAGCGGTGGAAAAGTTCTATATTCTTCTTTGTATATGGTGCTAGCATTGGTTTCATTTCTAATGTATATATTCCTCTTAATTTCCATTGGTGGATCTTACCTCGTAATCATGTGCAATCATCTTTATTTATATCTCCAATGTTTTACCAAACAATCTTCTTGGAATTTGTAAAACATTTTATGCTCGGTGTCTAGATTCAATGTATCTAACATAATATGGAATATCATCCTATGTTACTCGGTAACACATTTTATTCTTACTTGGTAACATGTTTACTTGGCTTAGTAACTAACTTTATCTTCAACTTGGTAACTATTATGACTCAGTAAATATTTGGTGCCTACCTTTCTTTTCTTGATGCCTGACTCTCATTTTCCTTTACTCAAACCTCATTTTCCTTTACTGATTGACATGTTTGTTTTACTGATTGAGTCCTATGACTCATTCCTTAACCGACTGACTTTGACAATAAATATGACTTTAACAAAACTAATGAAAAAAAAACAACTCTTTAGGAGTATTAATCTCCCCCTTTGGCATTAGTTTGGCATCTTTGTTAAAAACTTCAAATTCATCAAAATTATGTGTCCTTAATCAAAATTGGACCATGTATCAACTCTCGGTATAGATTATAACTCCTTAAATTCATAACTCCCCCAGTGTCAATACTTCATATATACATATCTCATTATGATTGATATTATATCCCCCTTATATACATATATCTATCCCCCTTTTTTGACAAATATGCCAAAACTAGAATTACTTGGATCCAGTGGTGGAATCTTGTCAAAAATATATTGATATCCATTCTTGGCATCTGCCAAGGATGTTTCTGATGATTCCTTTAGTATTTTCAACACCAAAATTTTCTCACCAATGTCAGCTGCTAATCCAATCATGCTATACATAGAAGTGATGTTAGGGGTATTCACTAATCCTTTTGCCTTGTGCATATTCTTCTGCAATGATTCAATTTGGGGTATCAAAATTGTTTGCACCTCTAGAAGTTCCATTCTGATCTTATTTTCTTCTTTTCTTAGCTCATGTTGCACTCTCATTAAATAATCTCAGCCTTTGATAATGGAATTGAAATGTTCTAGGCTTGGTGGTGACCTTCATTGGCTGCTCGATCAACTCTTTTTCAATAGACTCATCTTTCTTTTTGAAATAATGAGAGAATATTTTTCAACTCATTCTCTAATTTTGCAACCAATTCAGAAAGTGATACCTTATCGAATCCAATAGATTGAAGTAATCTTGAATAATCTTATTCTCCATGTTCTTCATGTTCACTTGCATTAGATACTCGGTGGCCTTTGTACCAAGTTCTTTCACTTGTTTTACTAGTTCTTCCAATTGACTTAGTAGGTTTCCCTTCTCATTTATAGTAGCATCAGGAAAATTTTCTGTAGTATATCTTTGACACTCTCTAGCACATCTGTCTTTTATTTCTTGGCTAGCATTTTATCCTATGTTGCTTTCATTTTAAGTAGATATCTAAATTCATATATCTCTTTAGGGATTAGTGAGGAGATATATACCTTTGGAATTACTATTTGTTGGCTTAAGTCAATTTTTTCTTTCTCATGCTTTATTTTCTTGGACTTTTTCTTCTCTACTTGTATACTTTCACTTGTAGAAAAATTTGGGGAATGAGATGCCTTCATTTCATTAGATGTAGTCACTGTAGTAGTATCCTTGGTTCTTTCTTTTCTTTCTTCTTCTTTCTTTTCTTCCTTATTTTATTCATGTTTCTCGTCTTTCATCTCTTCTTTATTTTATTCCTTCTCCTTTTCTTTCTCCTCTTTCTCTTACTTGTCTAAATTTTTCTATTTTCCTATGGTCTTGGTAGAGATTACTAACTCGGTATTTTGATCTTTAGTAGTCTCAATCTCTTTATTGTCCTTAGTTTCCTTTTGTTTGGTCTCCTTTACCTATTTGGTGGATTTCTCCTCTACATCAGTAGGAATATCATTAATAACTTTTGAGATGACCTCATGAATCTCAAGAAAATTAACTACTTGTTCTAGAACTGGATCTTCATCCATCAATTTTGCATTATTTGTATCATTAGTGTCCATTTGTTCAGTGTCCTTGTCCTCGGTTACCATGACATCTTCATCATGTGTTATTTCTTCTGCTGGATCCTTTTCAGTAATATCCTCAATAATCACTTCATCTTTTTCTAGGGTCAAGTAAATAGGATCTAACTTACCTTGATTTTCCTCAGTCATGGTTGACTAGTTAGGAAAGATCTTTCTCCATATTATCATCGGTATCCTTTTTCACTACTTCTAGATCACCAACCATGATCTTTAGTGATCTTCTTTTTACTAGAAATATCTTAGAGTACTCCTTTAATGCTTCCTTAATCTCTTGTAATGACAACTTAGGTATAGTAATAGCTAGAGATCTTTCCCTCATTTTCTTTTCTGAATTCATAGCATACTTCCATCTAGCATCAATTGTATTGTATAGCTCATCAGGTATTTGGTTGGAAACTTCAACTTGAATAGTCTTGAATGTATGCAATATAAACACAATTGCCTCTTCAATATTTTATTTTTCCTCACCACTCCTTGTTTCATAATTTTCATATTTGATTCCTACAAAACCTCCATAGTTCTTAAGGTTTTCCATAAACTCATCTAAGTCTTCCAGTTTCAGAGGCTAATTTTGCACAAGTTTAAATTTACTTAAATCTTCTGATTATGTCTCACTATCTTCTTGTAGATTCATCTTTCTCCTTAGTCTTCTAGATGTTTTCTTTTCCTACATATTTGTCTTAGGCTTTGGTTTCTCTACCACGGGTTTCTTCTTCTCTCTCTGTGTAGAAGTAGACATTGTCAATGGTCTCAATCACTTGGGGCTAGGTGTTTCCTTTTTCACTCTTGTTTTCTTTCCCTTGATCTCAGATGGACCAGCCTCATCTTCTTCAATAGTAACACTCAATTCTTCTAAAAAATTACTGATCATTCTACTTGTTTTTCTTTGAGTCTTAGGTATCAATATACCTATTTTTATCTTTTATTTCACCTCTTCATATGTCCCATACCGATTATATCTCTTGTCAATAGGTTTGGCTAATAGGGCTTCAATCTACTAAGATGTAGTGTCAATGTCAATTTTATAGCCCATTAGCTATAGCCAAATAGTCCTTGGCTCCACATATTTCACAATGCAAGTGTCAGTATCCACTTCAAAAAAAATTGTATCTGGATGCTTTTCCACGAACTAAGGTATAATTCTAAATTTCTTGTGCATTCTGGTTTGGAACTTGGTGAAATAGTCATTCATTATAATATCAAAGTTGTCTCCTAGACTCTAAATGAATTTATTATCTAATATATAATCAGTTTCTTCACACTCCATACTACATGACCAATTGATGGGAAGAAGTTTTGAAAGTAAAAGAATATACATACCAACAATGAGCTGAACTTCAAAGTGATGGTCTTTTCTTTCTAAATAGTGTTCAAATTATCATCAAATTGCTTCAACAAGATCTCACATAGATCAATCTTCATGTCCTTCTTGACTATCTTATATGTAATGTCCACTGCTCCACATGGTACACTATCTACTCGAGATGACTGGAAGATTCAGTAAGATATAACATTACATGTGAATCTTAATTTAGGATCTTTAATAGTTAATAATTTGAGACCTCTTCCATCCTATTTAACTTGAGTCAACTCATACAACTTGTTATTGTTGATTTTCTTATTAGCCTTCGGTCTATCACCTATTGGATATCCAATCACAATATGTAAAATATCTTTTATGATCTTGATTGGTGCATCGAGCCACATAAACTGGTTGTAAAATTAACTCAATATAATTCTCATCCACTCTAATTTGAATACACTTGATACATGCATGGCATGCATTAAACCCTTAGTCTCCAAATGGATATGTTCATCCTTCAACTTCTCATTCTCACACAAATTTTGGAATGATGTGTCGATATCATTTTGATATATTTCCTTAATCTTACAATGAATGAAGGAACATATGTCTTCAATCAAAATTACTCTTGGAGAAATTGAAGATAGAGATCCCATCTTGTTAGGTTTGGCTACTTTAGCTGGAGGTAGCTTGTACTTTGGGTTGAGAGGATCAACCTTCTCAACAACAATAGGTATCTGAACTTTAAATGTCATTAGTTCAAAGATATAAACACTTGAATGAAGTAGGGTTTCTCTTTAAAATCAACTCGGTCATGCTTTCAAAACTCAGAAAAACACCATAAATCACTCAAATGTACTTGATAGTGCTTAGATCTATTCAATCAATCACTCAAATGCTCTTGGAATACTCATCTCTTCAATGTGCTCAAATGCTCTTGAAAATGTTAGGTAAAACTGAAATAGAAAAGTAATCTATTTATACCTTTTCCTTGATTAGGGTTTCCAATGGCTATAATTTTAGCATTTAATGTTGTCAGCAACTCCCTTTTTCACCGATTACCAACTTACACTTCCTTTCACCAATTGAAACAAAATAACATAGACTTTTATCGATCAAACATGAAATATTAACTTGACAACATACATCCAAATGCATCTAAATATTCTTATATGGATCTTTGCACAAATGTGAGGAACCGATTTAAGATTGAAATTTAGCTCGCAATTCCTACACACAACTTTGACCAATTAGGTGAAGATAGGTGCACCCGAGCTAGAGGATGAGGTGCCATCGATTGTTCCAAGTGAAGTTCCATCAACTAGAGACTTTATTCTCCATGTTTTATTCATCCAATCTCTTATTTCTTCACCATTTACTTGAATAGTTTCATCTGTCTCTTCCTTGGTTGTAACTTTGCCTCGGTACCTATAGTCTTTGTCTAGGTGACCTACCTCATGACAGTGAAAACATGTGATTCCATGATTTCTCCATGACCTTCTATTGTTCCTACCATGCATTAATATGAAATTTTCTACAATGTGTCCAAATCTCCCACATGTTGTACATGAAATTATTGTATTGTTGTCCCATGGTATTGCTGAGCCTTTTTGGTTGTTTCTAGTATTATGTCAGTTAGGTACCTATTTGATATTCTTTATGTGTGACCTACAATTTTCAGACTGGTGACCATATCTATTACAAGTATTGCAGTAACCATTGAATTTTGGCTTCCTTGTATTATTAGCAATCCTTGATCTACACTCAAATTATTTATGACCATACTTATTACAATTGTAACAATAACCATCAAATTTAGGAATATTCAGTGGTTTACCTCTTTTACTCCTTTAGACATTATTTTTATGACCAATTTTCCCACAATGATAAAAAAATATGCTTCTTTGTCTTCGGTGGGGTAGTAGTATCTCAGTTGGTTTCTTGGTTTGAGGACTCTCCCTTCTCGGTAGTGTTGCTTCCATTAAACCCAAGTCTAGTTATATCTCTCGGTTGTCTCTGAACTCTAAAATGTTCATCCAATATTCGTAATGTTTCTTCATTCCTTTTCAATACTTCATTTGCATCCTTTTCATATTTCAGTTCATTCTTCAGATGTTCATTTTCTGATCTTAGTCCAACAATCTCTTCAACTTTCCTTGCAATCTCCTGATTAACACTGATTAAATGATCTATCATATTAAAGTGATTTTGTGTCAACCCCTGTATTTCCACATCTTTGTCATCTAGTCTTGTACTCATTTTCATTTTCTCATCTTCTATCCCTCTCTTATCGTCTTCAATTTTTCTCTTTAGTTCCAAGACTTCACACATTCTTACCGATTGAGCTTCTTGTTCCCTCTTCAATGAGTTTACCTGCTCTATTAAGATTTTTTTCTTTTCAGTTACCTCTAATATGGAATTTTTAGATTCATCAAAAAAAATTCCCTCTAATTGTTCTTCAAGTTCTTCAACCTAATCTTGAGTATCTTTCATTTCATGGGCTAACTCATTTCTCTTGTTTAGTGAATGTTTCAACTTTCTTCTTAGTTCATCAATCTGATCATTTTCAAATTTCAATTCCATGTTCATATTCTCAATCACCTTTTCATACTTATAGCTTTCCATCTCTTTAGATATTTCATGTCAAGTGGTTAAAATTCTAAATAAGAGACTCATATCTGATACCAATTGTTGGATTAATTATGGAAAATAAAGTGCTGAGAGGGTAGGGGTGAATCAGTACTCCAAAAAAATTTATCAACTTATACTAAACATTTACCAAATTATAAAATTTGCATGAAAGATTAAAAAATATAGAAATTAACACATAAAACATAACTCATAACACCTTAATTTTTGGTCTTGTAGAAACCCTTGGTTAGAGGCAAAAACTATGGTGGGGATGGTACCCACAATCCTTCACTACTACAGTAAAAAGGTTTCTCGGTTAGAGCTACAAAATTTAGTTATTTCTAATAGCTTACACTGTGAAGAGTATTTACCTTTCTATGAGTACAAAGACTTATTCAGTCTACCTTGCTAAAGGATTTTACAACTCTAATCTAAGAGATGTACCTTGTTAAAAGATTTACAAATTAAGACCTATTAGGGCCTACCTAGTTAAGGGATTTTACAATTCTGACTACAATATAAACCAATACTGAAAAAAAATTTGGTAATACATCAAAAAATGCTTGTCAGACTCAATATGCTCAATATCATATTACCTCATTTTGTATTTCAATCACAATTTAGTATTTGTACTCGGTAGCCTCAACTCTAATTCACATTCACAATTATGCTCTAACAACTCTATTACTTAGTAGCTTCTCTTCTCTTTATCACCTTCACATTCTTATTTGTTTCATCATCACCTACTCTCTATACTCTCTTTCTGACTCTACTCTCTCATCTCTATCTAATCTTCATACACTGATCCTTTTATACTTGATTTAGAAGTAGTGGAAAAGTTCTAGATTCTTCTCCTTAAATGGTGTTAGCATTGGTTACATCTCCAATGTATATATTCCACTTAATTTCCATTTGTTCATCTTACTTGGTAATCATGTGCAATCATCTTTTTTTATATCTCCAATGTTTTACCAAAAAATATTCTTAGAATTTGTAAAATATTTTATGCTCGGTGTCCAAATTCAATGTATCTAACATAATCTATTATGTCAGCCTGTGTTACTCGGTAACACATTTTATTCTTACTCATAACTAGCTTGCTCTTCAACTTGGTAACTATTGCGACTCAGTAATTGTTCACTACCTACCTTTCTTTTCTCGGTGCTTTACTAAAACTATCATGTCCTTTACTGACTACTTTGTTTTCTTTACTGATTGAGTCCTATGACTGCTTCTTCATTAACCAACTGATTTTGACAATCAATATGACTTTAACAAAACTAATGGCAACAAAATGACTCTTTAGGAGTATCAATTATTTTCTTTATTTATTGAGGGATTAATGATTGGTGGATGAATGAAGTAGCTATTTTCATGGAATCATGAGTGACAATTGTTAAGTGACCCTTCAATGCATGGAATTAATTCTCCTTTATACTTTATTGGTTAAAGGTTCATCACATTTTTATATGAATTGGGTCATCATTTTTTATTATTTCTTTTGAGAATAATATATTATTTCCCCAATTAATCTCCCTTGGATCCTCCTCAAATGGAACCTTTCCCATTTATATCTTTCAATGTGAGGAAGAAGTCACACCTCTTCATCATGTCTAACCTTTAAAAGAGTCACGACCTTTCACAATTAACACCCTTAGAAAGATTCACAACCCTTCATAATTTTTTCTTTTTGTAAGAATCGCAACCTTTCATAATTACAACCTTTTGAGATAGTCACAACCCTTGATCATTCCTACCCCTTGGGAGAGTCACAACCTTTCATAATTACAACCCTTTGAAAGAGTCACAACCCTTCATAACCTTTTCCTTTTGAAGAAGTCACTTCCTCATTTTCTTCTCTACTAATTCCTTTTTTATTCATATTGTCATTGTTCTCTTCCTTTCTCCCCTCTTTTAAATGAAGTTCTCTTCTCCCTTTTTATCTCATGTTTTGAGGAAGTCACAAGTTTTCATCTCATGTCTTTTGACCATTCATTAAACTTAACTAAATTTTAGTTATTATGTTTAATTTTATTCTTTTATATATTATTTAACTTTTAGTTTTTATTCTTTTATATTTTAATTTTATTACTATTTTTATTATTAAATCCTATTTCAAAAATGGAACATTACATCTTTTTAATTTTATCTCTTTTTTCTTACACTATTCTCCTCTCTATTTTCCTTTTATTGATTATCTTAGAAGAGGCTAGTTGTTAAAGTATTTTTATTTTATATCATTCATAATATTAACATTATTTTTAGTTTGTTTAGTAGTATTTGTAGATTAGAAGAGGAATCTGACCTTCTTTAAACATTCACACATACTTATTTAAAAACAATTATTGATGCATGAGTTCTCATTTTATTGGTGTTTCTTGGGTACTCACAATATCAACAAGCACAATTCCTATTTTTTGATATTTAATAATTGGTGGTCATGTCCTTGAGGGTTTCATACCCAATAGAATTGATGTCCACACTTATCTATGTCATAAGGATCCTCATTTTTCTCCTCTTTGTGAGAAATTTTCCCATGTATTTGTGGTTGAAAATAAACTACCAACATTTATCTCATTTAGACATTAAGTTATTGCACTAGGGAAATAATTCAAAGGTTAAGGATGCACTTTTCAGAGAGTTACAATAATAAAGAACAAAATCAAATTGTACACAAGCATTGGTGTATCCATGGCATGCTCTAGTTCAACCACCTATAATGTTATGTTTTACATTCAATGACATAGGAAAAGACCAACTAATACATTTATAAAAAAAATATTATGTTGTTGTGTTTACATCAATATTAATCTCTTATAAAAGATATGGTACATATAATAATTCTTCATTTTACCTCTTTAGTTAGATAATAAAATTCAAATACTCAATCATTACTATAATATCCCCACCAGGGAACCCATAAGGAATCAGGTCTTTTAGCCTAAAATTACAACTAACAAATTTCTTTTTAACATTCTAACATTTCACTGTTAACATCCGCAAAGAACATTCCTTAAAGGTTCCCTTATTGAATTCATTTACCAATATAAAATCATTGCATTTCATTACTAATCAAATTGAATTTCATTTCCTTTTTCCTTTATTTTGCATTTTACAATATAAGAGAAAGGTAAGAACATAATCTTTCATTCACAACTATCTCTTCTACTTCCTATCTCATTTTCATTCATTTTACCTACACATTGAATAACTACCCTTTCAAATTGCAATTAAACCTTTACATTTGAGAGATTGCTTTTATTCCAACACAGGAGAGATAAAATAATTAATACAAGATTACACTTTTCATTACCACTTTTGAACCTTCAAATAACATCCCTTGAAAAACCCTAAAACTATCCTTCCCTAATTACATTTCTTTATTCCTTCAATTTCCCAATAATAAATATAATTACATTGAATGGCCCGTAAGGATAACAAGGAGATCTTTACAACTTGCATTAAAATTGTACATGATACAAATTTAGAAATCTTTAACATTGCATTGAATTTGAAACTCATCCAAGCCACGAGCCACAAATAGTACCTTGAAAGATATTTTGCCACCCAACCATGTGAAAATAAAGTTCCATCCCCTATGCTAGGAGATAGAACCAAGATACTCACAAGGACCTAAGAAACCTAAGGCTTTACAAAACCAACTCTTGAAAGAAAAATAAAAGACAACAAAATATCATCATACTATACACATAGGTTAGGTTTATAGTATACCATCTAGGTGAGTGTCATCACCTAGCCTATACATTGGGATCCACCCTGGAAACCATGTAACCCCAGTCCCCCCTTTTTGAATAAGGATCCACCCTAGCAGTTACCTTTGGTCTCAGTACTCCAATAGGTCTATGTGGACTTACATTATGTATCTTTCATTATCTTTTGAAACCTCCCCTTTTCCAAGTTCATTATTAATGTTATCACTTGTTACCAACTCACCCATAGGAATATCTGGAAACCACTTTTGGTTCCAATACCTATGCGTAGATACTCACCTAGGGTACCTAGTTCCCTACCCACACATAATCCAAAGAAACCAAGATGCATTTTAAATGGTTCAATTTGCAAGTCTAGGGAACCCTCTTGTGCTCTTAGGCCCTCAGGATGAGTCCTAGCCTCATTATATGAACATAAGGATATTCAAAGTACTGAAGGATCATAAATAACACATTATAACACCAAAAAATCAAGATATGAGCATACATAAGTGATAAAAGTTGCAGCCCATGCATAGGAAATAGGTTATAGAAGTCACAAGCCCAAAATTTGACTAAATTGAGCCCTTAGGACCCTCTAAAAATCCATACAAAAATCCATACATGCCCATATAGAAATCTAGAATGCCCATAAAAAAATGCACCAATGCTCAAATGGGTAATAGTACAAACTCTTATGAGATTCCAGGATGCTCATACGACACTATCTCAAAAAACTCTCAGAATTTCCTGAAACTAAAATTTTTAGGTGTGGAGAGTGCCTAGGGAAGGTTCCTTGAGGGCTACCTGATTCAGGTACATCATTCCCACTTCCATAAAACTTCCTCAACACACTATAACACCAAGAACATAACTATATAATAAAAAATGATAAATTGAAAGTAAAAATCTGTATAAGCATAGAAGGGGAAAACTAAATACATTCCTTCCCTAATCCATCCTAACCTTCCCTAAACCTTCCTAAACTTCCCTAAACCATAATTAAACCAAAAAATACACCAATATGAAGTATTATATTCATAAATCTTCCCGTATACACATCCTCTAAAATGTGGAGAATAAACCTAATACATTTCCTTATCATTTTAATAGTTTCCCTATATTATAAAAATCAATTATCCATAAGACACACACACATAGAAAAGAAAAGGGATTATTTTTGGTTCCATACCCTACCTGAAGTCCTATGGAGAATCCTATCAAAACTAGAGCACACCACTGCAACCCTTCCAAGATTTGAGAATGGTGGCTTCCTCGATTGACTTCCCTTTAGAAAAAATCATTCCCCCTTCTTAGAAAAACTCCTACTTGCCCTCACAAATACAAAATGATGATTCAAAAATGTAGAAAACTGCCAAAATAAAGAATTTTCCTAAAACTCTAAATTTCTCCCAAATCTTCTAATCTCCCAAACACGTTTTCTCGATAATGATTTATCCTTGAAAATATATGGTTGGAGGATTTTATTTATGAGAAGAAAATTATCCAGCTACTATAGTTGGTTGGCAATTAAATCAAACCCGTAACAACTATTTAAACTTTTTATTATTTTATTTAAAATATCCTCCTAAAAAGACCATAACAAGAAAAAGAGTACAAAAAGCTCTCAAGTAACACACATAGCTCAATTGGAAACAAACTAGCCTAAATTCTTGGAGGTCTCAGGTTCAAATCTCCTAGATATCTAGTTTTACCGAAAGAACTTCCTTTTTACTTTCTTATTATTTTTATTAAATAAACTTTATTTAAACATAAAAAATACCATTATACAAGAGAATATAAACACATAATCAATAATATATATATATATATATATATACATATGCATAGGTATATGTGTGTGCACCCACATATATGCATACATATATAATGTACATCTATTTATAATACAAAAATAAATATATATTCATACCAGAGATCAATCCAACCTCAAAACATAAATCTCAAAACAATATCATAACACTGCACTCAAATCCCCCAACTAGGGTAACCTCCTACCAAAAATCTAAGTCCATGGGATTTCCTTGAGAGTATCTTGGTAAAATATCTACATAACAATAGTTCAAGGATTTTGAAGGCATGCTCAAACCTATGTAGCTAGGTGGAGTCAATCCTTAGTACATGCATCCTGCAACACCAACCGACATGTATACATATACATATATATATACGCACAAACAATGACAAACAAGGAGGGACAATGCAACATCATGTGAATCTCCCATAGGAGTAACTACGAATGCCTCTCCTCATCCTAAACTCACATAAAATAGTGTAATCATCAAAACATAGTGGGTTTAGTAGGGTTAGATCCATCATAAACATAATAATATAAATCAAGTATGAATCATTTTGCAAATAGTATTTTCCTACACATATATACATCATTTTATGCCAAATCACTTATTATCTCCATAATTAATTCTATTAACCAAATATACTAAAATGTCCCACCATAAAATGAAATAAAACAACCATATAATCCAAAGTAACATAATAATAATCTTGTCAATCTAGAATATAAAGGTACTAGGGTGGGCATTACATCCTCTCCCCCCTAGGAGTAGGCTTACTCCTAGAAGCCTACAAACAAGTATGGATACACAGATGTGAGTCTTCTAGCATCCTCCCAAGTGGCAGAGGTCTCATCACTAGGGTCCCATAGGACTCTTACCTTCTCTATGTTGTGACCCCTGAGGGTCAAAGTATGCTGCTGGAGTATAGGTACTGGCTCCAAAGCCAGTTTCTTGTCCTCTACCTGTAAAGTGTTCCAATCAAAAACATGATTCAAATTAGGAATCTACTCTCTAAGAAAGGATACATGAAACACATCATGCACACGTGCAAGGCTAGGTGGTAGGGTGAGTCGGTAAGAAACTAGTCCTATCCTCTCAAGGATCTCAAATGGACCCACAAATCTAGGTGCCAACTTAGAACCTTTTCCATAATGGATAGGGCTCTTACATGAACAGACTCTCAAGAAAACCTTATCTCCTATAGAAAACTGCCTATCCATCCTATGAGCATCATCATACTTGTTCTGCCTATCCTGAGTTGTCACAAGATGCTCTCTGATCCTCTGAACCTGCTACTCCATATCATGTAACATCTCAGGGCCAAGTAGTACTCCATCCTCTAAGAAATCCCAACTCAAAGGGGTATGACAAGGGATACCATAAAGAGCCTGAAAAGGTGACATTCCTATAGAACTATGACAACCATTTTTGTATGCAAACTCCACTAGGTACAGATAATCTTCCCAATGGGTTTTTTTTTCCATCACATACATCCTAAGCATTTCCTCAAGCACCTAATTAACTCACTCTATCTGACCATCAGTCTCTGGATGACATGTCAAACTAAAATTTAGTTGAGTCCCTAAGGCATATTGCAATGAGATCCAGAACTCTAAAGTGAACACTAGATCCCTATCAGAGATAACCTTTCTAGGAACACCATGTAACTTGACTATATCCTTTAGGAAGACTAGCTACTAAGGTGGTAGTATAGGATGACTCCATAGGATAAAAATGTTCTACCTTAGTTGAATTATCCACTATGACCATGATAGCATCATGTTAGGAACAGTCCCAAGAGATAACTAAGAGAGGGGGGGGTGAATCAGTTATCTAAAAGTTTAAATTTTTTATCCAATTAAGTGTAATTAAAATTTAATCATAAAAAAAATGAAAGAAAACTTGAACACAACACCAATATTTTGGTTATGGGGAAACCTAAATAGCTAAAAACCTCGATGGGAATTGACACCCACTATTAAACTATACTAGTGTATAATGATCCTTGTTAGAAGATCTTACAACCCTGTTAGGAGTTGATCTTTATAATGCAATAAGTACAGTGACCTAGTCAAAGGTTGGACCTTGTTAGGAGTCTTTTATGATTGACCCTGTTAGGGGTGAGGATGCACTGTCCGAGAGCTCACTGCTCAAAGGGGTGAAGCCTACAACCTTCTGAATAATAGATACACACTATATCTAGATCTTGATGAGCTATGAGGTAGACCTGCTATCTTGATCAATTCCAATGAATAGCACACTCTATCTTCTCTATCACATAGACCTCTTCTTGATGACACAATACTTTGCACTCTCTACTCTACTCTAATATTTTATCTCCATGTCATACATCTAGCGATCACAAATGACTGACTATAAGTATCTTTCCTCTAAATGATATAATCAATTTATCCTATTAGAAACACCTTGAAATCATATTAGAGAAACAATAACACTCTCCAAAAACATCTATGTCAGCTCTACTAAGCACGCAACACAACTTGGGACCTATCAAAATTAATAAGTGTAGACACACGCTACATATTGTCAGCTCTACCAAATTAATTGATACTTTCTCCTTAAGATGAATTACATCATGCACTCTTAACCAAACCTTCTTAACTCTTCCCTAATCACTAATCCAATCACATATACCGAAATGATAGGAGCAACTCTTGTACCAATATAATCTCTCTCAGCTCTTCTGGATAAACACAGGAAACTACAATTGGTGAATAGCGACTGCATAACTTCACTTATTATGCACATCATAATCTACATCCATGAATGAAGAAACATTAACATGTCTTCATCAAATATCCAAAGGTGCAAGGCTCCATGATAAGTGTACGAACAATCACTCATAGAACATTGCCTATAACTCTGTCATGAACACTGCTGACACAAGCTGCTACATAACTGTATGTACTAACAATTAACCTATGCATCCATGATATCATGTTGATAACATGGCCATGCTACATATACTCAAGGCTTACTACATAAGTCTTTTATGCATTCTACTTACCATATGTTGTCATCAATGACAAACATACAATCAGCACTGGCTTGCTGGTAAATCTCCAACAATCTCCCCCTTTGGCATTGATGGCAACATATGGAATGAAAAACACCACCAATCTAAATGACCAATTATTTTATAACATTCTCCATTTCCTCATCAAAACTCCCCCAAGGATGAATCCTCCATCTACTGCAATATTCTTCAATATTCTCTATTTCCTCAATTGAACTGCTTCCATGATTGAATACTACTACCTCTTGCTGCTACATATTATTCCTTCTTAATTTTGTATGTACTCCCCCTTTACTACTCTTTTTCATGACTATATACTACTTCCCCTTTGACATCAATGGAAAAGGGTGCCAAACATTTAAGCACTGGTACTACTCCTAGAGTAGAGTAGTCAACCATCCATCAATCATTGAGGACTGATGCTCTTTCCTCTTTCTCTAAGCAGAATCAAGGAAGGGAATTACTCCCAGCTTCTCCTTGAGATACCCAAAAGTATCCTTCAGTAAAGGATTTATGAATATGTCTGCTAACTGATCTTTAGTACTCACAAAATCCAACTTAACTTCTTTTTCAACTACTTTCTCTCTTAGGAAGTGATGCTTAATATCTATGTACTTTGTCTTTGCATGCATCATAGGATTCTTTAACATGTTGATAGTTCTAGTGTTATCACAATGAATAACAATAGGAAAATCTATTTGAATTCCAAAATCCTTTATCATATGTTTGATCCAAACAATTGTAGAATAATTCAAGGCTACTGCAACATACACTACTTTTGTTGTTGACTAACAAATATAATTCTGCTTCTTGCTTGTCCAAGTGACTAGTCTATCACTAAGAAATACTGCTCCTCCTGATGCACTCTTTCTATCATCCATGCATCCTACCCAATCTGCATCTGTATATACATGAAGCTCAACATTCTTTGAATTAGGATACCATATGCCATAATCTATAGTGCCTTGTAGATATCTAAATATTCTCTTTACTGCCATGAGGTAACTTTGTTTAGGCTCTGCTGCAAATCTTCCAACTATGCCAACTACATTAGAAATATCAAGTCTAGTTTGAGTAAGATATATGAGTTTACCAATCATAGACTTGTACAATGTTATATCTACTGCTAGAGAATCATGTTCTTTTGTAAGTTTACATCCTATTATCATAGGTGTATCCAATGGCTTGCAATCATCCATCTTGAACTTCTTCAATATTTCTTTGGACTTATTAATGAAAATACCTTTCTTTGTCTGTTGTACATTTAATCCCAAAAAGTATTTGATAGGTCCAATCATGCTCATCTCAAACTCACTCTGCATCTCCTTAGCAAATTCTACACTAATTTTGTCATTACCCCCAAAGATAATTTCATCAAAAAATATAGCTACAAGTAGTAAACCTTCACATGTCTCTCTGATAAACAAATTACAATCTGCTACTCCTTTCTTGAATCTATTTTTTGTTATATATCCATCAAGTCTCTCATACCAAGCTCTAGGGGCTTGCTTAAGTCCATAGAGGGATTTCTTCAATCTGCATACCATATTAGGCTTGTCTGATAAGGTGAATCCTTATGGCTACTTAATGTATACTTCTTCCTTTAACTCTCCATTCAAGAATGTTGAATTAACATCCATCTAATATACTTTGAAGTTTTTGAATGTTGCATAAGCCAGAAACAACTTAATGACTTCTAATCTACTCACAAGTGCAAATGTGTCTGAATAATCAATAACT
The DNA here is from genome assembly GCA_027943335.1 of Chamaecyparis obtusa. Taxonomy (NCBI): domain Eukaryota; kingdom Viridiplantae; phylum Streptophyta; class Pinopsida; order Cupressales; family Cupressaceae; genus Chamaecyparis; species Chamaecyparis obtusa. The sequence goes on from BSBK01004354.1 coordinate 297,358, forward strand.
TCTCTTAGCGCATATCTCTTACATACTAACCTTTCTTTATTTCTTACTACTATACCATCTTCATTCATCTTGTTTTTTAATATCCACTTTGTTCCAATCACATTCTTATCACTGGGTCTTGGGACTAGTTCCCAAGTATCATTCTTAATAATCTGATGTAGTTCTTCTTTCATAGCATCATGCCAATCTGAATCATTACATGCATCTTCAACACTTAAAGGTTCAATCTGAGATTGTAAACATATCACTTCATTTCCTATTGAACTCTTTGATTTTGATCTTGTTGTGACTTTGACACTCTGATCACCAATGATGTCATCCTTAGAGTGATATCTAGATTTAAACTTTGGAACTTTAGGTGATACTGACTCATCTACCTTTTGAGTTTCTTCTTCACTTGTTTCAGGGTCATTGAATAATACATCAATACTATCAAACATTTCTTCAACAACTGTCTCACTAGTGGAAGGATTGGGTTCTTCTTCAATCATAGTTCCATAATCATGATATCTCTCTTGAACCATAAACTTTTCATCAATCTTAACATGAGCACTTTCGATGATTTTCTTCAATCTCAAATTAAAACATCTATAAGCTTTTCTTTTAGTAGAGTAACCAAGGAAAATACCTCATCACTTCTTGCATCAAACTTTCTTATTGCTTCATCCCACTTGATGTAGCACTTGCTTCCAAAGATTTTGAAGTATTTCACTATGGGAACATTACCAAACCATAGCTCATAAGGTGTCTTGTCCATGCCAGGCCTCAATTGTATCCTATTGATGGTATAGACTGTTGTATTGACCGCATCTCTCCAATAGGTGTGTACAAATTTTCCTTTAATCATGATGGTGCATGTTGTTTCAAGGATGATCCTATTCCTTCTCTCTGTAATCTCATTTTGTTGAGGGGTTCTAGGTGCACTCAACTATCTCTTTATGCCATGTTCTTTGCAGTACTCATAGAATATGTCAGAGATGAATTCTTCTCCTCTATCCGATCTTAGACACTTTATATTTAGTCCAGATTCATTCTCAACCTTAGCTTTGAATATTTTGAACTTCTCAAATCCTTTTGATTTATCTTTCAAGAATGCAACCCACATCATTCTAGAATAATCATCAACAAAAAAAAATTAAATACCTTTCACCATAGTATAATCTTTTTTGAGTTGGTCCACATAGGTCTGTATGAATCAGACCCAACTTGTTCTCTGTTGAATTGTGCTTTCTTTTGAATGAATTCCTCACATGCTTTCCCATCATAAATTCTCTACAAATAGTATCAAGTAGTTTTTCTATGATAGCTAGATCTCTTACTACCTTTACATTGCTTAACTTTACTATGTTATCAAAATTGATATGACATAGTCTTTTATGCCATAGCCAATTGTCATCTACTTTAGCAACAAAACAACTTGCTTATGCATTGAGCTGAAAAACATTACCTTTAGTATTTGAACCTGATGCAATCATTACACCATCCTTGTTTTTAATGATGCACTTGTTGTCTTTGAACTCCAATCTATAACCTTTTTCAAGAAACTATCCAATACTAAGAAGGTTATGCTGCAAACCATCTACATAATGAACATCATTAGTGTTGTTCTTTCCATCCAATGTGATAGCTCCTCTACCAATGATGGATTTAGGAGTGTTATCTCCAAATCTAACCATGCCACCTTTGTATTTGTCCAGATGAACAAATCTATCTTGATCACCTATCATGTGATGTGAACAACCGCTATCTATAATCCAATCTATCCTTATGTCTGCTTGTGAAATCAATGCTAGCTCATGTTCCTTTTTCTCATCGTCATGATCCATTTCATCATACATCTTCTCCATAATAGTGATGAATCCAATTTCATCTTCAACTGAATCATCATTGAAAACTCCATCACCAGCATAGTAACATTCTTTTGTATACTTAGGTTTGTAGTTAAACTGAATTTCTTAACTCTTGTAGGACACTTAGATGCAAAGTGACCAATCTTATTACATGAGAAAAATTTGAATGGTAACCGACCTTCATACTTTCATTTTCTTTCTTTCTTAGAAATCATAGAAATAATATCATCTATCTCTTTATCTTCATCTTCATCATCAAAATTACCAGAAGTGTTTAAATATTTCTTACCATGGACTGATGCTTTGAAGGTTGTCTCACTTTTAGGCTCTATCTTCAATCTTGAAATCTCAAAAGCTAAAATTTTGTTGATCAAGGTCTCTCTCTCTTGAACTTTTGTGTAAGCTGCATGGTCTCATCAAGGATGTTGATCTTTTTTTCATACTCTTTTGTAAGAGTAGTCATCAACTTATCCATAATGTCTTCCTCCAAGATCTCTCTACCATTATTTTTGATTCCAGCAACTGCTTCATTAATCCTTTGGTTGTAAGCTCTGATGTTTTCTTCAAGTAGAATCTCTAATGTATTTTATCTTTTCTTCCATGTCTTTCTGCGTGCATTCTTTTCTTGTGTATCTCATTCAAACATGTCTTCTAGGTGCTTCCATATCTTGTAGGTTGTGTCTACTTTCTTTAACTCTGAAAACTCACTACCAGATAAGGCACTGATAAGGGCTTTTTTGACTATTGCATTCTAATGGAACATATCCTTTTGCTTGCTAGTAGCATCATCCATTGCAAGATCTTCTAGAGAGGGGATCTTAATTTCTTTGATAGCCACTTCAAAAACTTCAAAAGCAATGCACTGCAAATGTGTCACCATCTTGTTCTTCCAATTAGGATAGTTCTCTCCATCAAACTTAGGACTTTATCTTCTAAAGAATGTCATTTGATCAACCTCAAGTTGTTAAACTTTCACTCCGAGGCACTTGGCTTTGATACCAATTGTTAGGAATAGTCCCAAGAGATAACTGAGAGGGGGGGTGAATCAATTATCTACAAGTTTCAATTCTTTATCCAATTAAGTGTACTTAAACTTTAAGCATAAACAAAATGAAAGAAAACTTGAACACAACACCAATATTTTGGTTACGGGAAACCCAAATAGGTAAAAACCCCAATGGGAATTGACACCCACTATTAAACTATACTAGTATATAATGATCCTTGTTACAAGATCTTACAACCCTCTTAGGAGTTGATCTTTACAATGCAATAAGTATAGTGACCTGGTCAAAGGTCAAACCCTATTAGGGGTGAGGATGCACTATCTGAGAGCTCACTGCTCAAAGGGGTGAAGGCTACAACCTTCTAAATAATAGATACACACTATATCTAGATCTTGGTGAACTGTGAGGTAGACCTGTTGTCTTGATCATTTCCAATGAATAGCACACTCTATATTATTTGTCACATAGACCTCTTCTTGATAACACAATACTTTTCACTCTCTGCTCTTCTCTAATCTTTTATCTCTATGTCATACATCTAGCGATCACAAATGACCGACTATAAGTATCTTTCCTCTAAATGATATAATCAAGTCAACCTATTAGAACCACCTTGAAATAATGTTAGAGAAACAATAACACTCTCTAACAACATCTATCTTGGCTCTAGTAGGCATGCAACACAACCTGGGACCTGTCCAAATTAATAAGTGTAGATGCACGCTACATATTGTCAACTCTACCAAATTAATTGATACTTTCTCCTTAAGCTGAATTACATCATGCGCTCTTAACAAAACCTTCTTAACTCTTCCCTAATCACTAATCCAAGAATGCATATCGAAATGATAGGCACAACTCTTGTACCAATATAATCTCTGTCGGCTCTTCTGGATAAACACAGGAAACTGCAACTAGTGAATAGCAACTACATAACTTCACTTCTTCTGCACATTAGACTCTACATCCATGAATGGAGTAACACTAACATGTCTCCATCACATATTTAAAGGTGCAAGACTCCATGATAATTGTGCTGGTTCCCCAAAATGGGAGTTTATGCTCTAACAGGAAACCAATACATCTACAGATTTTGAGGATTGGTTAGATCCAAATATTTAACTCTAGAGATGATTGGACCAACTATAGGGTCTTAGTATGCCCTATGCACTTCTGGCTCTACAAAACCAAGGAGGGTGCTCCTAATCCAGTAACAAAGCTTGCTTCACTAATTCACTGACTGGATTTAAATGCAACAGATAAATGACAAGAAAAACCTAAATGATGACCATTCATTCATAGATTTTTCACTATCACTACGTGGTAATTTATTTTGCAAATCATTGAACTTCAAAGAATTTTGACAATATTATGCTTAAAGATGGAAATACCAGTAGAATCCTTTTAAACACTTATCTCTATGAGAAGAACTTCACTTTCGGCCAGTGTCTTATCCATTAGGCTACACCTCTGCTGCAAGACTGTTATACATGAACACATATACTGAACTTTGAAATATTTCTTTCCCTTTGAAAATACTAATCACCCTATGGTGGATTTTATCAAAAGTTCCTAGATTCACACTACTTACTGATGTATCCTAAAGCAAAACTTCAAAGAATTTATGTCACATTCAAAGCTTATTTAATCTGATCCTAGATCAAAGCTAAGAAATATAGGCATACACACAGAGATTATCTATGCAATGAATTGGAACAATTCATAACTGAAATAGAAATACTTAAGGAGAGATATAAATCCTAGATTTTATTCAAATGCTATATTATATCATGCTCACAAAATGCATTACAATGCAACCTTCTGAAAATAACTTGAACCAGAAAATATTGTTCTTCTATAGAAATAATGTCTAAAAAATGGTCTACGATATCCCAGACTCAAGAAACTTATCAGTAAAATTGATCAAGTTCTCGGTCCTTTTTCACTGATCCTGGTAATCCTTTTATAGAAAATAAGGATTGCAAACAAGCTTCGGATCTTTCTAGAAAAGACAAGAAAGGAGTTCTCATATAAGACAAAAAATGAAAATAGAAACTTTCTTGTTACAAAACTTTGAGATGGATCGTAAAGATGAGCGCCAAAATCTTGCAATAGCTCCCAAGGTCAGTTCAACTTTTGTCAGGTGTTGTATCCATATCTATGATAATTGCTTGATGTCTTTATCCTTGTTAGCTTTGATCTTGAGGGTTTGGAATATTGCCACCTGTTGCCTCTTTATTTGATGCTTCTTCCTCTTCTGCAACCTCTGAGGGATATGTTGATTCCCAAGTCATATAGGTCTCTTCACTTGGCCAATGAAAGGCAAGGACTTCATCCTTCTTCGGTAATAATTTGTTCCACTCAACAACCAACTGGTGAACCTATATTCTTACATTAGCAAAATGCATCCTAGCATCTTGGAGTTCAACAAGTTGTATGAATGGGGTATTATCATCTGTACATAAAATGGAGTCTACTTTAGACAATACTTGTCTATCTATTTGCTCTGTCCATTGATCTTTATCTTTAATTACCCCATCTACCTTAATAAGACCAGGAAAAATTTGAAAATCATCCTAGAAATATCTCACCCTTAAGATTTCTGATCTTCTTCTTATACTCCCCCTATTTACCTCAAAATCAAAAAGATCCTTAACAAACTTGTAAGTGTTTGTTAGCTCTATATCCACAATACATTTATCCTTAAATTTATCAAAAATTGACTTCAAACTATCTTTCCTTGCAGCCCATTTTTCCAAAATCTTGTCCACAGTAACTAATCTTTCTAAAAAGATGCTAAAATGTCTGCCAATTGTTTTGCAGTTTTGTATATTTCTTTAGGTTTCACCTTTGCAACAAAATGTGAAACCACATCCTTTATCTTCTTCTCAAACATCTATTTTACCTTTTGATCAATGTCATCCTCATCCATGGAAGGAGGAAGAGGGGATGGAGGAAATTCAACAATAGGGCTTGATGAGGAAGGCCCAGTAGGGGAAGAAGCTATTTGCATCTACTCTGATAGTTGTGTTGGGCCATGGTCTCCCAATCTTTTCTTTAAATTTTCAATTAAAGTATCTCTTTCAAGAATCCCCTGTTTCAACTCACCATAAACCTTCAAAACTATTTCCACCTTTGCAGTGAGTTCTTCCTTCTCCTTGTGCCTCTTTTTCTGCCTCTTTTTCTGCCACCTTTGCTATCAATCAGTAACCCTTCTTACAATTAGACTCCCTGAAAGATCACCTCCGACAATTTGTTTTCCCCTGTTATTTTCATTCTTTCTTAGGGGCCACATTACTAAAGATTGGTGATTGTCACTAAAAGTGACCCCTTTAACAGCCTATTCTACTTCTTGAGTTTTGTGGAAAGGAGTGGTTTGTTTTCTGACTGCATCAAAAACCACTGCATCAGCTATATCCCACTCTGGAAGGATTAGCACTCCTAATACTTTTAACATATCTCTTCCCTGTTCTAGAGTGATTAGTTTAAACTTTGCAGTCATCTCCATTTTCACTTCCTCCTCTATGATTTGTAAATCCTTCCCTAGATTCTCTTCATGTTTCTTCTCGCAGATTTCTTGAAACTGGTTGATGTTTAATTTCCAAAGAAACTGCATGAAAGCCCTAGTTTTAACAAAATTATCATTAGCTAAGAACTCAACACAAGCCTATTTAATTATTGGGTCCAATTCTATGCCTTCCAATTCCCCTACTGTTAGATCTAGTTTGGGCTCCTCTGGTAGCTCTGGTACTCCATTTATTTCTTCATAGGTCATAAAAATTTGACCTAAAGCATCTATTTGTTGTACTTGCTCTGCAATCTCTTGGTCATCAAAAAATCTTAGAGGAGACTGTGATGGAGAATAATCCTTTTCAACATGAACATGTCTTTCTTCTACTCTCTGTTTCTTTGATGGGGGTGGAGAATCAATTACATCCTCAGAGGCTTAAAGATGAGGAGAGTCAAGGACCTCTACACTCTCCTTTTTTTTCTCAATTTTTTGTGAAGTTGATGGGACATCCCTTGTATCAATTTGCCTTTGCTGGCCTTGCTCTGGTATCACAATATTGTAACCAGTCTTCTTTTGCACCGTGTACCTCCCTGGGGGTAACCCTTTTGCAAATACAGGCTTGCTTAACAATTGTTTAGCCTTTTCTAGGTCATCCTTCATAACCTTTTCCTTCTTTTCATTTAGGGTCTGAAAAATACCCTGAAAAAAATTCATAAGAGTATCTATTTTCTTCCCCATTGGAGTTATGCTTTTCAGGGGATCCCATCTAGAATCAAATTGTTGGATAAAATCTAATGTCTTCTTGTACACCAGCCATTTTTCTTTCCTAATCTCTTGATCTTGCAACTTTGGAATATTTCTGACAATATCTTCAAGAAAATTAAAGATGTGGTTAATCATGGCACACTTGGCTCTCTTCTTAAACATTTCATTATAGAACCCCTTTGGGTCTGCTATTCTAGTAATGGTAGTGGCCATACGGTATGGAGCCAAGATTTTATCCATGTGAACCCATCCACCCTTGGTAATTATGAATTGGTGGGCAATGGTAACATTTGGAAATAAAGTTCCCTTGCCTTTTCCAGTGAGGACATACTCTTCAATATCTCCCAATTGCCTAAGAAATTCTGCAATTCCAATCCTAAGGGGTACATGATAAAGCAATATAAAAGGGGTCCCCCTGAAACCATACAACCCGATGACAGTTGATACATTGTAGAAAATGACATCACCCCAATTGTGAATAATATTCAAATTCTTAGCAAACTGATTTGGCCTAATGAGCTGTGCCAATACTGTTGGGATTCTTGGGTTGTCTAAGACAAACAACATCCTGAGTCTGGCTACAAAACGTTTATCAAAATTTTTGAAACTATTATCCTTTCTATCCTAGGTCATTGTGAGGCTCCATAATTGGACTGGCATATCTTCACCATCCTTCTGTCTTATTAGTTCCATTTCTTGCCCACAAAAGCTTGCTCCTTTAAACAAAAACATGTACATTATGAAAGAATACCAGCAGAAGGTTTTGTCATCTTCATTCTTTTGAATCTTCACAAATCCATTATAGATGTATTCAGAAATGAATGGAGCAAAATCAAAATTAATAGATAGATGTGAATGTAGAATTTGAATCACCATGTACATCAAATGTATTGGCATCCTCTCACTAACATCCTCTCCAAAAACCTGACATAATAACCAATATGCACCCTTAGCTTTGGAATCAAAATATTCTATTTTAAAAGGCTCCTGTGTGTTCTGTCCCATAATAACCATTTTCCCAATTTTGGTGCTGAAATCCTTCAACAATTTACTTCTGAAATAGTTCCTTTGTGCATCATATACTTGCCTTAGCTCTTCAAAATCAATATTCTCTAAACTGTCTGAGGGTTTACTTAACCCAAACACCTTCCTGATCTCTTCAGTAGAAATTTTGATCAATAGTATTCCCTTTGCATCCCTAACCTCCCTAGTGATTGGGTCATAACTCTTCGCAACCTAGATCATCAAATCAACATCTAAAAAGACACCTGGTACCATAAGTTTTCCTAGGTCAAACTACCATATATTGCTTGTAGGGTGAGGGGTATTTCTCTGATTAAAACCTACTTTGAATAGATCTAATCTAGTGATATCAAAGTCACCACTTGCATTGATTGTACCAATTTTGGCCTCCCTAATAAAATTTGTTGTGTCATATAAACCCTCCGCTAATTTTACCCTAGGGTCTTTGGGAATCAGACTCTTGGTTTTCACTAGGTTAGTAGTAGAGCGGGGAAGTAACTGCAACAAATCCTCATGCAAACCTCTTTCACTATACTCAATTTTACTGGAGAATTCTTTCCTTGGTGCCATTTTTAGGGTTTATCTTAAAGAAACCTTTGCAAGATATACAGACTATAGAACTATGATTCTTTTAGTAGGGAAGCAATTCATATAAGTATTTCACCAACCTCTTTTTGGGAAATCATCGGGAGACAACAGCCAATCCTTTCAATTCTTCACACTTGAGTCTCTACAATTTTTTGATTTCTTTGTGCTTCTGAGAGTGCACAAAATCTTGATATATGAGCAATTAAAGCAGTCATTTCAGCAATTCATTTAGCATGATTCAACCATTACTCCTCTGAAAAAATGAACTATCACTTCTTAACGGGAACTTCAAATTTGCGTCACTTTATCTCCAATTTGAATTAGAACGGTTGATTTTTACTAGAAAATGATCTAACGGCCTATCGCATGATCGCATAGCCTGAAAATCACTCATGTGAACATACGACAAGCCATCACTTAGTCTCTTTATTAGCAGCAATCCCCTATAACTCTTATTGTTAAAAAAAATGTTAGTCGCATGATCGCATAGCTTGAAAGAAGCTTATGCGAACATGTGACAAACTGTTAGCCTTCAATTGCCGTCATCTTTTCCTCAAGTTACTGGTCCCACTTTGCCTTTGTCAATAATGAGATAACACATCAAAAACCCTTAACAAGTGGACCGGTTTTCTTTTTTCCTTTCAGTGTCCCCACTTACTGACAACTGCCACATTAGTAGGACTTTTCAACCAACCATTAGCAGCCACATGTGCACAGTTGGCAAAAGGACCCACCAAGAATTAAACTAAGCTTTATGCGAGATCAAAGGTTATTCGCATGATCACATAGACCTCTAAGATTCCATGTGATCATATGAATACCATTAGATCTTCCCTTCATTACTTTTAGCTTTGAAGATTCCTCTGACACTGGTCCCACTATCCTTTACAAATAAAAAGCTGCCACTTGTGAAATATCTGTCAACGGTCCCACTTTGTTTCCACATTAAGCTTCACTTTAAGATCAACAGTCAGTCTCATGATCACATAGGTCTATAAGATTCTATGTGACTATGTGACCACCATTAGATCTTCTTTAAAGATACCAAGCCGAATGAAAGCCAAAACATTAGAATATAAAGTATTTAGGACTTAGGATATATCATAGCCACCAGACTTAGGAAAAAATAAAACCGCTAGTCGTTGAGACTTTAGGAAAACTTTACGCACGTGCATTTTTGAGATTTTAAGTGATTAAAAAGGTAACACTCAAATAGATTTAAAATAGAGCGACCTAGGGCTTTTTGAAAATCACATACATTTAGGGTTTTTCTTAGGTTTAACTCTTAATTAGGGCTCACTGGATACTGAGGAAGAAAAATAATTTTGCAGGATCTTTTATGGGTTTTTTGTGGAAAAATTATCACAATTTCATGAACAACTAGACACACTTCAAATTTTCAATACAAGACTCATGTATTGAAAATTTGAAGTGCCAACAAACCGTATGGACAATCGCTCATAGAACATTGTCTTTAACTCTGTCAGGAACACTGCTAACACAAGCTGCTACATAACTATCTATACTAACAATTAACCTATGCGTCCATGATATCATGCTAATAACATGTCCATGCTACATATACTCAAGGCTTTCTGCATAAGTCTTCTACATATGCTACTTACCATATGTTGTCATCAATGACTAACATACAGTTAGCACTGGCTTGCTAGAAAATATCCAATACATCATGTCTCTGATAAGTGACTGGGAGTTCCATAATAAAATGTATAGATATCATATCCCATTTCCATTCAAGAATCAAATATGGTTGAAGGAGGTCTCCTAGGTGATGATGCTCGGCCTTGACCCTCTGACATTCCAAACACCTAGCCACAAAATCTTCTATATCCCTCTTCATACCTGACCAAAAGTATAATTATTGTAGATGTGAATGCATCTTCTTAACTCTTAAATGAGCTGAATAAGGAGCATGATGCGCTTCCACCATGATAACCTTTTGAAGATCACTTGAAAGTGGTACAATAGATGTTCATCCTTTTTGTCTCAATAATCCATCTAACTCTAAGGAATAACCTAATAACCTTCCTTCCAAGGCCCTTCGTGACTCAATGTGAGCCTTAATTTCCTGATATAAAGTATCTGAAGGAAGTGCTTGCAAAATTTTACTTCTCAAATTAGTAGAAAGGGAGAGCATGGATAACTCATGTCTCCTTCTACTCAAATAATCTGCTACCACATTCTCTTTACCTTGGATATATCTGACCTCAAAATCATATTCACAAAGGAACTTCATCCACCTGCATTGCCTGGCATTGAGATTTGGCTATAAAAATATGTATTGAAGGCTTTGGTGATCAGTGTTTAATTAAAATTGATGCCCCAATAAGAAGTGTCTCCAATTATTCAAGGCATGAACTACAACTGCTAACTACAAATCATGCATAGGATAATTAAGCTCATGGTCCTTAATCTTTTAGACTCATAAGAAATAACTCTACCTTCTTGCATCAACACTACCCCTATGCCTTCTAGGGAGGCATCAATACAAACCACAAAATTTTTAGTGTGGTCAGGTACCACCAAAATTGAGGCACTAGTCATTTTTTCCTCAAGGATATCAAAATATTCTAAACATTTCTTAGTCCAAATGTTCTTCCCTTTGCAAGGAAGTGATGGGATAATCTATTCTAGAGAATCCTTTAACGAAGCATCTTTAATATCCACATAAACCCATGAAACTATGAACCTATGAGAAGTTGGTGGGTGTTGGACATTCAACGATAGCTTGTATCTTTACGGGATCAACTGCTATACCTTCTCCTAAGATAACATGACCAAGATACTTCACTTTTGTTTGGAAGAATTCACACTTCTCCAAGTTTGATTCTCGTGAAGGCATTGTAACACTTTTTGAAGATGTTGCTCATGTTCTTCCACTGATTTAGAGCACACCAAAATGTCATCCAGAAAAATTATGAAAAATTTATCTAGGAAGATCCTGAATACCCCATTCATAAGACTTGTGAACATTGAAGGTGCATTTGTGAGACTAAAAGGTACTATGGTAAATTCATAATGCCCATACCGAATACCAAAAGTTGTTCAGTGAATATTGGATTCATGAATCCTTAGCTAATGATAGCCTAACTTTAGATCAATTTTGGAAAATACTTTGGTTCCTTTCATCTAATCAAACAGATCATCAATCCTTGGTAACGGGTACCAATTCTTAATAAATTACTTTTTTGAGCTGATGATATTCAATGCACAACCTATGTGAGCCAGCCTTCTTCTTAACAAAGATAACCAGAGCTCCCCAAGGTGACAAACTTGGTTTGATGAATACTTTTTCCAAGACTTCTTCTATTTGAACTTTCAACTCACTTAACTCTTGAGTGGTCATGCGATAAGGAGCTTTGGAGATGGGTTTTACACCTGGTACCAACTCTACGTAGAAATCAATGTCTCTCTTGGGAGGCATTCCATGTATCTCAGTTGGATAGACATCGGTGGTTGGTCAGTATAATACCATTAGTAATAAAGGATTGGACATCCTTTTACAATGATCCTATGGTCAAACAACATCAAGTTTCATACCTAAAATAGTATACTGAACTCATTCAATTTATCAATCTAGGAGCATAAAATTAAAATGGTGGCTGCAAAGTATATGCTCTAATTCACCTTTGAAGTCATTACAACTAAATAAAGATGAAGCTATAGGAAATATATGCTAGAAGTGGAAATGACAACTTAAATTAGAACATAAGATAATGTTGCAAATAGTAAACCTAACTAAGCATCCATGCTGCAGGAAAACAACCAATGGTTCTTCTACCAAGTGGTTGCAGGAGCAACAAAGTATAATTACTTCAAGAAAACCTAAGTCTAGTTCCTACTTAAGCATGAACGAAGTTCACATTCAGTGTGGGCCCCCATGGAAGAGTGACTGAATTGAAAACTCAAAGATTAAAGTCTAAAAATATCATTTATTCATTCATGGAAACATTGAGTAACAAGATGAAATAACAAGATTGTATTCACTTATTTGTTGGGTTACAAAGAGGATTTCCTGAACATCTAGCTAACCAAGAATCACAAACTCCATCTTATTTATAAGCAACTAGAAAACAAAACTCCTAAAAACTAGGATCCTCCAATTCATGGATTACAACAACTTTTAGTTACAAGACATTTAATGCAGGAGTAAACCACATTCAAATTCATACGAATATAGGAATGCATGAGCGCTGAATTTCCTCCAAAACACCTGATAATTGAATTGACTTGGTCTGCAATAGCAACTACTACTGACTGGAATAGTGGAACCATTTTGAAACTTGAAATCAGTTACTTGTCTTGATGATGTCACTCTGATGCTGAGAGTTCATTGCCTACTGACTTATTCTTTCCTGCAGCGCACCAAAAACCGCAACACACAGCAAAGATAAAGATTCATAATAAGTTTTCCTACTTTATCATATCCTCATCACATGGCTACAGGAACACTACCCCATTAATGCATAATGGAAAGAATATCAGACTTTATCATACATAACCACATAATCTATATATATATATATATATATATATATATATATATATATATATATATATATATATATATATATATATATATATATATATATATATATATATATATATATATATATATATATATATATATATATATATATATATATATATATATATATATATATATATATATATATATATATATATATATATATATATATATATATATATATATATATATTCAACATATTTCTTTAATCTTAGAAGTATCAAATACACACATAGTCACATCATAGAAACATAGAAAGTCTGAATATTATTTATGAAAACTCATGAAATACTTTAAGTATGAACCAAAAAACTATAAACTGGGCTCATCATTGCCCCCCAGCTTGACCTTTTTTTGGTCTGACAGCAAACATGAAGTTCTTGAGTCTGGTTGTCATCCTATAGTTTGCAGCCAATTTTTGTCTGCTACCTCCTTTTGTAAAACTCTAGTAAAACCCCTTGGTTTCCCTATGTTTATCCCACATGTTCACTTCTCCCTCCATATCATAATTGTCTAAGCTCTCTGAATTTTCTAACAAAAGAGACATGAGCAGAGGTGACTGAAAGGTAAGTGGAATCCAAAAACTCTGTCTTACCCTCCCCAAAGAGATGTACCAAGGTGCACGCCTATTTCCCATATCAAAATTAAGGGGTGAATGTGGCTCCTTGTCTCTTAATTCCTTGGTTAAATTGATCCAATACCACTAGATGGTGTTCATCACTTCAGGCAACTCGGCATTAGCTAACTAATCATATTCATCAAATACTGCATTTCAAAGTGGGTAAATAAGCTTACTGCCTAAGTCTGAAGGTGCAATCCTTAACTAATCATAATAACAAGTCCTAGGGTCCTTAGCTTTGGGTCTCAGATAAAGGGGAATTTCTTCCTCCAACTCCCTATATATCTTAGCTTGGGATTCTGGAATGATCTCATTTTGAATCCAAGACATCAAAGCTCTCAACCAGATATCCCCAACATACAATAAGGGATTCTAGACTCTATCATTTAGGACTGCTAAATTATGGAGAAAGAACTCACACAGTAAATTCTTAATGGTTGTAGGAGAATTGTTAAAATCCTAGGAAAACTAAAGAGGTTCTTGCAACAATGGGCACCTATCTTGTATGATGCAATTCATTTGGTAATTCAACAGCTATTCCTTAAGGAATAAGGCATATACAGGAGAGGAGACCTAGAGTTCATTAACTCACGAATAAGGGTTGTTACTCTATTGAGTTTCACATGTAGTTGTTCTAGTTTTTCTTCCTATTCAAGAGTCTCCTGATAATGTTGATCTATGACCCTATTCAACTCTTTCTTTTTTTATTTCCATTGTTCTCTTTCTAAAACCAATTGCTTGGACAACTGAAAAATAATAGACAACAAAGATACAGAACCAGACTTATTTGAAATAGAACTGATATAAGAATTCTCTATTGAATGAAGAACAAGGGACTTATCATTTTTTAAACTTATCCCTTTCATAGATATGTCCACAATACTATATATATCTCAGTGTTACTACATTTCTATGCAGTAGAAGCTAATGCATCCAACCCATCACTTAAAATCTGCTCCACCACTTTATTAATGAGATCTATATTAACATTGGGATTTTCTTCATACTAATTCTTCTTTGATGCAGGAGATAATCTCAGTTCCTCTTCTTCCATCATATAGCATCCCTTAGACATCTCATCATTTTTTGTGTCACTGCAACTATCACTTATCTAAGGACCCTTAGAGGATGAACCTATTCTCTAGAATACGAAAGTCTACCCTTTAGAGTTAGAGTCATCACCAATTATTATGACTTCTTCTTCATTCATTTTCTTATCAGGAACCTGTTCTTTTTCAATCTTAGGAAACTTCTCAAGTGATTCCTTCTGAATATTCCTAGGTTCTTCTTACTTTTTCTCAAAGATTTTAGGTTCAATAGTTAACCCTTCTAGTGGTATGTCTGCAGTTACATTTTTATTTCTCCTACTAATCCTTCATAATAGAGTTTCTTCCTTTATCTCTGGAATTTTTTGATTCTTGAAAGCATTTATGGCTACAAGAGACGTTCTTTTGTCTGCTGACAAGAACTAGGAATAGTTTTCCCTTGCTTATCCACATTTCTCCAAGAAACCCTTTTTGACACAAGATTAGACTTCTTTGTAGAGGCATTTTCTTCTTCCTCATTTTGGATTGACCTAGAAGTAGAGGGATGAGGGGAATCTTTAGGAGTCCTAACCCTATACTTTTTCTTAGAGGAAGGTCTTGGTCCAAGTTCTACAATAATTTTCTTAACCCCTTGTTCAATTTGAATTCTCTGCCCAACTCTTCACCCTAGAGGCTCCAGGGTTTGTTCTTTAGATCCTTGTGACATAAATTCTTCCCATGATATTTCTAATTTTTCCCTCAGGGCCTTTTCAAAAATTAACTTAACCAAACAATGATGTGAAATATAGTTAATTTTATCTTCTTGTACCAAAGCAGCCTACTTCTTTAAAATGTTAAACATAAAACTGGGAACATTTATGAGTCAATTTTCATGTTGTAGGCAGCTTAAAAACTTGAAATGAACAAAGTGCAAGTATGAATGATGTCCCTCACAAGTAAAATACTTGATAATATGGACTTCACACTACCTAAATGGGTTCGGTAAAGACATTATGTGTGTACCTTGCTTCTTGTCAATTTCTAGAGGTGGGTTTGAGTGCAGGGTAAACTACGCCCTAGACATTGTCAGATCAAGGCTTTCTATAAATTTTTCCCCTTCCTGCGGAAAACCCATTACATCAGCCACTACTTCCTATGAAAATGGTACCCTTAACCCCTTAACTTTGGCCACTCCTTCCTTCAATGTGCTTAGAAACTGCAACGCAACCTCACCGTCCCAACTGGTGAGCCTCATAATGTAATCAAGCCATCCTCTTGCTTGGAAGTATGGCCTGCAAGCTTGATCATCTAAAGAAATATTATGCATGGTGGGTTCATTCTAGATAAGGTCACCTCCCATCTTCAAATTGTCAAATTACCCAGAATGAAGTTGTAGGAAATTTAAACATAATAAAACAAGGCTTAGACAAGGAGTTTGAAATGGCAATTTACTGGAAAATTTCTAATATAGAAAGTTCTAGTATTTTGGAAATGAGCTCCCAAGTAAATATGAGTGTAAATCAAGAATATCTACAACATTAACTACTCATAATTACATAGCTAAAGACTTTGTACTAGCACATACTTGCCACCCTAGTATGATGTGTGAAATAAAATCATAGCACATAACTCCTTAAGATTGTCAAATCATGGTAAGAAGTGTGTAAAGTAAAAGTAAGATAAAAGAATGACTATAAAGATTTTATGAATATGTAAGACAAAAAAAATGATATATCTCCCCCCCAGCTTAATTTGGCAATTGGTCCCATAACTGTGCATGTGACGAGGCATTGCTAAAAGTTGGAAAAAAAAATTAAGAAATAAATACCTCGGGCAGTGTACAAACCTGAAATTTTTCTGAGGGCAGTGACTTTTGTCATCCATTGGTGGAGAATAATGAAATGGATGGGTGAAAGACAAGAAATGATGAAGTGGAATTTATTGCGGAGAAATCACTTTCATGAAGAAAGTCTTTATTATGGGGTGACGAGAAATTTTAAAGAGAAGAACTTAAATGAGTAGAAGGCTTATTTCCAGAGGTTGTAGGAGAGATATCACCAACAGTAGATGAGAAATTTTGTAGGAACTTTTCTTTACTCTGAGGTTTTTTGTACAATTTCAACTAGTGTCCATTGACTAGCAACTTGAATCAAATAGGATCAATAGTAAATAGTTGGACCGCACCATTGGGAAACATGATAATGATCTCATATGATCCTAACCAGTGAGTTTGAAACTTCCCTAGATTGTGTTGATACTTGGAATTGTAAAGAAGTGCCCAATCTCCTACCACAAACATTTTTTCCTTCATAAACTTATCATTCCATTGCTTTCGTTGATGTTGGATGAGTTATGTATTATTCAAAGCATATTTGTGCCATTCATCAAGGCTATTTAAATCAGAATTCTTTCATTTTGTGCAAAAGTAAGATCCATACCCAGCTCTAGAGTAGTCCTTAATGTCTTATGTTCAAACTCCATCGGCATGACAGCTGACCTACCATAGACTAGCTCAAAAGGAGTGAAACCCGTTGTTGATTTCCAGGTAGCTCTATAAGCCCATAGAGCTTCAGGAAGGTGTGTGGCCCAATCTATCTTATGAAGTGCTACTGTCATTGTAAGAATGGCTTCTAGCTCCCTGTTAGTAACCTCAACTTGCCCATTGACTTGGGGATGATAAGGTGATGATTTACCATGCTAAATGTTATATTCTTCCATCAAAGAAGCTATCAGGTTAGAGGTAAATTGAGCTCCTTGATTAGATTGTAACTCCATAGGGACACCAAACATTGTAAAAATAAATACATACAAGAATTTGGAAACATTGTTATCCCTGGGATGTTTCATGGGTTTTGCCTCTGCCCACTTTGTAACATAATCAGTGCAAACAAGAATATAGGATTTACCTTGTGAAGAAGGTTCAATAGGACCCACAAAGTCAATCCCCCATTTATAAAAGAGTGCAACAACTATCTGAGGCTGCAAGGGAATCTCATCTAATTTAGTGGGTCACCCCATGCGTTGGCACTTATCACATTTTTTTGTGTAGCCAACTGCATCCTTGTGTAGGCATGGCCAATAGTACCGAGTACTTAATATTTTAAAGGTTGTCCACTTGGCTACAAAATGACCACCACAGGGCTCATCATGGCATGCCCTTAAGATGTCATATGCTTCATCTTCCCTTATGCATCATTGCATTACTTGATCAGGACCAGTATAAAACATAAATCCTAAAATCCAAGAATAGTTAAAGCTCTTTTCAGCTAATAGCTTCCTTTCTTTAGCAGAGAAGTGGGCTGGCATCTTTCATCTAGTGAGGTAATTAGCAATGTCTACATACCAAGGATTTTGTGCCAACAACAAAAATAGATGTTCATCTAGAAAACTATCATCAATGGTTGTAGGACCATCAAGGACATGCAACCGAGAGAGAAAATTAGCTACAACATTGGCCTTGCCAGGCTTGTCTACAATTGTAATATCAAATTCCTTCATAAGTAGCAACCAGCGAGCCAACCATCTAGATATGGCCAGCTTGTTCAAGAAGTACTTAATGGAAGAGTGACCAGTATGAACATAGATTTCATACCCAGTAATATAGTGCCTAAATTTATTCAACGCATAGATAACCATAAGTAATTCATTTTTAGTCACTGTGTATTTGAACTCTTCTCCTTGTAGATTATTACTGATGAAGTAAATAGCATGCTCAACTAAATCTACCTTCTAACTGAGTACTATACCAATAGCATAATCTGAGGCATCTGTATGTATGTGGAAAGACAAGCCCCAATTTGGTCCCCTCAAGACTGGTGCTATGGTGAGAACCTCCTTTAGTTGCAGGAAGGAATCATTGCACTCAGAGTCCCAAACAAAATTAGCATCCTTTTTTAACAAGTTATAAAGTGGTGCAGCAAGCTAAGAGAAATCTTTTATGAATCTTTTTTAGTATCCGAAATGTCCAAGAAAACTATGCACATCCTTCTACTTCTCTGGTGTGGGTAAGGTACAAATGACTTCAATCTTGGCAGGGTCCACTTGAATGTGATTTGAAGAAATGAAATGGCCTAACACAACTCCATCCTCCATCATCATGAAGCATTTCTTACTATTTAGAGAAAGGTTATAGTCCCAGCATCTCTTGAGAACTTTTTCTAAGTTTTCCTTAGCCTCATCAAATGTATTCCCATAAGTAGTGAAATCATCCATATAGATCTCCATGCAGTCAGTAGATATATCAGAAAAAATGCTTATAATAGCTCTTTGGAAAGTGGTTGGAGCATTGCACAAGCTAAAAGGTAAGACTGAATAAGAAAATGTCCCCAATGGACATGTGAAAGTTGTTTTCTCCTAGTCCTCGAGAGCTATTTGTATCTGATTGTAACCACTAAAGTCATTCAGGAAAGAAAAGTATTTCTCACTAGCTAGGTTATCAAGAACTTGGTCTATGAATGAAAATGGGAAGTGGTCCTTCTTAGTAGCTGAATTAAGCTCCCTGTAGTCAACACAAACTCTCCATTTCCACCCCTTCTTTGGTACTATAACTAATGGTGAGACCCATTGGCTATCAGAGATGGGGTAAATGAAACTAGCATTTAACAACTTCTGAAGTTCAGTCTTAACTATATCCCTTAAGGCTGGATTGACTCTCCTCTAAGGCTGATGAACTAGTTTAAATTTGGGACTGATGTAGATCTTATGGGTGTAGAGTTTAATATCCAAGCCTTTCATGTCTGTATAGTCCCAAGAAAATGCTTGTTGGTGTTCTTGTAGTAACTACAGGATAATTTTTTGATGTGGAATGGATAAAGCATTGCTCACATTCAATTCTCTTCTTGGACCAACTTCCAGCTTGATTACCTTTTCTGCCATTGATAGCTGAGAAACTGGAAGAGAATCTATCTCATGAGGTAGTAATGAGGGTAGGAATTGGGAAGTTTCTGAATACTAAGGTGCATTCAGAGGTGGTAACATAGTTTCCAGAATATAGTTGGCTTGGGGATACAACTAAGACCTTACCCCATACTCATTCATGATGATGGATGAAATTGTCTCATCTTCTTCCCTAGAGGATTAAAATGGCTCTTGACCTATCATCATAAGTTGGCAAATGGAATTGACTTCTACATCGGTATCACCCAAATTTGGCTAGACTATTTGATCATCTTACAATAGAGGTTGAGAAGGAGAGTGCAATGTCAGGTTCTTAGTATTAACACCATCGGATATTGTCATCTTCCCTGATTGAAAAGCTATATAGGCATTTTTAGTAGCCATCCATGGCCACCCTAGAATTATGGGGTATCCACCCATGTTAGTGTTATACACTAAGTTTGCACCCTTGTTTCAAGCTCTCTTGGTCTTGATAACTTAGTATAACATGGGAATCATCTCCAGGTTGTGGGACCTATGCTAACTAATATGAGACCTCTAGGTTCTATGCTGGTTCCTCTTGGATAATCATCTTAATTTGCTTCTAATAGGAAAGTAAATCTTTGAGGGGAAAGGGATAGAAGGAATGCTTGAAAGGGAAATGATTGAAAGCAAACTACCTACTAGGTGATACACCAAAAATATGGTATGAATTGCAATATGGAGGATGAATTCAATGCATGAACTTAGGTCTAGGAGATCACAACTTACTGAATAGGCTTGCATCGATACTTCATAGAAGGGTCTTCAAACAAACATTCACTTTTGCAACTAGGTATAGGAATGAGATAGACTGTTAGGGGGTTGAAGAATACCCACAAGATCATTCAAATCGAAGCATCCACAGGAATACACAAGAATTTCAGAAAGAAAGAG
The DNA here is from genome assembly GCA_027943335.1 of Chamaecyparis obtusa. Lineage (NCBI taxonomy): Eukaryota > Viridiplantae > Streptophyta > Pinopsida > Cupressales > Cupressaceae > Chamaecyparis > Chamaecyparis obtusa. The sequence goes on from BSBK01004354.1 coordinate 318,106, forward strand.
GGATCAGGGACCCCAAGATATCACTAAAAACATGCTTATACTAAACTTAGTAAGAGAAAATTTGGACAAGAAGGCATAGGGATAGAAAGAATGTCACAAAATACCTTTGCAATATCTAATGTTCCAATGAAAGTTACAAACTGCAAAAAGTCAGAGGGCAGAAGGAATGCCACAAATAACTCCTCATAGAGAAAATTCTCTTTTACAATTTCCAACTCTCAGCTCTAACAGCTCTCAAAAAACATTATATACATCTCCTTTTGCATGTAGGCAGGAGCAAAACCTAACTAGGGTTACAGATTTTCATGATAAAAAACCCTAATTTTGTCAAATCTGATCATAAATGTCCATGAAAATATCTCAACCAATCAGATATCATGCATGTCCACCTATGAAAGTTGAAAGCCTCACACCATAACCATGACCCTACCTTTGTAATTCAGGCTCATCATGAATGCTCAAAATCTGATCCTGGTTGATTTGAGTTTTCGAAGTACAGAAGGCCAAAGGTGGTGACAACCTTTAATGCCTCTTCGGTGCAAGAACACCAACATGGTACCCTAAGAAATCAGCAAGTGGCAGCCATCAAATCCTCATCATCATCCTCTCAACTGCAACCATCCTAGAACTATCAATTTTGAGCTACCCGAAGCCACGCAATCGACCGACCGCAACGAACCAGCAAGAAAATATTTAAATTTTTGAAAATAATGGCTAGCTAATTCAATTTAAAATGTGGCCATCGATATCAATCTTTCCTGGTAGATGAATGGCCCAAATCACCCTTGGAAATAGTCATGAGCCCCTTTGAAAAGTCAAGCACCAACTCATCAGTCAGAACCAATGAGAAGTGAACACCTTAGCAAAACATAGCACATCAGACCCATGACCCACTGAGATCTTCATCAAATGGTTGTCGCTATACCATGATACTAAACATCATGCATATTATCCAAGTGGTATAATGACAACCATGAGGTCATACCACAACTTAACCATTAGGAAAGACAGGCCCCACTAACAAATGCCAACTATTCTGTTCAGCAGCCAATCAGAATCGAGCATGTCAACGCCACGTAGCACAACATCCCTAACCTTCATCTGACAGTTGTCGCTATACCACAACCTTAAACAACTTGCATCTTACCTTGATGGTACAATGACAACCATAGATCTTGATCGGATCTTAACTTGCCTCAAGAGCCAAAGACCTTAGGTCCATTGACAAACTTCCACACCACAATCTAGCCAGCCAATCAAACACTAGCACATCAGACTAAGAGGACCCACCTAACAAAGCCCTGGTGATAAAGTAGAATCAATGGACCTTATTACATCATGATGTTAACCTTCGAGCACATCTCCTTAGTGGCATAGCGATAATCGTCGATTATGTCTGAGCTTTAACTGTCGGGAAAGCGAGACCGCCAAACAAACTATAACCACCCACCAGGTCGCTGGGTGTTAAGGATTAAACTGCGGGGAATAGGAGGTCTCACAACTAGTTAGAAAAATAAAGGGCACATGGAAAAAGGGATCACTTAAGCGACCAAAAAGGTAACTGTGAATTAGAACGTGGCCAAGGGTTCTTAGGGTTTTTTAGCTCCAACGGTCACATTTTTGAAATTTAAACTTGCAGACCAAGGATTTGGATGTTTACAGAGGCTAAAAAAAAGGTAGAAGGCCATGAAATTTTTTGAGGTGCTCGGTAGGGTAAAAATGGAGGTCCTAGATTAAATTTGGCCTATGACCAAAATTGAATAGATATGAAATTTTTGGGCAACATTTTGGCGATTTCTGCTAGATGTCAGCCTACTAGACATGGAAACCAGTGGCCTCAAGCAATCCATTGGGCATAGGAGTCATCACTGAAATATAAAACTTACTTGATAGAAAGAGGCATGGAGCTGGCTCAAAAGCTATGCATAAGCACTTCTTGGAAAGCAGGAAAACTAAACTAGAAAGCAGGGACAGAAAACAAGGAACATATTCACAGAGATTTACAAGGAGGAATTGACCTCAAAGTAGGGCTTCAAGTGGAAACCATTAACTAAAATAGGCAAGGCATCTCCTTCAATAGTTGACAATTGAAAAGCATTAGGCCCCTTGCATTTTGTAATAACAAATGGTCCACCCCAAAAGGAATCAAACTTTGTGTGTCTGCCAGGCCTTGATCTGAATTCATCCCATTTGAGAACTATATCTCCAACTTTGAAATCTCTAGCCCTGGCTCTTTTATCAAAACTTTTCTTTTTCTCAATCTGATGGAACTCCATATCTTTCATGGATTTTTCTCTAAGTTCCTCTAACTCCATCAGCCGGGCATACCTAATTTGTAAGGGATCTCCTTCTTCAAATAGGGCATACTGAGTAGCCAAGTCTAAAGCTGGAAATTTAGTTGAAATGGAAAACTTAGCCTCTCTGCCATACACTAATAGATAAGGAGAATTCCCAATGATCTTCTTTGGAATGATCCTATCTAACCATAAGGTAGATTTTACTTTAGTATGCCAATCCCTTTGATTATCTTGTAGAGTTTTCTTGATTATTCTGATCAAGTTCTTATTAGTTGATTCTGTCGAACCATTGCCTTGAGGGTAGTAATTTGAACTTGTATTTAGATAGATGCCATTTCTGATTACCCATTCTGAGACTTTGAGGCATGTGAATGCCAATGCATTATCTGATATTATGGAGTCTGGAGTGCCAAATCTATGAATTATATCACCATAAAAACTTAAGACATCACTCTCATTTGATTCTTTTAGGGAAACTACCTCTGTCCATTTGGTGAAATAGTCTGTAGTAGTGATTATCCACTTATGTCTTGCACTAGATGGAGGATTAATCATACCAATAAAGTCTATGCGCCATCTCATGAATGGTTGCTCTATTCTGATTAGCTGAAGGGGCATAGCTGCAAGCCTTTCTTTTCCTGCAAACATAGCACATTTGATGCATTTCCTCACATAATCATGACTATCCTTAAAGATAGATGGCCAATAGTATCCACCCCTCATGATTTTAAAAGTGGTAGTCCTAGGAGAAAAGTGACCTCCAGAAGGTCCATCATGAAATTCAAATAGGACACTAGCTATCTTTTCTAAATCAATACATCTTAAAAGGACACCATTGTGATCCTTTCTAAAAAGAACCTCATCTATCAGCATGAAAGGAACAAATTGTAACCTATAATATCTTCTTTTTGCTGAATCTAGGTCTGCAGGACATTGTCATGTCTTCAAGTAATGGATCATATTAGGCAACCAACCTACTACCTTGGCATGTTCTTCTGTAGACTACACAACCAAGGATGCATCTATTTTCTCTATTTTATTTGAACTTTCATCCTTTGCTAAATGCTCACAAAGACCTCTTCCTCTAACTAGCTTGGTGGTCTGGATATCAATATCATATTCCATTACTTTGGTAATCCAACCAGCTCTTTTCTCATTTAGGTCCTTGGAAAGAAAAAATTCCTTGACACTTGGATGAGTAACCTTCAAGTGTACCTTGCTATGGGTTAACAAATATCTAAACTTTTTAAGGCTCTTTACCATGACAAGTACATGTTTCTCTACAAAATAGTATCTTTGTTCATATTCTTCTAAACCTTTGCTGAAGAAAGCAATAGGTTGCTCCAACCCTTCTGAATTTTCTTGAGTCAACATAGCAGATATAGCATCATGACCTCCATAAGCATAAAGGATAAAATCCTTACTAAAATTTGGGTTTAATAGAGCAGAAGCTTCTGTCAAGGCTTCTTTGATAGCCTAGAAATTGGTTTTTCCTTCTTTAGTCCAGCTGAAAGTTGAACTCTTCTTTAACATGGTTGTTAAAGGCTTCAATAAATCTGCAATATTAGGCAAGAAGTGCCTAACAAAATTAATTTTTCCTATGAAAGATTGGAGACTTTTCTTATGATGTGGCAATGGTAGCTCTAGGATGGCTACAATTCTCTTTCTATTGTAATTCTTTTCTTGGATACTATATATCCTAACAACTTTCCTTCATGAACTAAAAACACACATTTCTTGGGATTAAGAGATATCCCAAATTCTCTACATCTTTCAAAGATTTTCCTCAGATGTTTGATATGATCTGTTGCATGTTTAGAATAGATAGTTATGTCATCTAAGTAGACCAGTACAAATTTGTACATGAGACTTTTAAAGGCCATATCCATTGCCTTATGAAATGTAGCACCTGCATTTGACAAACCAAAGGGCATCTTTTGATAAGCCATGGTTCCCCACTTGGTTGTAAATGCAGTCTTATATTGATCCTCTTCATTAACTAGGATCTGATTGTATCTTGAATAGCCATCCAATAATGAAAATATCTAGGATCCAGAGACACATTGTAAGATTTGTTCCATAGAGGGTAATGGATGGTGGTCTTTTAGAGAGGCCCTATTGAGATCCCTGAAGTCAACACATAATCTCAACTCCCCATTCTTCTTCCTTATAGGAACAAGATTGGAAACCCAACTAGTATGCTTGATGGGGTAGATGATACCACTTTCTACCAATTCGAGCACTTCTTTACACATAAGTGGCTCAAGCTTGGGATTAACAGGCCTTTGTTTTTGCCTCACTGGTTTGGAATTAGGCTCTAGTTCAATAGTGTGCTGAGCAAGGGCTGGATTAAAACCTTTAAGGTCTTCATATTGCCATGCAAAAACATCACTGAATTCCTTGAATAATTAGGTATAAGCCTATTTTTTTGAATCAATGTTTACCTTTCCAAATTGTAAGCTTTTACCTGGTTCCAACTCTAATTCAACATAGTGTTCTAGTTGAACTACCAGGCTAGCTTTATTCTTCTTAACTTGATCATCTTTGTTGAAGACAGTCTCTAAGGTGACAAGACCTCTAGGCATCTTATTAGACTTGAGTTGTATCACTTGGTCACCATAATTTTTTGATAGCCTATCTTGTTTATGCTCTGAGAAGACATCTTCTTCAAACAAGAATCGCAGAATTTGTTCATCATTGTCAAACACTTTCCAATTAGTATTATTATCAGGGATAGAAGGTGTGATAATCACTTTGATATGTTGTTGGGTCTCCTCCTTTGAAATACTATTAGGAATGTCATACTGAGATCCAATAGCAACTAATCTATCTACATTTTGATTTAGCTTTCTAGGGATAGCAACAATGTTGAAAGCACAAAAGTCTTCAATTGCATCCCAAACTCTATGTTTGTATGCTCTCAAGGTGTCATTTTTGGTTGCACTTATCGCTCTAACTTGGCTGACTACTAACTCACTGTCACCATAAACTCTTAAGGTTTTGAGCCCTCTTTTTCTAGCCCACTCCAGTCCATTCACCAGGCTTTCATATTCTACAGTGTTGCTAGTGCAGGAGAAACTGAATCTGAAAGCTGTATAATATATTTCTCCTTTTGGGGATACTAGCATAGCACCACCACCAGAACCATATCTACTTCTAGCTCCATCAAAAAATAATTCCCAAACCTAATTGCTCTGATCCTCTGAATCAATGTCTTCTTTGAGAAGGCTTGGCTCTATGGAGCCACTTTCTTGTATCAAATAGCTTCTCAAACCATCATCCCAAATGACATTTTCTTAGGCTTCAAAAACCCTTTCTGATTCTAGTTCATCTAATAAAATATTAGGGATACTTTATATCTTAGTGTTTGCTTCTCTAATAGTTGGAAAATCATTGCCATCAAATATAGGGTAGCTTGCATTGATGGTATTGGACACATATGGTTCTATATGGTGTGTTGCCAAGGATTCAGATTTAATGGTAACATTGGTACCATATCTCATGTGAAAAAGCATGTGAGACCAATCAGAAGAAAGGTAGCCTCCTATTTTGGCTATGAACTCTCTTGATAGACATATAGTAAATAAAGCAGGGAGGTCTATGATGTATATATCAAGTAGGATAGATAAATTAGGACTAGCATGAAGGATTAGACTGGTATCCTTGGGCACACCTATAGTGCTAACTGAGGATCCATCAAGTTGTGTAACCTTCTTTTGGAGGGGTTCATTTTTAAGTCCTAATTGGTCAGCCACATTTTTGGGCATTACAGTACTAGTAGCTCCACTGTCTACCATACAATTATGTACTAAGGATTTTCCAATAATTAAGGATACATAAAAGGGAGGTGGTTTTGAGTTCCTACCATGCATGGTATTGGCTTTAGAGTTGCAACTTGGAGCCTCCTTTTCTTGATCTCTGTTGACCAACACTAGCTTTGCAATCTCTTTTGTAGGCTGAGGAGTTGTCATTTCAGTCATAGCCTTCTTCAAAATCTCAAGTTGCCCTGGAATAGCTGAAGAGTCCCACATAGACATGGTAATGTTCACCTTCTTCATGTTGTCTACAATGTTGAAAGGTGTCACAGTGTGTACTCTTTATTGTGCTTTTGCTATGATAGGCTCCACTTCTTTGAGAGTCTAGACTTCTTTGCTTGTAATGGCAGGAGCCTTCTTGAATGTGATAGAAGTAGCTTGCTATATTGGCTCTGTAGATGTAGTAGCTTTGGTCCCAGAATATGCTCACTCCATGTCTTGAGCTCTTCTCTTTGACCTTGTGTTCACAGCAATGGAAGGTTCACCAATGACTCCATTGAAGTCTTGCTGCTCCCAATTGAAAAGTGTAGTCTCATTATCTTATGGTTCTTGTTGAGGAACTGATCCACTGGAAGAAGCCTCTGATTGAGCTTGTGAGGCAATCTGAACCATTAGAGCTTGGTTCATCCATCCATTTGAACATGTAGCCTGATTATGAGGCTGATTACAAGGGAAACACCATTCATTGTCAATAGCCATATTATTTTGACTAGGAACCATGTCCCTAACTAGATTCATAGAATTGAGAGGTGCAGGGTTGTATGGGTGGAATGGTCTTTGATTAAAATTTTGTCTTTGTCCTTGATAGCCTCCTTGGTATGGTGGCCTATTTTGTTGATAAGGTTGTCCTTGATTCTGATATTGTTTATTAGGACCTTGGCCTTGTGGCTGAAAGGGTGGTCTGATTCCTTTCCCTTTCTTCTTTATGTTTGTGACCTCCTTAGTCAAAGTCTGCAGCAAATCTGTCATTTCTTGCTGACTAGTTTGTTGACTATTCTTCAACTCTTGCAGCTCTTAAGAGAAACTTGTTTTTAGCTCCAGACCGCTAGTACTAGCCTGAGGTGCTAATATGGTAGGAATAGGAGTAAATGGGGGTACTTGTAGAGGTGCAATGGGTTGAAGGCTAGGAAAGATGGGCATGGGTGGCCTTCTAGCTATCATACCTACTTGGATTAAACAATTTTCAGCCTTGATAGCTATGTCAAAAGCTTGGGGTAGAGAGGTACCACCCATAGATTATATCATGATAGAGATTTGACCATTCAGACTTTACAAGAAGTATAAGAAAGCATGGTCAACTGATGGCCTTATCGAGACTGGAATTCTATTCCATGTCTTGAGAAATTTATTATTATAATCTATCATTTGTTCTTGAGGGTCTCTTTTAATGGTTGTCAACTGCTCAACCAAAGACAAGTTGTCTGATTTATCCTCAAAATACTTACTCAATGCATCTCCTAATTCATCCCATGAAGTAATGGAGCCAATAGTTAAAGTTCTAAACCATTCAAGAGCCTTACCTTTGAGAGAGGCTGCTAATAGCTTTGTGGCCACATCCTCTTGAGTTATATTGTGTATGCTATAGATAGTGGTCACATCTCTTATATGCTCAAAAGTTGTATTTTTTCCTTCACCTATGAAATCAAGTAGACTCTTTAGTGCCACCAAGGGCACATCATAATATTGAGAAAAGGCTAATGGACTCCCTTGGTTGAAAGGTGCAAAAGCAAACTGTCTGGCCATTTTACGAACTGAAACCTATTGGGTAGCAACTGTGTGAGTTGTATTTGATGCTAGATTTGAATCTTCTTCTAAATCTCTGGTTAGAGATCTCCCTCTTCTTCTGAGATGAAAGGGAAAAGGTCTCCTTTCTGAAGTATCAGGAGGTGTAGACTATACTCTCCATGTAGGAGATGTTCTCTGAGTTGATCTACCTTTGTAGCCTCCTTTTAAGGGCAACTCTAAAAATTTGGTAGGCTTTGAGCTTCTAGTCTCAATCTTTCTCATAAACTTTGAACAAGTTCGGCTTGGATCTGTGAAATCAATGGAGTCACCAGATATACCTAATAGAAAAATTCTAAAAGTATGTATTATGCAATCAGTATATTAGAGATAACATAATCTTTTAAAGATAAACTTCTTTTTGTTGTTGTCCCACCGAGCATGCCAAAATTGTTATACACTAAGTTTGCACCCTTGTTTCAAGCTCTCTTGGTCTTGATAACTTAGTATAACATGAGAATCATCTCCAGGTTGTGAGACCTATGCTAACTGATATGAGACCTCTAGGTTCTAGGCTGGTTCCTCTTGGATAATCACCTTAATTTGCTTCTAACAAGAAAGTAAATCTTTGAGGGGAAAGGGATAGAAGGAATGCTTGAAAGGGAAATGACTGAAAGCAAACTACCTACTAGGTGATACACCACAAATATGGTATGAATTGTAATATGGAGGATGAAGTCAATGCATAAACTTAGGTCTAGGATATCGCAACTTACTAAATAGGCTTGCATCAATACTTGATAGAAGGTTCTGCAAACAAACATTCACTTCTGCAACTAGGTATAGGAATGAGACAGACTGTCAGGGGGTTGAAGAATACCCACAAGATCATTCAAATCAAAGCATCCATAGGAATACACAAGAATTGTAGAAAGAAAGAGGGATTAGGGACCCCAAGATATCACTAAAAACATGCTTATACTAAACTCAGTAAGAGAAAATTTAGACAAGAAGGCATAGGGACAGAAAGAATGTCACAAAATACCTTTGCAATATCTAAAGTTCCAATGAAAGTTACAAACTCCAGAAAGTTAGAGGGCAGAAAGAATGCAATGGATAACTCCTCATAGAGAAAATTATCTTTTACAATTGCCAACTCTGAGCTCTAAAATCTCTCAAAAAACATTATATACATCTCCTTTTGCACGCAAGAAGGAGAAAAACCTAACTAGGGTTACAAATTTTCATGATAAAAAACCCTAATTCTATCAAATTTGATCATAAATGTCCATGAAAATATCTCAACCAATTAGATATCATGCATGTCCACCTCTACAAGTTGAAAGCCTCATGCCATAACCATGACCCTGTCTCTGTAATTCGGGCTCATCATGAATGCTCAAAATTTGATCCTGGTTGATTTGAGTTTTCGAAGTACAGAAGGCCAAAGGTGGTGACAACCTTTAATGCCTCTTCGATGCAAGAACACAAACATGGTACCCTAAGAAATCAATAAGCAGTAGCCATTAGATCCTCATCATGATCCTCTCAACTGCAACCATCCTAGAACTATCAATTTTGAGCTACTCAAAGCCACACAATTGACCGACCGCAACAAACCAGCAAGAAAATATTTAAATTTTTGAAAACAACAGCTAGCTGATCCAATTTAAAATGTGGTCATCAATATCAATCTTTCCCAATAGATGAACGGCCTAGATCACCCTTGGAAATAATCATGAGCCCCTTTCAAAAGTCAAGCGCCAACTCATCAGTCGGAACCAATGAGAAGCGAACACCTTAGCAAACCATAGCACATCAGACCCACGACCCACTAAGATCTTCATCAGATGATTTTTGCTATACTGTGATAATAAACATCATGCATCTTATTTGAGTGGTATAACAACAACTATGAGATCATACCACAACTTAGCCATTAGGAAAGACAGGCCCCACTGAGAAATTCCAACTATTATATTCAGCAGCCAATTAGAATCAAGCATGTCAGCGCTAGGTAGCACATTGAACCCACAACATCCCTAACCTTCATCTGACAGTTTTCACTATACCACAACCTTAAACAACCTACATCTTACCTTGATGGTACAATGACAACTGTAGATCTTGATTGAATCTTAACCTGCCTCAAGAGCCAAAGACCTTGGGCCCACTAACAAACTTCCACACCACAATCTAGTCGGCCAATGAAATGTGAGCACGTCAGACTAAGAGGACCCACCTAATAGAGCCCTGGTGATAAATTAGAATCAATGGCCCTTGTTACATCATGATGTTAACCTTCAAGCACATCTCCTCAGTGGCATAGTGGTAATCATCGATTCTGTCTAAGCTTTAACTGCCAGGAAAGCAAGACCACCAAACAAAGTGTAACCGCCCGCCAGGTCACTGGTTGTTAAGGATTTAACCATGGGGAATAGGAGGTCTCATGACCAGTTAGAAAAATAAAGGGCATGTGGAAAAAGGGATCACTTAAGAGGCCAGAAAGGTAACCGCGAATTAGAATGTGGCCAAGGGTTTTTAGGGTTTTTTAGCTCCAACAGTCACATTTTTTAAATTTAAACTTGTAGACCAGGGAGTTGGATGGTTGTAGAGGCCAGAAGAAAAGGCAGAAGGCCATGAAATTTTTTGAGGTGCTCGGCAGGGTAAAAATGGAGGTGCTATATTAAATTCGGCCTATGACCAAAATTGAATAGATATGAAATTTTTGGGCAACAGTTAGCCTTTGTTGAAAGGACAACAATGTCAACTAGGTACTCCCAAGAGTTTAATATGACTCTTACATCCTCAACCATCCCATTTGGTGTGATAGTAGAACTATCAGCAAGCTGAAGTATGGTTGGTGTGTCCCTACGGCCTATGATATAGAGCTGAGACATTACCTCTTTTGTCATGACATTTATTGATGCACCTAAATCAAGTAGAGCATTTTGGACTTGGATTCCTTGAATGGTGATAGTTACCATAGGACTCCCGAGATCATAATATTTGGGCACAGTTATCTTTTCCAACATCAGGTCAGAAAACTATCCTAAGATGTGAATGGTTTTAGGATCATTTTTCTTCCTCCTTGGCTGCTTAATACAGGCTTCCTTAATAGCTTTAGTATAAGAGGGAACTTCCTTAATGACATCTAGCAAGGGTATTTTTACTATCATATGCTTCAGTTGATTAAGCAAGTATGTCACTACTTGGCTTTTTGTAGGCTGAACTTGTTCTACCAACCTATGAGGAAACGGGGGCTCTTTGGCTGTAGGAGAGGTAGGCAGAGTTGGCATATCTACTGGTGTAGTTGAGGAATCCTCAACTTCTGTTATGATAGGCTATTGAGGAGAAGCGAGGGTTGTTCCTGACCTTAAATGAATATCCTTCAAGGAGATAGCATAACTCTATTGTTGTGCTAGTGGTTTGGCATTATTGGGATTAGGGGTAGGTTGAGCAGGTAGTTGAGTCTGCTTAGGGGGAGTATTATTAGCTACAAGAGGCATTAGAGCCTGCTTAGGAGGTGGTGGCATTAAAACTTGTTGACTGGATTGGTTAATCCAACTATTGAGGTTGTTGCCAACCTTGCTGAGGTTGTTGCCAATTAGTATACCCATTAAAACCAAAGTTCTGACGATTTTGCCATTGACTGTTACTGTTATAACTTTGGAGAGGGTCTTGAGGCATACCTAGTCATTGGGCCCAAGGCCTACATTGAGCAACGTACAAAACTTCTCTATTTTCATTAATGGATTTAAAATTGGTTGGCATTGGTTGTGACTCCAAGCCTGTAACAGGCTTGCATCGATAGTTCCACTTCTTTTCTCTGCAGTGCAAACAATATTTTGCTAACATAGCATCAACTTCCTCTTTCTTCCTTCTAGCCTACATGGTATCTAGCTAAGTAGCAACATCATTAATGATGTCTTTCTTAAAATCTGATAATAGGTTCTACAACTCCACTTTGGACACCCCTGAACCATTAGACTTATGAGGTAAGTCTCTCAGTCCTCTTCCTTTCTTCATGGTAGCTTTGGAATAATTTAGGCATATATTCTTTATGTCAGCCCAGCTGTTCTATGTGATGTCACCTCCTAACATGAGATCTAAAGCTTCAATGCTGGCATCATGCACACCCTTTAGGAAAAGATGCTTTTATGATTCTTCATTCAGCTGGTGCTATGTATTACATTATAGGTTGAACATGAACCTTGAGACATAATCCTCCAAGGTTTCATCTTCCTTCTGGGCCATTTTAAAAATGTTGTTGCCTTTCATATCTCATCCCCTACAATACTCTTTATAATTTGAAAGGAACATATTACTCATTGCATCCTAGTCTGCTACAGCATTGGCACCCAATCCCATGAACCATCTTAAGGCAGCCTCTTTTAGAGTGGATGGAAATAACTTCATCCTGTGGGCGTTAGTTGTGTAGTCATAGCTCTTGTAGAGGATGTCAAACTCAAAGAGGAAGGTCTTGGGGTCTTCTATGATAAGGTCGTAGAATTTTGGGAGTGCAACATTAGGTATGTTCTTCAAATTTTGATTACCTTGCTGAGTAGGGATAGGAAAAGGAAAGGTGGGATGAGCCATTCTTGGAGGAGGTCTTGGCTAATAAACAATGAGGGTAAGCAGATTATCCTAATACTCTGGGTTAGCGAATAGGTCATTCTGATGGTATGATTCTTTAGAGAATGAAGGTAAAGGTAATTTTTCATATGCATCAACAAATACATTCTCAAATGGTTCTTCTTCTTGTATGTTCTCGGCTTGGGGTTCCTCAGGCCCTTGATGAAAAATATCAAATGGGTCATCCTAAATAATATGAGGAAGGAATCTCCCAAGATGCTCTCTTCTTCTTCTATGCCTGCAAACTAATGCAAAAATTAAACTAACATAATGACTTCAAGGTTGAACTAGATTGACACCATCCCCGGTAGTGGTGTCAAAAATGGTTGGTTAGTATAATACCTTTGGTAATAAAGGATTGGACATCCTTTTACAATGATCCTATGGTCAAGCAACATCAAGTGTCATACCTAAATAGTATACTAAACTCATTCAATTTATCAATCTAGGATCATAAACTTGAAATGGTGGTTGCAAAGTATATGCTCTAATTCACCTTTGAAGTCATTACAACTAAATAAAGATAAAGCTGCAAGAAATCTATGCTAGAAGTGGAAATGATAACTTAAATTAGAACCTAAAATAATGCTACAAATAGTAAAACTAACTAAGCATCCATGCTGCATGAAAATAACCAATGGTTCTGCTACCAAGTGGCTGCAGGAGCAATAGAGTATAATTACTTCAAGAAAACCTAAGTCTAGTTCCTAAATAAGAATGAATGAAGTTCACCTTCTGTGTGGGCCCCCATGGAAGAGCGACTAAATTGAAAACTCAAAGATTAAAGTTTGAAAATATTATTTATTTATTCATGGAAACATTGAGTAGCAAGATGAAATAACAAGACTGTATTCACTTATTTGCTGGGTTACAAAGAGGATTTCCTGAACATCTAGCTAACCAGGAATCACAAACTCTAGCTTATTTATAAGCAACTAGAAAACAAAACTCCTAAGAACTAGGATCCTCCAATTCATGGATTACAACAACTTTTAGTTACAAGACATTTAACGCAAGAGTAAACCGCATTCAAATTCATAGGAATATAGGAACGCACGAGTGCTAGATTTACTCTAAAACACCCGATACTTGAATTGACTCGGTCTGCAACAACAACTTCTACTGACTAGAATAGTGGAACCATTATGAAACTTGAAAGAAGTTACTTGTCTTGATGATGCCACTCTGATGTTGAGTCTTCATTGCCTACTGACTTATTCTTCCCTGCAAGAGATTAGTGCACCAAAAACCGCAACACATAGCCAAGATAAATATTCATAATAATTTTTCCTACTTTAGCATATCCTCATCACATGGCTACAGGAACACTACCCCATTAATGCACAATGGAAAGAATATCAGACTTCATCATACATAACCACATAATCTACACACACACACACACACACACACACACACACACACACACACACACACACACACACACACACACACACACACACACACACACACACACACACACACACACACACACACACACATATATATATATATATATATATATATATATATATATATATATATATATATATATATATATATATATATATATATATATATATATATATTTAGCACATTTCTTTAATCTTAGAAGTATCAAATACACACATAGTCACATCATAGAAACATAGAATGTCTGAATATTGTTTATGAAAACTCATGAAATACTTTAAGTGTGAACCAAAAAACTATAAAATAAATAACCATAAACTGGGCTCATCAACTGGAAAATTCTTGAAGTAAAGGGTGCTCAAGTGTTATTTCTCTATCTTCCTTGTCAACCAAGTCATTTAACTGAGACTGCAAGAAGTTTACATCCCTTTCTCATGCATTTCTTAAGTTTCATTGCCGATATCATTTGAAGTGATATAGGTCATTGGATTCCCACAATAGTGTTGGGCTTTCCCAAATCATCTATCCAATGAATGAGCTTCTTTCTGCAATCTATCATGGCTTCATGAGCAGCTAACTAGTCCATTCCTAGGAAAACTTCATACAATCCAAGAGGAATCACTCAAAGATCAAAATTAGTAGAAAAAGGTCATAATCCCAAGTTGCAATTTTGAACACAAAAATTTGTGGTCATCGTAGCCTTGAAGGCTAGCTCTACCAGCCACTTAACTCCTTTCCCTATGGCCAGTATATCAAACTTTTCTATTAAAGAAGGAGATATAAAGGAGTCAGTTACTCCTGATTCAAAGAGAATAGAGATAGGTTTATCCTTTAATGAACCTGAAGTCTCTATGATAGTGTTATGGTGATCATCTTGACTATGCTCTACTATGGAAAACACCTTGTGAGACCGGCCAGTATCTCCCACAATCGGTTTTGAAACTGCCTAATTCTAATTGGTGAAATTAGTGCGCCGAGGGAAATGAACTACAATTTTTCCTTGTTGTCCAAAAGAATAACACCTTGTATTTCTTCCAAAGTTCTTTTCAGGAGGTGCACTGGATTTCCAATAACCCCCTTTGTTGAAATTCTAATAATTTTGGGATGGCGGAGGAAGAAACCTTTATTGATTCTAATTATTGCTCCAGTGTTGGGGTTGTTGAAACTTCCTATTGCCTTGGTTGTTATTTTGGAATTTATTTTTGTGAAAGTTTTCTCCTCCTTTAAAAGATGATTGTTGGTTCTTGGAGTTGGAATTTCCTTGGTCATAGTTTCCTACCTGATCCAGCATTGAATGTTTGGCCACTAGAATAGCCACCTTTTCCTTTAACTTTCCTTCCAACTAGGAATGTCTTAGTGATAGCATCCCAAAGATTTTTGGGTTCTAAGGCTGCCACATCTCCTAATAAATGGTCATTCAAAACTCTGATGAAATATTGTACAAGAATGGGGCTGTCATCTTTATAACCTAAGAAAGGCCTAAGTTCATAGAATTTCCTTTCATATTCTTCCACCATCATGTTTTCTTGTTTAAGGTGGTGAAATTCTTCTGCCCTTCCTTGTCTCCATTGATCAGATGTGAAGTGATCCTTAAAAATTTCTAAGAACAATTCCCAAGAAACTATATTAATATTGAATTATAGTTTTTCCTCTTCCATGCGCCACCAGGTAGACATGAATTTCCTTGGATTCATAATGGCACATCTAGCCTTAACATTACTTCTAAAGGGGTGCATAGAGAAACATCCCTCAAGGTCATACAACCATGTTTCCATTGTATATCCCCCTTCGTTTCCATAGAAAAGAGGTACCTTGATCTTGAGAAAGTCCCTCATGTGATAGGTATCCCTATCCTCAGATTCTAGTATAGCTTGCCTTCTCCTAAGGCTTCTATCCCTTTCCATGTCTTGGTGATGAGATTGGTTTCCTTCTTCAAAGTTAACTCTATTTTTGAGGTTTTCAAGTCTATGCATAAGTTTTCTTAATTGGGCTCCTTCCAAGTCATTACTTTGACTATCATTCCTATGGCTGTCTTAATTTCATTCTTGTAACACCCCGCCAGGGAACCCAAGAGAGATTAACCTAGAACATGATACTAAGTTTTATGAATAATTTATGGGCATGCTCACTCCTACCAATTTAGGGAAGATGATGACTTATACATGCAACCTGACATCATAGGAATAAGCATGTACATCTAATATAAATATAGCATACAATGATAGGGTACAGTTG
The DNA here is from genome assembly GCA_027943335.1 of Chamaecyparis obtusa. Classification (NCBI taxonomy): domain Eukaryota; kingdom Viridiplantae; phylum Streptophyta; class Pinopsida; order Cupressales; family Cupressaceae; genus Chamaecyparis; species Chamaecyparis obtusa. Next base: position 334,223 of record BSBK01004354.1, read on the forward strand.
AATGTGTGGATCTCTCCAAGGCAAGTAACAATGTCTCCATCCTCTACCACAACAAATACACAAAATAGGTACACACACATGATAACCATATACATGCAAGTATGGGGTCAGTAACATGTAAACCAATATAAGCATAAAACATCACATCATGATAATACCATCATCTAACTATGCAATCACATGATAAACATATAACAATCACAATCCAGAATCATCACTCAGTGAAACAATAAGTACTGCTCACATGAAATGTAGCCCAAATGAATTTGGCCAATCAACTGAAATAATATCCTAAAAGAGTATGGTAAATGAAACTGAAAGAAAACTATGAGTGGGTACTACATCCAACCCCCCTAGGATTAGGATTACTCCTAGAAGCCTGTAAACAAATAGGGATATAAATCCCAAAATCTCGATGCATCCTCCCAAGTCACTACCAACTCATCATTTGGGTCCCATTGGACCCTTACCTAGTTGATGGTTTGATCCCTGAGGATCAAATCCTGCCACTAAAGAATATGAATGGGCTCCAAAGCCAACTTCCTGTCCTCCACCTGTAAAGCATTCCAATCAAGAACATGCACAATATCTAGAATATACCGTCTAAGAACAAAAACATGGAAAACATCATGAACGTGAGATAGGCTAGGCGGAAAAGAAAGACAGTAAGAAACCGGTCCTATCCTCTCCAGGATCTCAAAAGGCCCAACAAAGTGAGGTTCCAACTTTGAACCCCTTTTGTAAAGGATCAGACTCTTCTATGGGTGCACTCTCAAAAACACTCTATCTCCAACTATAAACTGCCTATCCACCCTATGAGCATCTGCATCCTTCTTATGTCTATCCTATGCAGTGACCAAATGCTCATGAATATGCACTACATGATGCTCCATATCTCGAAGCATCTCTAAGCCAAGAAGAATGTGGTCCTCCAATCTATCCCAACTCAAAGGTGTATGAAAAGGATGGCCATACAAAGGATGGAAAGGTGACATGGAAATGGAACTATGATAACCATTGTTATATGAAAACTTGAATAAATACAAATAGTCCTCCCAATGAGTTTGTATGTCCATGAAATACATCCTCAACATGTCCTCAAGCACTTGATTAACCTGATATGTCTATTCATCAGTCTTAGGATAGTATGCCAAACTAAAATTCAATTGAGCACCAAGATCATGTTGTAGTGAAGTCCAAAATGTAGAAGTAAACAAAGGATCTCTATCCAAGATAATCCTATGAGGAATACCATGAAGTCTCACAATATCCTGCATAAAGACTCTAGCTACAGAAGCTATTGTATAGGATGATCTCATATGGGAGAAATGTGCTACCTTAGTCAACCAATCAATAGTCACCATGATAGCATCATGTCTATGAGAAGTCAAAGGAAAACGAGCAATGAAATCCATCAAAATGATTTCCCACTTCCAAGATGGAATGAGATTCGGTTGTAAAATCCCTATTGGATGTTGATGTTCTGCCTTAACCCTCTGACATTATAAGCATCTAGCCACAAAATCTGCAATGTCACGCTTCTTACTAGACCAATGATAGAGTGGTCAAAGGTCTGTGTGCATCTTCTTGACACTAGGATGTGCCGAATAGGGTGCATGACGAGCCTCTAATAAGACTAATGTATGCAGATCATCTAATGGTGGTACATAAACCTAGCTCATGTGTCACAAAAGACCATCCATGACAAAACCTAAGAATTTACCATCCAAGGGTCTTCCTCACTCAATCTCTAACTTCACCTCTTGATACAAAGTATCTCTAGGAAGTGCTTGGAGAATATTACTCCGCAAGTCCACAATGAGAGTCAACGCTAGAAAAGCCTTCATCTTACAACTCAATGCATCAGCTACTACATTTTCCTTTCCCTGAATATACTTGATCTCAAAGTCATATTCACAAAGGAACTCCATCCACCTTCTCTATCTAGAATTTAGATTAGGCTGAGTAAATATATACTAAAGACTATGATGATCACTATGTAGCTCAAACTGATGCCCTAACAAGAAATGCCTCCATTGGACCAAAGCATGAACCACTACTACCAACTCAAGATCATGCATAGGATAGTTCATCTCATGATCCTTGAGTTTTCGAGACTCATATACAATCACACGTCCCTCTTGCATAAGGACTGCTCCAATTCCCTCTAATGAAGCATCAACACAAACAATGAAATCACCAACTAGATCAGGCACTGCTGAGATAGGTGCACTTGTCAAACACCCCTTAAGGTTCTAAAAAGCCTCATCACACTTCTCTATCCAAACAAACTTCTTCCCTTTCCTCTAAAGTGAGGTGATAGGATAAGAAAATCTAGAGAAGTTCTTAACAAACATGCGGTAATATCAAGCTAACCCCATGAAACTATGAACCTCAGACACATTAGTGGGTGTTGGCCACTCCAAAATTGTCTGTATCTTTGAAGGATCCACTAAGATACCTTCATGTGAGATCACATGCCCTAGATACTAAACCTCTAACTAAAAGAAATAACACTTCGTTGAATTGGCCTAAATTTGATTATCTCTCAAACAATGCAATACCTGTCAAAGATGCTCTTCATGCTCTTCTATGGATCTATAATATATCCATAAATCATCCAAGAAGACCAAGACAAAATGGTCTAGATACTTATGAAAAACCCCATTCATCAAGCACATGAAAACTGATGGAGCACTCGTCAAGCCAAATGGTACCACTATAAACTCACAATGTCCATAATGTGTATGGAAAGCAGTCTTATGGATATCTGCATCATGAATCCACAACTGGTGATACCCTAACTTCAAGTCAATCTTAGAGAATATTTTGACTCCCTTTATTTGATCAAAAAGATCATTGATCCTTGGCAAAGGATACCTATTCTTGATTTTTACCTTGTTCAGTTGTCTATAATCAATGCACAAGCATAATGTTCCATCCTTCTTCTTAACGAAGAGGACTGGTGCTCCCTAAGGAGACACACTAGGTCTGATACTTCCCTTTTCCAAAAAATCCTCTAACTAAAGCTTCAACTCACTCAATTCATGAGTGGTCATCTAATAAGGAGCTCTAGAAATAGGCTCAGCTCCTAGAACAAGCTCAATCCAGAAATCTATGTCATGCTTCAGTGGCATACCTGGGATCTCCTTCGAAAATACATCAATGAACTCCTACAAAATGGTATGATCAAGGGTCTTATCTTTACTCTCCTCTTCATCTATCTCATTCATAGTTACCACAAACATATCATAACCCTTACGCATACAATTCTTAAGTTTCTTGGCGGTTATCATCTGAAGAGATATAGAATGTGGAATTCCCACAATTTGAAAATCCTTGCCCCCATCATCCTTGCAATTGATAGTCTTTCACCTACAATCAATATTATCCCCATGAGCTCCCAACCAATCCATTCCCAATACAACCCCATATGATCCTAAGGGAATCACGTGAAGATCAACTGAGGTAATGAATTCTCCTAAGTTTAGCTCACACTTATGGACCAAATAAATTGTAGCTACTTTAGCCCTAGAAGCTAACTCCACTTTCCAACATCTATCCTACTTCATAGAAACTAGCCCACATCACTCAACTAGAAAAGGAGATATAAATGAATCAGTAGCTCCATAATCAAATAAGATAGAGATAGATGTACCTCAAATAGTGCCCAAAGTCTCTACCATTGTCCCCTAGTGATATGCCTAATGGTGATCTAAAGCCACAAACACTCTGTGAGAATGTCCTACATCTCCCACTATAGGCTCTAAAGCTGATGGCCTCTGTGCTAAATACTGAGGTAAGGAAAATTCACTTCAATATGCCAAAACTTCCCACATGTGAAACATTCAGTACCTCTAGTATTGCCTCTCCCAGTGAAAGGTGCACTTGACTATTGAAAACTATCTCTATTAACACTCCATTAAGCACTCTGAGCTGGATGGCTAGACTGATTACACCTAAATCACTAACCATTATAGGAGCTATTATAATACAAGCCACCATTCTTAGTAGGAGGAGGAGGTTTCTTCTTCTGTTGTTGGTTTTGGTTACCTCTGAAGAAGCTAGATGGCTTCTTGAAGTTTCTAGTATCCTATGACTGGTTACCTCTGTACCTTGAATCTAATGCACCACCTGTTGAAGCACCCAAATGTCTACCATGACCCAAAGCTGAATTTGCCTCTGCAAGAGTTTCCTTAATGATTGCTTCCTTGAGGGTCTTAGGATCAAAGAGCTTGACTTCCCCAACAATGCGAGCATTAATCCCTCTAACAAAGTGCTAAACTAGAAGATTTGTATCGTATCCAAAACTAGCATACTGCTTGAGCTCAAAGAATAGATGCTCATACTCTTCCACTATCATAAAAAACTACCTCAAGTTATGAAAATCATCCTCTCGCTACCACCTCCACTGATCTAAAAGGAAGCACTCTCAGGAATGCTCAAGGAAAAACTCCCATGTCATTGTATCCATCTAAAGCCCTAACTTCTCCTCTTCCATCTTCCACCATACAACTACAAAATTAGAAATTTGCATCACTACATACCTAGCTTTAGTATTGCTACTAAATGGATGCATAGAAAAACTCCTCTCCAAGGCTATAATCCATGTCTCAGCCTCCAAACTAGATCCTTTCCCATCAAATGGATTAGGTCATCCTCTCATCAAATCTCTCATGTCATTTGCCGCCACAAGTGTAGGATCCACTATGATGTTCCTCCTTGGAGGACTCCTAGATCTCTCCCTTTCCCTCTCTTCTCTAAGAGATTGATGAGAAGCCTCCTTCTCTTCTCTACCCTGAGAGTGGTGGGAAGCATCCTACTCCACCCTGACTTGTTCAAGACCAAGATGATTCAAAATCACCTGCAAAAGCTGCCCAGTATCTAGTCCCTCAGACTCACCCTAACGCTCCTCTCTCTGCTCATCTCTGGACTTCTCATGATAGCTATCATGTCTGACACTCATAGAAGGGATATGTTGTCTACCCCTTCCATGATTACTAGAATGACCTCTCCCATGACCTCTAGCAACTCTAGTCACATGCATGATTCCTACAACATTCAAAGATCCAAATAACATCTCACAATATAGCTCGAAACAAAAACAAAAGATAGCATAACTACAAAGAAATAGTTTGAAAGAAATAAGTGTGTATGTCTATGTTTAGTTTCAAGTTCAAACTATATAAAACCTAAAGAGTGTACATTAACCCAAAGTTCCCAGTGTTAATATGATTTAGAACAACAAAGAGAGGGGGTGAATCAGTTGTTCTCAGGTCCTGATGTATAAGACAAACTTAAAAAATTTTCCTTAAATCAGATCCAATAACCAAAACAAACTCGATCATCACTTATTCAATAATAGAAACATATAACAATGCAGTCCACTACCCAGCTATAACTTAACTTGTAAAACACAGAAATGTTCAAACCAAAACATTCACACAAGTATTAACACCAGGATTTATAGTGGAAACCCAATGTGGGAAAAACCACTTTGTAACATGCTACTATTATTTTCACTCTTCTGAAGTGAGCTTGGTTAAAATCCAACCCTATCAAAGGTTACAATACACACTATTAGGTGTGACCTGGTTAAAGGATTTCAATCACCCTGTTAAAAGTGAGCCTTGTTATAGAACTTACATACACTCCATTAGAATGCAACCTTGTTCAAAGGATTTAACATATGACTGTTAGGTCAACCTCTATTAAAAGGATTTTGACTATTACAATGGTTAGAAAGTAGCAGCAATATGATCTAACAAACATACAACTCACTTTGCAAATATCAAATTTGATTTCGTACACTAGTGTTGGTTTACTGACTTTGAAACTTTTTCATCTCCATCTCTGATCTACTCGGAACTTTTCTTCAAGAAACCACCACAATTCTCCTTCAACTTATACATTCAATAAAACTTTAATGATCTTCCAGCATTCTTTTCTTTTCCCCCATCCACACGCATATCTAATGCTTAGGTTCCCTTAATACTCTCCTCAATTAGGTTAACTCATCTTATGCCACTCAATCTCATTCGTAGATCTTAGGGTTAGGTCAAATTCATTGAATCTACCTATTTCATGTTCTTTGGCTTCATTTCTAGAATCATCTCAAATCTCTTAAAGATTTACAATAAAACATTTTACAATGCATTTAATGCTTTCAAACAATCAATAAATAAAGTCAACACATTTTACATAATCCAAGAATTCAACAATGTCGGCTCCAAAACTAAATTCTCTTCAAATATAAAAATGTTGATGCTCGGTCAATACTGTGATCAACTACTTGGTCTTCATGTAGAAAGCTCGGTCATTACTAAAAATGTTTCCTCTGCTTATACTATCTTCCTCGGCAATTAATTGTTGTTCGATCGACACTAGAATTTTGCTTGGCATACACTGACTCGGTCGACACTAACATTACTCATCTTAAACATGATTTCTCCATTTTTTCTTGGTCAAGCCTACCAGTTTAGTCTTCAACCTTACTAGGATAAACAATACATTGTCTCATCATTATACAACATAGTCAAGTACACTTTGTAATATCAAGATAACTCAACCTTTCCCTAGGTGCTATTGTTACCAACCTTGCCCCAATCCTTCACAACAATACAATAGATATAGTACTTTCCTAAGTAGCAACAGTCTTACCAATTAAGGTTTGACATCAATGACAATACAACAATTGTTTCAATTGCAGTTTCCAACACCCAATGTATAAACTCTTCTCTGATACCAAATGTAACACCTCACTAGGGAACCCAAGAGAGATTAACCTAGAACATGATACTAAGTTTGGTGAATTATTTTTTTTTCTAAATTTTACATAACAAGATAAACATTAATGCGGGATAAATAACTATTTAATCACATTAACTCAACAAGAAACATAGATTACAAAATTCAAGGTTCCCATGATGTAGAATTACATAAGAAAAAAACTCATCTAAATAAAAACAACAAAAGATTCCATATCATAGATATAATAAATACATCATACAACAATAATTACAATCCTCATGGACAATCATGAAACCTAAATAAACTCACATCCACTGCACATATCACAGGGTATGTAGTAATCACTCTAACAATAATATTATAATATCCAGATTAGGTATCACAAGCAATACTCTAATACAAGATTACAATAAATGAAAAGAAAAATTCCACCAATGAAGAATCATAAAGAGCCCAACTGCAAAAGAACCATTAAGCACTGGAACAAGGACATCAAATCTCAAATAGTAAAGAATCACTACCACTCGTCCATGTAGATCCACAAAGGTCCACCCCACCATGCTGAGGAGATAACAACAGACCCCACTCGGATAACCAATACCAAAGAAAGATGAAACCACTAAGCAAGGGGATCCTAAAATCTCTCTAACTCCAGGTGTACAAAAGATAGTGATAGGAAAGACTCGCTATTCCAGAGCCAACCGACACATGTAGGATAACTAGACTATGTATAGGAAGGTGTCATCATGTACATCTAACCCTTAAGTTTCATCCTGGCAGTCTCTCTGGACCCCGGCACTCAAGTGACCATACATGGTATTCATGACCTCTCATACAGACAAGTCCATTAACTATGCTAGAAACACACCTCTCAAGGCAAAAACCATCATCTCATCCTCCATCTTAGTCTATACTAGCACTCAAGCATGGGTGAGGAAAAACATCTTATTAAGTTAATTTTAATACCTCTCAATGGTATATTAGGTTTTCACTTTATTAAGATTACTTACAATAAGTGATCCTGGCAGCCACTTGTGGGCCCCAATGCTTATTGCAAGCCACCCCCTACTACACATCTAGGTAACCTACCCTAAGCTCATAGATCTTACATAGACCTAACATAGGTATACAACCAAGTAATCCCAAATCCAGTATCATACACAAGAACCAAAAATGACTACAGATACCCATTTATAGAATATAGTATAGCATAAGCCTACGTGGTCAATTTAGGGTGATAAAACACAATACACACACACACACCATATCATAAGACTGAAAACATGTCTATAAGACTCATACCCCAGCCTCTTTATTCCTCCTAGGTCATCTAATGCCCCATTAACACATTAAGGAAAAGAAAACACTCAAGGATGAATATATCACATTCACATCATAAAGAATTGAAAAAGAACCAATATGCATTTAAGTTCAACAATCACATTTGGGGTTAAAGTTCATTTCCTTAAACCTATAGTTTCAAAAAGCTATTAAATGCACGTTAATCCCAATATTAAAACCAATTAAAGATAAACACACACACACACACAGATATATATATATATATATATATATATATATATATATATATATATATATATATATATATATATATATATATATATATATATACTGAATTTAAAAATATAAACATGAAACTAAATTATTTTATTTGCATTTAACAAATAATAAATTATATATTTAAATATATTGTTAAAATACATTTTAACATATATAACATTCTTAAACTAACTATTAATAAACACAGCACATTTATAAAAAAATATTAATAAAAAAAAAACTTAATAAAATAAATTTTATTTAATTTAAAAGCATATTAATAAAATTTAATTAAAAGAATGTTAGGGGCCTGAACGCCCCTAAGAAACAAAGATTAATTAAAAGATATATTAATATATTTGAATTTGAGATTATAATATTACAAGAAACTAAATTAAATAAGGATGAAAGCATAAAATTCAGTCTAAAATTAGGCTTATGGAAAATAGAGATGGTTCACTCCAAGGGTGCCTCTGGTGGGTTGGCAACCATATGGGATCCTAGGAAAGTAGTAGTTGAGGTAATATCAAAACACAATAATTGGCTTCTATAATTAGTCCAAAGCTTAAAAACAAATTTAAAATTTAAACTCATTAATGTATATGGTCCTACTCCTAATTCAGAAAAGAAAGAATTACAGAAAGATCTACAAATTCAGTCGTCATCCAATCATGATGACATTCACATTTTAGGGGGGGATTTTAATGCAATCGTAGAAAATAAAGAAAAACTTAGGGGTTCTCAATTTGTTTCGCAAGCTCAGAAATACTTCAACCAATGGGTCATTGACAACAATCTAACAGATATTAATAATAACAATGTTATTTTCACTTGGAATAACCGAGGGTCAGGATTTAGTTATATAGTAGAAAGACTGGATAGATTCATGATTAGTGGTGATGCTAAAAAGTATGATTACAATACATATGCAAAAATTCTTACTAATGTTGGGTCTAATCATTTTCCAATTAGACTCTCTATTACAGAAATTTTAAACTGCTCAGAAGCCCCTTCAAATTTGAATTCATGTGGTTTCAAGATGAGAAATTTATGTAGCTTCTAGAACAGTGGTGGAAGCAGATAAAGTCTCTGGATTGAAAATTTATGTCTAGTCAATAAGCTAAAAATTATCAAGCATAAGATCTTGGACTGGAATAGAGACAAATTCAACAATATTTTTGAACAAAAAAGCAAAATAGAGAATGAAATAGAATGTTTAAACAAAATAGTCATAGAACAAGGGATGGACCAGGCAAGTTATATCAAAGAAAAAGAACTTATGTCCAAACATGCTGAGATCCTACTAAAGGAAGAGATCTTCTGGAAATAAAAATCCAGAGAGACATGGTTAAGTGAAGGGGATTATAATACAAAAAATTTCATAGTAGCACTAACAACAAAAGGAAGGTAAATAGAATACCCAAGATTAGAATGAATAACGGAGACCTCACAGATGACCCCAAACTCATCTCAGAACAATTTGTACAATTTCATCAAAATCTATTCAACAACCATGAATTTGTTGATCCAAATACCCAAAATGTATGTCATCAATCCCAAAGATTATAACAGAAGCAGACAATAAATGGATTAAAAGTAAATTTTCCATTGATGAAGTTAAAAGCACCCTATTCCAACTCCATCCTGAGAGCGCACTAGGACTGGATGGTTTCCAGGCAAGGTTCTTCCAAAAATGTTGGCATTTTCTAGGGGAGGATATCTGGCAAGTTGTAGAGGCTACACGAAACTTGGGCTCATTGTTAACAGAAATCAATAATACCTTTTTTACTCTTATACCTAAGTAGAATGAAAGTATAGAGCCAGGGGACTTTCAACACATCTCTCTCTGCAATACTATCTATAAAATCCTCTCTAAGTGCATAGAAAATAGGCTTAAAACCTTTCTACCAACGATCATCTCTAAAGAAAAGACAGGCTTTGTCCCTAAATGCTCTATCTTGGATGGGATTGTAATAGCCCAAGAAATACTCCATACAACCCAATACAACAATGAATCTTGCATGCTTATTAAAGTAGACATTCAAAAAGCTTATCATAAAGTGGACTAGAGATTTTTATGTAAATGTTTGGAAGCATTTGGATTCTCCAAACAATAGATTAATTTAATCTATAGTTGCATATCTTCGCCTAAAATATCTCTCTTGATCAATGGTACTCCTGAAAGATTCTTTGAAATCACACGAGGTATTAGACAAGGTGAACCCTATCCCCTTTCCTTTATGTTATAATGGCAGAAGCTCTTGGGAGAGATATAACTAAGGCCCACTTAGAAGGTAAAATCTTCGGAGTCAAAGTAACTAAAAATATCCTGAATATAACACATCAGTAGTTTGTTGATGACACAATACTTCCAGGAGCATGCAATAAAAAGGAAGTAAAGGAGTTCAAAGATATTCTAGCTTTTTATATGAAAGCAGTAGGCCAGAGAGTGAATCCTAGTAAATCTAAAGTTTTTTTTGTTAATACATCTACAACAAAAGTCTGACAGATATGCAATATCCTAGGGTACAAAGTAGGCAATTTCCCGTGTAAATATTTAGGAATTACCCTAGACAAGGGTTTGCATAGTTCTAAGTTATGGAAATAAGTAATAACCAAAGTTCAAAAAAAAAAGGAAACTGGAAAGGCAAATGGCTCACTAAAGCAAGAAGGGCTATAATGATTAAATTTGTACAAACTGCCATACCTACCTATCAAATGTCTATACTCCCTCTTCCAGTTAACATCAAATCTAGTTTAGACAAACACCTTAGGGATTTCTATTGGCAAGGTACAATGGAGGATAATAAGCTAGCACTTATCAAATGGGAGAACCTATGCAAGCCTACCTCCCTAGGAGGTTTAGGTATAAAAAACCTACAATGGCAGAATAAAGCACTAGGTGCCAAAATAATTTGGAGACTAATTCAGGAACCTAACAGAAAATGGGCCTCAATCCTTCTAAATAAATATATTACAAATTCAGATCCCATCAATATCTTTAGATCTCACTCCCATGTTAAAGGATCCCGCATTTAGAACTTTATAATAGAATCTAGAGAAATTATCAATAAGTATCTTACATGGGATATAGGGGAAGGAGATAAGGCCCTCTTTTGGGAAGATTCCTAGGGAGGGTTTACGCCTCTGGTTAAGTTAGGCTTTTCACATGAAATGATAGAAATTTGTAAAGCTTATTGGGGTAGCCTAGTGAAAGACTATATCTCTTTCGAAGAAGATTCAATATGGAAAACAGTGGATGATATCCCAGTAGAATATACTGAAAAACAAAAACTAAAAGACATCCTCAAAGATAGAATAGTCTCTCACAAAAATAGGGGGGATAAACTGATATGGACCAATTCAAATAATGGGAAATATAAAATTAAGAATGGATATCAAACAATTGTCAAGGAATAGAATGTGGAATCCTTAGACATCCCTCTGATCTTATGTTGGAACAAAGTATGCCTCCCTAAGGTAGGTATGTTTCTTTGGGCAGCTTTGCAAAAAAAAATTCTGACTATAGATAGGTTTAGGAAGCTAGGCTTTGAAGGACCTTCGAGGTGTCCACTATGTTAAAACTAAGAAGAGAATGTAAACCATATACTCCTAAACTGTTCGTTTTCCCAAGAATGTTGGAATTGGTTAAGTAGATGTTTAAATTGGAGCTCAACCATGTCCTCAGATATAGTGGACTTTCTCAAAGCATGGCCCACACTAAATAAAGGTAGCTTATATAAGGATATTTGGATAGTTTCCCCCTCTATATTGATATGGGAAATATGGAAAGAATGAAATAGGAGAGTATTTACAAATCAAAAACTAGAATGGAGATCGATAACTAACAAGATAGAAGCATCAATAACTGAAGTTATTAATAACAGACTATGAAGCCTCAATAATTTAGAAAACTTATTTAAGCTATGGGATAATAATATTAGAAAACATTGGACAAAGCTTGTTATTCCACCATTATATAGAAAAGGCAGTAGCAAAACTAAGAACGATAGAAGCTCATGCAAATGGTCACCTCCTAAGCTAGGATGGTTTAAATTGAATTTTGATGGGGCCTCATGAGGCAACCCAGGTACTACGGGAATTGGTGGTATTATTCATAATTGGAAAGGAGAAATTATCTCTAAATATGCTAGATCCATTAAACCTACAATGAATAACATGGCAGAATGTAAGGTTGTCCTAGAAGGAATTAAGTTATGTAAACAACTGGGCATCACAAAAATATAAATTGAAGGAGACTCCCAAATTATAATTAATTCAATTAGAATGAAGAAAACTCCTAATTGGAAAATCAACTCGAAACTCAAAGATATTTTAAAAATCTTGGACACCTTCCCCCAATATGAAGTTAAACACATCTATAGAGAAGGGAATATAGAAGTTGATATTCTTGCTAACAGGGGAGCGGATGGTGATAATTTGGCAAGCAATGTTTCTTAAAATAAAATAATTTAGTTTGCATATCATAGCCCTATATTACATTTTTAATTTTATGATAAGGAAATCTGCAAAGAATTAGCACAACTCTAGTGTCGACCCCCTACAACTGTAATATGCATTATCAATAAGTGTTAGATAGTAAGACATGAATTATTAAACTAACAGTTAGAAGCAATCATACCTCATTCAAAGATCCTAGGATGAGACACATGCTAGAAATAATGACACTTAATGATTATAAATTCACTCACCCTGATTAAGATTTTATTCAGAGATCTCTAGGACTTAATCTTCATTGATTAAGATACTATTGCTCTTATCGAGAAATAAATATTGAAGGAAGGCATGAGCAGGATCAGTTAAGTATGGAGAGTTTTATGTTATGATAGCAATAGGGAATCGTGGAAAGGTTAGCCATCATTAATAAGACTAAGTTGTTAACCATCTTCTGTATATCTGGGTGATATGGAGAAAATAATGTGATATCACTTACTTATGCTCCCCAAAAATTCTCCTTTATATCAAACCTATAGTTTTCACAAGCAATGCTACAAAATTGATATCTCCCACAAGTGTTATGAAAAAATTTCAACTGATGGAGTCGAGGTTGATTAACTTCACAATAAAAGGAAGTAGGGCAATGGCATTCAGAGGATGCATTAAGCCAAAAAGATGGAACCAAATATTAAATCCTCTCTCGGATTCCATAAGAAGGGCTCTAGAAAGAGCTATGGGTGATCATTTCTTTGAAAATGAATTCACCTATAGAACCAATGGTTTTTTCATTGGTCAATTCATTGCCATCTCTATGTTCGCTAGGAAAAAGAAAGAAGACATCATCCAGGTAGCAAAGATCATCTTTGATGAAGGCCTACTTGGGGGTTTAGAAAATATGGTGTTCTGCATTGATAACCAGCTCACAATTCCCTACTTAGAGACCACAATGAAAATGGAGATAGCCAAGTTAGCGAAAATTTCTCAATCTCAGTGTGTTCCTATGATGACTTTCAAAAATGAGAAAAGGTTTGACAACAATTGGCTAGAGATGGTAAGGAACTTAGATTTCCTCTACAAAGATCTTTTCCTTGGAGAGATGGACACAGTATGGCTTCTCAACTACTAGAGGAAGGAAGGTTTCAACATCTCGAAAGACCTAGAAAAAGTCGAAGCAATAAATCTACATATCATGGCCCCCGAAGTCAACAGATGCACTCGCCACTCTAAGAAGGTTTCAACTAAAGATGAATGTATCGTGGTTATGAGGAAGGGGGATAATATCTGGAACTGCAAGATGATTCGGAAGGGAGAAGCTTTATGAATAGCGCACTAAAACAATTTGTATTATGCATCTCTTTTTGGGTTTTAAATATATAGAAAAATAGTAAATTTGTAGTAGATAGATAAGCAACCCTACATATGGTATAGATGGTCAAAGTCCTATGTAATCTCATAAGACTATATTAATTAAACAGTGATAAGTGAATTCCTACTACTATATTAATTTCAATTCAAAACTTTTTTTAAAATTTGGTTGGGACTCTTTTAGAGTAATCATTCTGGATTGCAGAATAGTTTAGATTTTTCTCAGATATTTTATATTAGGTTAGATTAAGCATATAAATGGTCTCCTAAATGTTCCTTCCTTAAATCACTATCCAGCCCCTAGACCGTTGATAGCCCTATCTCCCCTATTGTATTTTCTAACTCTTAACAAATCTTAAATAAAATTTAATAGTATAAATTGGATGTAAATTGAATATAATACCCAATTTAGTAATTATAACCCCTCGATTTCCTCTTGATATTACAAAATTCGAATAGGATTTTTAATAAAACTTGAATAGTCTGAGGATTTCAATCATCCTGTCGCTATCACATGAAAAATATTTACCTATATAAGTATCTCCCTCTCTCACTTAGAAACTCCAGTATTAACCCTGAACTACACCCTAAGATATCCCTTCAACGCTCAAGAACATGGATACCCCAATTAAACTGACCTGCAACAAAAGCCAACTGGCCTTTGAAGGGAGAATCATGACAAAACATCTTAAGAAGGTTATGTTGGAGAATCAAACCCTCATCCTTAGAGAAGTCTTTCATATCTTAGGTCAATAATTTTTGAGTAATGAGGATAGGTATAAAGTTCACTCTGACATCTCCTCCATGTTTGTAGTGGTTACCATCTTCTCGGGTACAGAGAAACATGAAACTAGGAGGCTCTGCTATAGAATCTTTAAACAAAGATTTCTCGATAATCTAGATAAGGTCCTCCAAAATGTCAAAGAGGATTTAACAATAGCAAGGCCTCAGTTGTATGATATGACTTCTATCAAGGGAATCTCATTCTATCTACCCCAATCATAGTAACTGACAATATTAATGCGTTTAGGGAAAGAGAACCCATTATCAAAAGAAATATAAACTTCCTGTTAAATTATATGCATATTAGGAAGCCCTTGATGGAAAATTGGTTCTATGAGTACTGGAATCTAGATGAGGTAGGAGATGTAGATATGGAATGCTTCTCAGACTCTGAGTTAGACAACTTGGTAGAAATGTGGCTGGAAGAAGGGAATCATAGCAATAAAAAGATAAAGCGACTCATTGATTCAGAAGATTTAGAAACACAAGCAAGGGACTGATGAAGGAAGCCTAGAACCTTTTATAAAGTTCTTTTTTATTTAAAGCTTTGGCAGCTTGTAATTTTCCTAGCATCAAGAAACCCCCATTCTGAATATCCAATAGTGAGGTAACAATGATGTAATATTAAGGGATAAACCAGAGGACTCTTAAACCCTCTAGGTAATTGTTCGATACAACTAGCTATAGCGAAAATGCTAACTAGTTGAGAATATGTGGTAATAATAGTTTTAGAGATAGACGTTTGGCAATCAATGTATCTAATAGTAATACCAACCAGAATATAAATAGATTTGTATAAGCATTATCCAGATAAGACTTAAGGATTTGGTATTAATGGTATCATTACAGTTCTAATTTTACATTGACTTGATAACTTGAATGCGGGCTTATGACAAATGTCTCAATAGAGCTATACTTAATATAGAAAGGCTTTAGTATATATGTGGTTAGAATGCATTATTAGATTCCATGAATATGTGGCAGCAAGGCCTTATGTACATCTCCCATCTAATGATTTACGAAACAGAGATGGACTAATTAAGTAAAATGCAGATTGAAACAAATCATTCTTTTCTTTTAGTCAAAGATATTCCATTTCAGTAAGATAATGATAGACTATAATTCCATGACAATTGGATTCCATAATGGTCCTTTAAAAACCAAAGTTTGGGACTAACAGCGTCCACTATAACTTCACAATATTCTTCTGAGCAATATGTTTTAGCTACAGGATATAGCTTTAATGCAGATGTAAATACCGTGGTAATCTATTATCTTGAAGTCAATATATATATATATATATATATATATATATATATATATATATATGTGTGTGTGTGTGTGTGTGTGTGTGTGTGTGTGTGTGTGTGTGTTTATTGGCTTCAGGAAAGAGACTATCATGGTGCTCATTTGCTCTGGTGACCATGTGGTATATACCCTCTTTTCTATGAAGATGTTGCTATTTTAAGATTCTGGAATAATAGCATAATGAAAATGGTGATATATATAAAAGAGTTAATATACATGTTTATGGATGTTTCTATGTGTGCTCCGTAACAAGACCATGATAGTAGGGATATGGACACCGCTCTGTTTATACACTAACCTTTTAATGATTTTTAGATTAATTTTGATGCATTCTACCAAGCAGACAAATTCAGTTAAGTTAGCTAAAATGGATAATTTATATCTTATTAGCAGGATTAACATCATGTCTTGTCCATATTTATTATAAAGAATAGGATATGGGATTATCACAAGTTTGTAAATCTGGTATCCAAGTAGTGTACCTTTCATAAGAGTATATTGTCAATCTTATAAGTTATAATCCATGAATAAAATCAGCTAAGTCCATAGTACACTTATAACCAGGTGGTACAGGCACATGTATCCTCTTTTAAGCAAATAATTATAATAAAAGGCTCCATTTGACAAGTATTATCTTACCAGTAGTTTGTAGAATTTTTGATTAGTAACAAAGAATATTATGTATATACTAACAAGGATCTTAGCCAAAAATTAAGGAATTTCAGGTATTAAAGGCTCAAGAGGTATTTTGAGGAGATAATGTTCGGGTGGAATAATGACCGTAATAAAAAATGGCATCATAAGAAAGGAATCAAGAATGGAAACATAAGAAAGGAATCAAACCAAAACATAAAAGCGCAAAACCTAGAAGGAAAGTCTTCCAATCTCGCTCGATGGACAGGCATATAACTATTCAAGAATCTCTTCAGACAAGATATAGAATAGCTTCTTTTGCAATTTGTAATATATTACTATCATGGGTCTAGTCTTGGAGGGTATGCCCTCCTAAACTATTATGTATCAGAATCTGAACTAAGGTCCCAGGCAAGGCTGGAGGTTTTCTCAGCCCCACTCTTTCTTACCAGCGTCTACACTGAGTGGGGTATCTCGTATCATTGGTTTTATGATTAATAAAATTATTGGCTTCAGCCTTTTACCGATCAAAAAAACAAATTTTATTTAATTTAAAAAAAAACCTTTTAAAAACTTTTAATAAACAAATTATTTTAAAAAAAACAAATGACAAGAGGGGGGGAATGTGCCCGCACCCCCACGTTGCCCATGCAGCATCCCTGCTACTGCACAACAGCCCTGCACATGTAGGCAGTGGTACTGCCTATGACAATGCTCACTGCCCACGGCAATGAGGTATTGTCGTTGGTAGTACCCTTATGTATGGAAACGATACCAAAGGGTAGGGGGTACGGGGGTGTGGTGGCCCCCGCCCCCATATTACTTTTATAAAAAAAAATTAATTTTTTTTTGTATTAATTTTTAACAATGCACATTTTACTAAAACCGTGAAAAACAAAATTGAATTTTTTTTAAGAAGAATTCTGAAAATACGGAATTAGGTTTTTTTTTACTTTCCTCCATTTTGTCTTTTTCTGGGTTTTTTACTTTTTTGACTATGTATATTTTTTTTTACTGTGTTTTTTTTCCAGAAATTTTTTTTTTTTTTTTTCAGAATTCATTTTTACTACCAAAAATTGATTTTTCCTTCCATAGAACAAATCATTTTTCCAAACATAATAGTTAAACTATAGCCCAGTTTAATTTTTGGTTTTCTAAGAGATCTGTAATGAATTTTCCTATGAAATTTTGATAGCATAACCCTACTATGCCAAGTCTCAATAAAATCTAAAACAATAGATCTAAGGGTTTTCTAAATACCCAAAACCATAGAAACTCAAAATACATCTAATAAGATAAAATAAAATTATTCAAAACACAAGAAACCATTTATTTGCAAAATAGAAACCACAAAAGAGTTTTCAAACCCTACCTTGGATCCAATGCAAATTTTGAAAATGAAGCCCTTGAAGAATGTAGAAACTTGAATCCTCTAAGAATGGATCTAACCAATAGATCTAAAAACACGTAGATTCCAAGCACAAGAATTCAGAAAATACATACAAAGCTTTCAAAGAAACATGCAACCACAAACACCCAAATCCTCCAAAATACCAAAATTACCAAGCTCTCCCCAAAAATCCTCCAAAACTTGTTCTCCTCCAAAATGATTCAACAATCCCCTAAAGAGATTCAATTTCCCCCTTTCATGCAAACCCTAATGACAACACACTAATCAATCCCTAAAACAACTCAACTCCAAATTGAAAGTAAATCTTAAATAAATAAATAAAATATCTTTTATTTGCACAACTCAACTTTAACTCCTTAAAAAAAGTTGTTATTTTTTTAAATCAAATTACTTTTTTTAACAATAATAATGCACATGTAATTAATTAAAATATAGATTAAATATTTAAAGCACAATAAAACCATGCAATTAAATATTTAATTATTTAATAAAGCATAAAAGCATATTTAACTCTAATTTCAATTAAATAATTAATTAAATCCAAGAGAGATTAACCTAGAACATGATACTAAGTTTGATGAATAATTTTATAGGCACACTCACTTCTGCCAATTTAGGGAAGACGATGCCCTATACCTACAACCTGACATCACAAGAATAAGCATGTACATTTAATATAAATATAGCAGACAATGATAGGGTACAGTCAAATGTGTGGATCTCGCTAAGGAAAGTAACTACGTCTCCATCCTCTACCACAACAAACATGCAAAATAAGTACACACACATGATAACCATACACATGCAAGTATGGGGTCAGTAACATATAAACCAATATAAGCATAAAACATCACATCATGATAATATCATCATCTAAGTATGCAATCACATGATAAACATATAAAAATCATAATCTAGAATCATCACTCACTGAAACAATAACTACTCACATGAAATGTAGCCCAAAAGAATTTGTCCAATCAACTGAAATAATAGCCTAAAAGAGTATGGAAACTAAAATTGAAAGAAAACTATGAGTGGGTACTACAATTCTTCCTCATATTCCCCATGGGATTTCTTTGAGCGAGATCTCGAGGAAGATTCCTGAACTCTATCCTTAGCTCTTTTGTGGGTGATGAGAGGCATCCTAGAAGAGTGGTGCAACATAAGTTTTAGGTAACTAGTTTTAAATGAGTATACAATGTGTTGAAGAGGTTAAGTTTTAAACGTAAATATACCCTGAGCTCCGAATGTAGAAACTAGGGCTCTAATACCAAATGTAATGTCCCTACCAAGGAACCCATAAGGAAACATGTCTTTTAGCCTAAAATTACAACTAACAATTTTTTTTTAACATTCTAACATTTCACTGTTAACGTCCACAAAGAACATTCCTTAAAAGTTCCCTTATTGAATTCATTTACCAATATAAAAGCATTGCATTTCATTACTAATCAAATTGAATTTCATTTCCTTTTTCCTTTACTTTGCATTTTAGAATATAAGAGAAAGGTAAGAACATAATCTTTCATTCACAACTATCTCTTCTACTTCCTATCTCATTTTCATTCATTTTACCTACACATTGAATAACTACCCTTTCAAATTGCAATTAAACCTTTACATTTGAGACATTGCTTTTATTCCAACATAGGAGAGATAAAAGAATTAATACAAGATTACACTTTTCATTACCACTTTTGAATCTTCGAATAACATCCCTTGAAAAACCCTAAAACTATCCCTCCCTGATTACATTAATTTATTCCTTCAATTTCCCACTAATAAATACAATTACATTTATAATTACATTGAATGGCCTGAAGGCTAACAAGGAGATCTTTACAACTTGCATTACAATAGTACATGATAAAAATTTAGAAATCTTTAACACTGCATGGAATCTGAAACTCATCCAAGCCACGAACCACAAACAATACCTCGAAAGATATTTTGTCACCCAACCAAATGAAACTAAAGAAGTTCCACTCCCGGTGCTAGGAGATCGAACCAAGATACTCACAAGGTCCTAAGCAACCTAAGGCTTTACAAAACCAACTCTTGAAAGAAAAATAGAAGACATAACAAAATATCATCATACTATACACATAGGTTAGGTTTCTAGCATACCATCTAGGTGAGTGTCATCACACAACCTATACATTGGGATCCACCTTAGAAACCATGTAACCTTAGTCCCCCCTTTCTGAATAAGGATCCACCCTGGCAGTTACCTATGGTCCCGGTACTCCAATAAGTCTATGTGGACTTACATTATGTGTGTTTCATTATCTTTTAAACCCCCCCCCTTTCCCAAGTTCATTATTAATGTTATCACTTGTTACCAGCTCATGCATAGGATCATATGGAAACCACTTTGGGTTCCAACACATATGGTGAGCCACTCACCTAGGTTACCTAGTCCCCTACCCACACACAAGCCAAAGAAACTAAGATGCATTTCTAATGGTTCTGTTTGTAGGTCTAGGGAACCCTCATGTGCTCTCAAGCCCTCGAGATGAGTCCTAGCCTCATTATATAAACATAAGGATATTCCAAGTACTTAAGCATCATAAATAACACATTATAACACCAAAAAAGAAAGAGATGGTCATATATAAGTGATAAAATTTGCATCCCATGCATAAGAAATAGGTTATAGAAGTCACAAGCCCAAAACCTAACCAAATTGAGCCCTTAGGACCCTCTAAAACCATATACAAAAATCCATACTACTAGGAATGGGAACACTAAGAGGGCGGGGGGGTGAATCAGTGTTCACTATATTCAATCTTTTTACTCTACTCTTAAACTTGACTTGAATGTTAAAGTACTGAAATGAACATTAACATAAACAAGATAGATGAACACAACACATAACACCAATATGGTTACGGGGAAACCCAAATAGGTAAAAACCTCGGTGGGAATTGACACCCACTAATAATATGTACTAGTGTCTTATGATCCTTGTTAGAAGATCCTTAACCCTGCTAGGAGTTGTCTTTACAATGTATTTAGTACAGTGACCTTATCAAGGGTCAAACCTTGTTAGGAGTCTTTTACAATTAACCCTGTTAGGGGTGGGGACACACTTTCCTAGATCTCACTACTTAAGTGGTGAAGGCTACAACCTTTAGATGTCAAATACACACTATATCTGCTAGATGAACTGGCACTCTGACATTGCTTGTCTGATCATTTCCTTTTATGCATTGATGCTTTGACCTCTTGCAAAGCTCTAATACATCTTAATAACTCTTTTCACACTTCTTCTCTGCTTATCTCAACTCTATATCAACTTCCATACAAATTACAAAGGGCACATCTCATATTTATATACGCAACCAAAACAATTAACTAGGTCGTCCTATAACTGATTACATACAATGCTTCCAATTGAATTGGCTCAAGTGTGTTTACAAACAAAGGTAATTACATGTCTACAATATAATTACAATAGGTGCATAGCCTTTACAAAACAATATTATAGTCGCTAATCAAATTACCAACAGTCAGCTGCATACATTGTTCTGTTCTATCATTCACTGTCTATGTAACTTCAACTATCTGTATCTTTGTCATACTAAATCTTCTGATCATGCACTCTTAGACTAAGCATGAATATACTCTTACCATCTTATCCTCTAGGGGGCATACCATAACTTGTTTATACGTACGTGTGTTGATGCTCTGAACTACAAGTGCTCTGCTAACTATCTAGTCTTCTATACTTAGCAAAATACTGATCTTCTGATGATGTGAGTTGACTCCAAAACTCTATATGAATTTGTTACCATAATGACAACATTATATTAAGTCATATACAATATTATTTTCAACTTTCCAACAATCTCCCCCTTTGTCATTGATGGCAACAAAGGAATATGGCAAAGTTACTATCTGTCCTCTTATACAGAAACTCTAACTTATATCTCCCTTAGTCTTATTACTATACATCTTCTTTACATATCTATAACTCCATATTCTATACATACTCCCCC
Organism: Chamaecyparis obtusa; assembly: GCA_027943335.1. NCBI lineage: Eukaryota > Viridiplantae > Streptophyta > Pinopsida > Cupressales > Cupressaceae > Chamaecyparis > Chamaecyparis obtusa. Next base: position 356,495 of record BSBK01004354.1, read on the forward strand.
TTTGACATTAATGAAAAAGGTGCTAAAAATTGAATCTATACAAGTACTTACAGGGAAAGTACATCCGAATATGCTATCTGCAAATTGTGGATCTCTTGCTTCCAGAATGAAATCAGTGCATTGACTATTTGGAGATGGGCGCATAATGCATAATTCAGCTTCTCCATCTTCTCCAAATCTAAGCTAGGACCTTGATCATATGTCACCATGGTGGCATTGATCTCCTTGATATTCTAATTTAGCACATCTAGGGAGGGTGCAAGAGCATTCCTAAGCTGTGTTTTCCTTGCCCTTATCTTGGACATCTCCTTTTCTACTCTTTCAATCTTGTCAATCTGCCCTTGATATACATTATTACACATATTTACATCAATGGAGGGGTCTTCTACTGATTTCCTTACTTGTTCTATCATTCCTTCTACCTCTTATATCTTCTTGAAATGATCATCAGTCAGCTTATCTTGGTCCATACAATCTGCAATGCTCTTCCTGCCATTTGTTGCAAACTCTTTTAAGGATGCTTGACCAACCTTGAGTGAACTTAGGTCAAGTGCAAAGTTACTAACCAATTCATTGAGTCTCTTCTTCATATACTTTTCTTCTGCAACTAGGGATGCAAATTCTTCCAAGCTAGAAAAGTTTGTCTTAAAATTTGAAAGAATTGTGCTCACATCATCCACTGAATGAACCTTAGACACTTTCTTGTCTGAAGGTAGTAGGTTGTTCAAGATGTTCACTAACTCAACAAATAGGGGATTCCTCATTACTTATTTCTCTTTGGCCTTTTCCATAGCTAAGACACTGATCTTGATCAGGTCTTCTTCTCCCCAAGAATCCAGATTAGTGGTGTCTGGTGTCAATCTTGACAACAATGATACAAAAGGAGTGATAGGAGTGCTATCCACTACTTCTTGCTTTACTCTAATTGTCTTTTCAACAAATGGCTCATTTTTTGGCTCATTGTCTTTCATCTCTACTTCTCCTTTCTCTTTATCTACTTCCTTTTCTTTTTCTTCTTCTTTCTTTTCTATCTTTTTTTTTTGTTTCTCCTTCAACTTCTATCATATCCTCAATCAGTACTTCTTCTTGTTGATTGAGAGGAGTGTTACCACATAGAGTTTCAACCTCTTGTGTGCTTACGAAAGCTTCTTCAAACTTGTCCAAATCAATGTCTGTGGCCGCCATAGTAATTTTTACATTATCAATCAAAATTGTGTCATCTTTGTGTGTCTCTATTATGGGCGTAGACTTTTATGCCTCTGTAGGAGTTTCAACTACTGGCCCTGAGTCCTGAGGACTTGTCACTAGTAAATTAGTGATCTCTATTGCTTTGACCTTCTCATAAGATGTTTGAGTGATGAGTGTAGATGAATGTTTCATGTGTTGTTGTAAGAATACCTTTTCAAAGGATTTCTCTATTTCTTTTGTCACAAGTTCATAATCTTTGTTCATGATGTGTAATGTTCGCATCTTTGTCCTTAAGTGTGGTTTTACCAAATTTAGTAATAGTGTCTTTTCTTCAACAAAACATACTAGAAGATTGTAATCTAGTGTTTGTTCTTTGATTCTGAATTCTTCTTTAGTGGCTTGTCTCTTCAAGGTATCCAAAATCTCCCACACCTTATCTGGGATAGTTGTCTTCAATTCAAGAACTTTCTTCTTGAATTTTATCATGTGTTTGATCAATATCTCATGAATCTCTGATTTATCAATTTCATGGTATTTTTCATAAAACTTGGCTATCTAATCTAGCCTTCCTTCTACTACTCTAGTCCTTCATACTTGAATACTAGTTAGGAATCCTACTTCCAGAGGTGGCTACACATTTTTCACTCTGCTTCTTGTGGTTCTAGTTGAAGGGTGGCTTGTAGCAGTTTGTTTTCTTCTCTTAGGCATTTTGGGAGATGCATCTGTGGTCTCAATGTCAATTGTAATAGTGGGCGCAAGAGTGGTAACATCAATTTTGTCCTGTTTATCCTTTTGATCATCAATCTTCTCAATCTTGATCTTCTTCAACTTAGGATCATCAGACTTTGCTTCTATTGTGGATGTGCTCTCAATCCCCAAAGAAATATTTTCTTGTCTTTCTTTGTCAAGGTCTACTTGTGTTACTCCATGAATTTTGAGGATCTAAGAAGTAACCTTAGCTACTTTTCTTTTAGTTGATGCGTTGTTCAAAACAACATCAACTTCTCTTGTTTTCTCTTCATAAGTCCCTCATCTTGGCTCATTAGGGTCCTTAGGTGCTGATAATAGTACTTGAGCATATGCCTCTAGGATTGGCTCCTCAACCTCATATCCAAGTGGATGAATCCACTTTGTCCTTGGTTCAACTGCTTCCATGCATGTTGTATTAGTCTCTACCATAAAGCAAATGCTATCTTTGTACTTTTCAGCAATGCTTTCTGGAATCCTATATCTCATATGCATTTTGGCCCTAAATATCTTCAATTCCAGTGTCATGTAGTCCTTTAGTGTACTCTCAGTAGTTTCCTTAAATGATATCTATGGCATTGTAGGAAAACTCTTGTCCAAATACAAATCTAACACCTTTCCAAGAATGTGGAAGTACATGTATATGATCAAAGACCCAAACCTAAATATTTTGGTCTTGTCATGTTTAATGGCTTTGATGTTGTCTATTAGTTGTATGCGCAGGATCTCGCACAAATTAAACTCTCCATTTTCCCTCACAAGTCTTATTACTACAAGAATTGTGGCCGCTGACACACTATTCACTCTTCTGGTGTGTTGAAACCTATACCCTAGTATCATAGACATCAATTTGATGTCATTTTCCTCTATAGGCTCTATAGTCATCCCACGCCTATCACTTCTTGATTTGCATGTTTTCTCAACAAGTTTTCCAACATCCTTGCCTGCTGGAAGAATGACGCCTTTCTTAGAGAGACCTGTCATTTCATGGATTAGGTCTCATGCAATCCTGACCAGCACTTCACCTATCCAGAATAGGTCATCATGAATCTTGCTAAGTAGAATCTTTATCCATTCGGACTCATAGAAATCATATGCAGTAGCATATTCAATTATTGGGTGGTTTTCAAACTGTGCATACTCATCCAGGAAGGTTTTATCAGGTTTCATCATGGTTCTAAGTGCGCTCTTATCCTGTCAAGTCCTGTAGTCTCCTTCTTACAATATATGTATGCATGGATGTCTTCAACATGCATAACACCCATAGGAGTGCGGGAGAATGCCCCTTCTAGGTCATCCAATGTAGATTTGAATGGGTGCCTTTTAAACACATATCATTTTCTTCTCTGCAACATCAAATACAATAGGAGTAGCCATCACTTACTTGTATAACACTTTCCTAATAGTTTTCAAGAACTCATGAATCAGCACGACGGATTAGGGCTTCTATAATTGATCAAACACACTGCTTTGCTGGTGAATCAATCTGCAATCCTTCACAATCAACTACTAGGGCTTATGTTCTCTTCAATCACTCTGAAATCGAATGCAATGAGTGATCTATGAGCTTCTATGTACTTTAACATAAAAATACCGCCATTAATGCTTGCCGCGTAAACCAAACTTTTATTAAAAATCTCCAAATTTCATTATGTTATCAATCAGCTAGTGTGCTCTTGCACATAGGTTTTGTTAGTCTCCAAAAGCTTAAATCCATAGGTGCATACTCTGAGGGTGAGTATACTAGCCACATAGGGGTTTAGAGCTAAATTAGCTCCCCCTATGACCCTGACAGCCATTCATCTAGATGTAGAGGGTGCATCCATTGTAGATGCATCCAATACATTCTCATCAACCTTATCCTTCTTTGCCTCTGACCTAATCAAGCTCGCATCTTCTGAAGCTTTCACAAACTTGACTTCTCCTTCGATATCCAGTATTGATTCTTCTGGCTTTTTAGGGCTTTCCTAACTTTGCATTCTTGATATACAAAACTTTGAGATGTATCATGCCTTGTTACAAGAGTGACAAATAACTGGAGGCCTTAAATTCCTCGGTGCATTGACATGGGTTACCATTTTTCACTGTCTAGTTGAGTGACCATTATAGTTACATATCTGACATGTAACATTCTGAGAACTTCTTACATTTGGCTAATTTTGATTTCTCTGATTATTCTAAGTCTTTTTTTTCTAACTTGTCTTATGATTCATAGCTCTATGACCAAATTTATTGCATGAATAATAGTAAACATTGAAAGGTCTTACCTCTTTACAATTCCTTGCTATATTTCCATGCTTGTTACATGCATAACAAGTTCAGTCTACTGGCTTGCACTCATCTTTGGATGGTTCAACATTATCTTTAGTCTGACTTCCAGTCTCCTTAGCATCTGTGGTGTCTTCTGGTGCTTTCATCCTTTCTCACATGTCATCAATCTAATTTGTGCTTCATTGAATCCAATGCCGCTAGTATCTCCTTTAAGCTTCCAAGAATATAACTGAGATTCTATCAGATCCTTGCTTGTGTGTAATTTATCAATGTGATTCTTTCCTTCTTTAACTCAAATTCCAAATTTTCTTTGTTGTTTCTTAGCTCCAAGATTTCCATGTTTGCTTGCCTCAATTCTTCATTCAATTGAAGGTTCTCTTTGATCTGTTCATCATAGACTTCTTGATTGTTAGTTAGCTTGTCATCCAATTCTTCAATCTGATCTTTCAAAGATGTGTTCTCTTCATTTAAATTTTTTATCATGACCCCTAAATCACTAGTAGAACATCCTTTTAAATATTTCCTTAGTCTTTTGATGACTGCTTGAGCATCACTAACTTTTTCTTTTAGCTCTTCAATTTCTTTTACAGATCTGTCCAGGTCTTCAAGAGTATCTTCAAGATTTCTTTTCAAATGTTTCATTTCTGTCTTGTCCATGATCTCCTCAAGTGGTTAAACTTATTTTCTGAGGACTAGAGCTTTGATACCAATTGTTAGGAATGAGAACACTGGGGGGGGTTGGGGTGAATTAGTGTTCACTATATTCAATCTTTTTACTCTACTCTTAAACTTAACTTGAATGCTTAAGTATTGAAATGAACATTAACATAAACAAGATAGATGAACACAACACATAACACCAATATGGTTATGGGGAAACCCAAATAGGTAAAAACCCCAATGGGAATTGACACCTACTAATAATCTGTACTAGTGTCTTATGATCCTTGTTAGAAGATCCTTAACCCTGTTAGGAGTTGTCTTTACAATGTATTTAGTACAATGACCTTGTCAAGGATCAGACCCTGTTAGGAGTCTTTTACAATTAACCTTGTTAGGGGTGGGGACACACTGTCCTAGAGCTCACTACTCAAGTGGTGAAGACTACAACCTTCAGATCTCAGATACACACTATATCTGCTGGATGAACTAGCACTGTGACACTGCTTATCTGATCAGTTCCTTTTATGAACTGATGCTTTGACCTCTTGCAAAGCTCTAATACATCTTAATAACTCTTTGCACACTTCTACTCTGCTTATCTCAACTCTATATCAACTTCCATACAAATTACAAAGGGCGCATCTCATATTTATATGCGCTACCAAAATAATTAACTAGGTCAGCCTATAACTGATTACATACAACGCTTCCAATTGAATTGGCTCAAGCGTGTTTACAAACAAAGTTAATTACATGTCTACAACCTAATTACAATAGACGCATAGCCTTTAACAAATAATATTATAATCGCTAATCAAATTACCAACAGTCGGCTACATACATTGTTCTATTTTGGCATTCACTGTCTGTGTAACTTCAACTATTTCTATCTTTGTCATACTGAATCTTCTGATCATGTGCTCTTAGACTAAGCATGAATATACTCTTACCATCTTATGTTATAGGGTGCATACCATAACTCGATCATATGCACGTGCATTAATGCTCTAAACTACTGGTGCTCTGCTAATTGTCTAGTCTTATGTACTTAGCCAAATACTAATTTTCTGATGATGTGTGTTGACTCCAAAACTCTATATGACTTCATTGCCATAATGACAACACTATATTAAGTCATATACAACAGTATAGTCAACTTCCCAACACATACATACCCATACGTCAATCCAAACATTCCCATACGATAATCCACCAATGCTCATATGGGTAACAGTACAAACTCGTACGAGATTCCAGGATGCTCATATGACACTATCTCAAAAAACTCCCAGAATTGCTAGAAACTGAAAGTTTTAGGTGTGGAGAGTGTATGGGGAAGGTTCCATAATGTCTACCTGATTCAGGTACCTCAATACCACTTCCAGAATACTTCCTCAACACACCATAACACCCAAAACAAAACTAAATAATAAAAAATAACAAATTGAAAGTAAAAATCTGCATAAGCATAGAAGGGGAAAACTGACTGCATTCCTTCCCTAATCCATACTAACCTTCCCTAAACTTTCCTAAACTTCCCTCAACCATAAGTAAACCAACAAGTACACCAATATGCAGTATTATAAGAAATCAAAAATTCCCAGGAAGAATTTTTAAAAGAAAACTATACAAACATATTCATAAATCTTCCCATATACACATCCTTTAAAAGAAAACTATACGGACATATTCATAAATCTTCCTGTATTCCAAGCTTTGAGAATGGTGGCTTCTTGGATTGACTTCCCTTCAGCAACAATCCTTCATCCTTATTAGAAAAACAACTACTTACCCTCACAAATCTAGAATGATGATTCAAAAATGCAGAAAACCCCCAAAATAAAGTATTTTTGTGAAAATCTAAATTTCTCCCAAATCTTCTAATCTCCCAAACACCTCTCTCAATAATAACTTATCCTCCAAACTATATGGTTGGAGAAGTTTCTTTACGAGAAACAACTTCTCCAACTACTATAGTTGGTTGGAGATTAAATCAAACCTGTAACAACTATTAAAACTTTTTATTATTTTATTTAAAATATCCTCCTAAAAAGACCATAACAAGCAAAAGAGTATAAAAAGCTCTCAAATAACACACATAGCTCAATAGGAAACAAACTAGCTTAACTTCTAGGATGTCTCGGGTTCAAATCTCCTAAATAGCTAGTTTTACCAAAAGAACTTCCTTTTTACTTTCTTATTATTTTTATTAAATAAACTTTATTTAAACATCAAAGATACCATTATACAAGCTAATAAAAACACATAAGTAATAATATCTATATATGCATAGGTATATATGTGTGCACCCACATATACGCATACATATATAATGTACATCTATTTATAATACAAAAATAAATATATATTCATACCAGAGATCAATCCAACCTCAAAACATAAATCTTAAAACAACATCATAACACTGCACTCAAATTCCCCAACTAGGGTAACCTTCTAGGAATCTAAGCCCATGGGATTTCCTTGAGAGTAGCTTAGTAAAATCTCCACACAACAACAATTCAAAGATTTTGAAGGCACACTTGGACCTGTGTACCCAGGTGGAGTCGATGTCTGGTACTTGCATCCTTCAACACCAATCGATATATATATATATATATATATATATATATATATATATATATATATATATATATATATATATATATATATATATATGCACAAACAATGACAAATAAGGAGGGAGAATGCGATATCATGTGGATCTCCCGTAGGAGTAACTACAACTGCTTCTCCTCATCCTACACTCACATCAAATAGTGTAATCATCAAAACATAGTGGGATTAGTAGGGTTAGATCCATCATAAACATAATAATATAGATCAAGTATGAATCATTTCACAAATAGTATTTTCCTACACATAGATACATCATTTTATGTCAAATCATTTATTATCTCCAGAATTAATTCTATTAACCAAATATATATATGCTCAAATGTCCCATCATAAAATGAAATAATCCAAGCATATAATCCAAAGTAACATAATAATAATCATGCCAGTCCAAAATATAAAGGTACTAGGGTGGGCATTACAATTAGCAAATTTAATTATGAAGTCAAAACAGATGCTAAATTATATAAAATAGATAAGAATTTCCATCCTTAAGCTAAAGCCCAAGTGAAATAACAAAAAGTTATAAATACAATATTAAACTTGGTTACAAAATCTAGACTTTAAATAATTTACTTAAATTTTATATGTCATTGTTCACTAATAGCTAAATTAAGTTAGTGAGCTTGTAAGTAAAATACATTTTATTAGAAAAATTGTATGAAAAAGAATGATACATCATAATTTACAATAAGCTTGTTTGTACCTCTAAAATTAATAGGGAACTGACTATATAGCCATATAAAATGCACCCCATACAGCTAGATTCTAATTCATTAATAGAAAACTAACTATACAACCATATCAAATGCACCTCATACATCTAAACATATCCCAATACAATATTTTATAGATATATAAGAAACATTTTATATAAGCCATAGCCCCCTCCCATTAATAGAGTTCACAAATGTCTTACTATGTAGACTATATAGTATTTTATAGATATATGTAATGAATTTTATATGAAAGAGGCTAAACTACCTATAAAATGTATTATTGACCAAAATTTGACATTTTTTTTTGTCTTTAATACAGAAACCATTTTATATTACCGAGAGCCACTTCCGATTAATAGAGTTCACAAATATCCATCTAGTACCTTATGAGATAAAAACAATAATAATGCATTAAATTTCCTTATGAAGCAACTCCTGGCTGTCACTTAACATAAACCGACAGAAACGCCTTCTGTCAATCACGGACACCGTTACGGAGGGTTAGGTCGGTGTTTCGAACCCCACGGGGTCCAATCTGAATGGACAGGAGTACCACGACAGTGTTGTACAGCTTTTTATCCATTCCCCTGTCCATCCACCACCTGTTGAATTACATACAGTTTTGATCTGAGAGTAAAAAAGCTAAAGAACAGAAAGCAGATGAGGCCTGAGATTATTTTAAAGAAGCGGGAGTTGACTGGCGGTGTGCAGGCCGTGTTTACAGTAATTGCAAGCCGTTATACAACAAAGGCAAAATTGTTAAAACAGAGAATAAATCTGAAGCGTCCCTGCAGAATGCAGAGCATTCACGGGGGCCACCCAACCGCCCGCCTTCACGGGTCATGATTTCGCCATAAAACCCTCTGTAACTGCTCAAACCCTAACCTAATTTCTTTCAAATCTCTGTTAACTGTCTGCCCTAAATCAGAAAATTTAGTGGACCTGCATTAAATAAAACGAGGTTAACGATTGCTGCACTTGATGATCAGGAGCAGTTTTATGGAATTTTGTTAGGGGGTTTAGCTGGTGGGCAAGAAGGGTACCGGTTCATTTAGCTACAGGATTTAGATTAATGCAATTTTTTCTCAGTTAATTTTTCCTTTAATCAGAAGGGTTTTGAAAATTCTGTCAAAAGTTGAAAGTATCTGTGGATACTTTTGATTTCAGATTTTCCCTGTGAGTCTCCAGTCTCATTGATTAACATGCTTAGTAAAAATTGGTGAGGATGCGGACAGATGAAGAGGAGGACAATAATGGTACCAGGGTGGTTGTGATACCTCTGTGCACTGAACTGCAGACAACCTGTAGTGTCAAAGGAATGATTAGTGAGATACTGTTGTATTAGTTTCTATGTAAAAAACTGAAAATTTCTACTTCGGATCTTTTGGAGTACACTCTGGTATCTTTCATCTTCATGTAGAATGAAGGATACCAGAAGGAGGCGGCTAAGCTCCCTACAAAATGTACCATTGATCAAATTTAAAAAATCAGAAAACACAACAGATTTTCGCTAAATTTTCAGTATCTGTTTTTCATGGTCTGCATATTTTGTGGTCGAAAACCACAAAAAAATTGCTTTTGCAAATCTGAAAAAACAAAAGTTTGACATTTTTTTTTTGTCTTTAGTGAATTTTGTAGGGAGCTTAGCACGTGCCCAATTCTATCTTGCATGATTCACTTTTGTCTCTATTGTTCATGTACCTTCAAAACTTTTGTCCACATTGTGATATTACCTACCTTTAAAACTTTTGTCTATACCTATTGTTATTATTATTAATGTTGTGTTACAAACCCCCTTAAGAGCTTGTTATATTAGAATTGAAGCGGTATACTTCTTTGACCTCAAGCCTCTTGAGGTTTTTCACATTACAAACAATCTATTATTTGTTTGATATAGAATTTACTATACTAATGTAAAGCATTTTGATCTATATTTTCTAGGGGTTTTCTAAAATAGTTACATACTTCGAATGGGCGATCATAAATGTCCTAGGAATTGTCTTTAAATATGACCTCCTAGATGCTAATTAAAAAAAATTATCTAAAATTGACAAAGGTATATTCTAATTTTGGATGTGAACCAACATAGACAATGCATAATTAGAATTTGAATAAGGTAGACAAGATCACACCTACATAATAAGGTAGATGTATTCACACCTACAGTTTTGTTGAAGAGATGGAATCACACTTGTGAACCTAATTAAGGTGGGGAAATAGGCAAAAGTGAGTCCAGTCTACACAAAAAGGGCTAGAATGGAAATAAGACAAGAAAATGGTTGGATTTAGTCAACTTATGCACTAGTGATTTGTAAATTATAACTCAAGAATCTAGATTTACGCTAACATGTTGTTCTACTTGTAAATTCAAATAACGATGTTAGAGAGAGGAAATTGATGATAAAATTAAAATAGAACATAATAAAAAGATTCTACACACAAACTTAAGCTTATCCCTTGAAATGCTTCTAAGAAGGAAAAGTGTCCTTATAGTAGTGGCAAATAATGTACTATCTACTATTAAAATATAGTAATTTACCATATACAATTTGGATACTTGGAAGCAAGTTGCCTCATATTCCTTTAATGAAAAACTCTATTATCTTTGCACCTTCCAAAATTATTATGAACAATTGAATCTTCCTTCTAATCAATATAATTTTTATTATCCTCTCATGTGTCCCAAACACTACCCAACACATGTATATATGCAATTGTCAATGTTGAATTTTCTTTTGAGCACTTAAATAATTTTGTAGATGTTAGTAATTGAATTTATGCCTATTCATTTCAACTTTTTAGTGACATAGTTAGGGACATTTATATGATAGTTTAGACACTAATGCAATCATAGTACGATCTGTCTATTTTATTTTTTGACCAACCTATTATATTATTCATTTAGGTTTTGAATTCAATTTTTCTATATTAATATTTTAAACAATGAGTGAGGGAAGTGGTTCCCTCTCCCATTTTACTAATTTGCAAAGAAAAAATTTACATTTAATATTAAAGACTTTATATTTAGCCACCGAACTACTAGAATCATACATATGCGGCAAAGAAACTCTTGAGGTCAACCCTAGAGATGAGAAAAACCCTCTTGGTCAAGTCCCAATCTAACTTTAGGACCTCTTCCAAGCTTCACCTAATTTTAAACCCTAATGAAATAACTAATAACTTATTTGACTTGTATACCATTTTCCATTGTCACCAAGAGATTGGACAAAAAGAAAGACATTATTTTGAATTTACTATGCTCTTCATATTATCCATTTTCAATTAAATGAGTCCTAGAATATCATCGATAGCCTCTTTTAACAAATTTATATGATTAACAAAAATAAAATATTCAACCTTAACTTAATAATAGGGCTTCTAAAAGACATTTACCTTTTTATTAGAATAGAGAAAGAACAATTGCTCCAAGATCACACTTAGAAAGTTCTACCAAACCCTCATAGTGATTTGATAAAAATAAATAAAAAATGGGATATTACCACTAGTGCTTGTAAAATAGAAATATAGAGATTTCAAAGGGCGCTTTCACCAACTAACCCTTGTGAAATAGAAAATATAAGATCTGAATGGTAGTCTCAACTATTTATAAGCATGATTTTCTGATTCCAAGAAATTACATGTGTATACTAATAAATAATGAGGATGGGTGGGAATATTCCTTTGTCATAGAGATATCCAATACTACTAATAAATTGATTAAAATTAAGATTTGGCATCTTAAGTCCCTTTAACCCTTCCTAATCAAATCAATCAATTATTTCAAGCCCATTTGGAAATCATCTATGGTGTTTATCCCGCTATTGAAATTTGGATAGTATAAAATGCAAAGTAGTCCAATACATGTTCTAAATTTAATGTATAATATTGTTTATTTTTATATACATAAGGCATCATGTAAAACATATTATGCATGACCTTGCAATTATTATGCATTCTTATGTATTGTCTCTCGTAGTGTTCCACCTCCCTCTCATCCTTCACATCTACTAATCCTAATGTGCATACCAACATCACCCCCTAAAATTATATTTCTCATGCTACTCTTCCATCTCATTATATTACTATGTATTCCTAAAACTCCTCCATTATATAATTTAGATCAATAAATATAATATAATTGGCATACATATTATTATGGGGATTTACTTTTAGATCTAATGTGGCAAAGATTAGGGGTTGAGATGCATAAGTGCTTTTAAATCATAATTTTCTATAGGATAATACATTTTTAATAACTCATTTAGGTTTTTGGTGTCATGACTTTGATGTATGAGATGATAATAAAAACTAGTTTTGAGTTGAATATAGGTGCATAGTTATGGGTATTTCACTTGATTAATAGGGTAGAATAATAAGGGGACATAAATGTAACCAAAAGATAGGTACATAGGATACCTAGTGAAAATAAGAGGTAGTATCAAAAATAAATTTTATGGGGTAGAAATAAAACTAATGATGTTTATTAGTACTCTACAAATGCACATTCAATGACAATGGTCTATTATGAATCCCTCAAGGGTGTGAAAGATTATTGAATCTCAAGTGGTGTGATGTGAATGTGCACTTTCTTGTGAAGTGTTGCATATATTTGCAAAGTAGAAAAAAATGTTGTGGTTATTCTAATGTTCATCTTGGCATTATGTTAGCATTTAATGGGTTCATCATGTTTGTACAAGGATGCATCATGTGCACATAATTTGAAATCCTAATTCCTTCATGTCATCTACTACAACAAGGTGTTCCAATCAAGTGAAGCGTCGGCCCAGGGATAATCACGAGTGCCAATTAGAGTCGATCCATTTGAATGAGAAGTTTCAAATTTAGATGGCTTAATTTTGTGAGACTAGGATTTATATATTAAACATATATTTAGCTAGGGAAAACCTAATAAATTGTGTAAAAATGGAGTAGAATAATCTAATTATGAAGGAGAATAATTGTGACTTCTAAAAGTAGGTGTATGTATTTGAGGGAACCCCTCATTCTTAGATCATCATTAGCACTTAATGATCAAATGGTAACCATTATGGTTAGTTTTGGGTTCCCATACAATGGTTTTGAATAAGATACTCCTATTATATAGATGTGTATACATACCTATAATGTATAAAATGGTGATCCAATGTGATTAGACCACCAAGTTATATGTACATTGGGGAAGAAGGAGAAAAGGGCAGGGAGTCCCTTAAATGTAACAATTAGGAGGACTCAAATCAGAATAGCACAACCCAAATGGATGTAGGGGTACTAATGCAAAATCCAAGTCCTTTTAAGGATTTCAATTCAAAGGGCTCTTTCTTCTCTATTTATGTTTTGATTAATTGTTTGATTAAATGTGATGTAAAGGAAAATACACATATAATGATGGACAAAAAGGAATCTAATCAAAGTAAGTGCTAAGAAATGAAAAAGAGGAAATGTACTTACCTTGAGGGTAAATGTCAAATGAAATTTCAGATCAGAAAAGAGACTATCAAACAGTATCAGAAACCATAATAGAGCTAGATTTGGAACCAAGAGGTTGAAATCTATAAAATGTGAAAATATGAAGGTCCCAGGAATAAGTGGACTTCCTTGGTATAGGTCGAATTAGGGTATAGGTCTAGGTCGACCTATACCTGAGATGCCAATCAAAATTTCCTATGTGCGGTGTAAATTGTAGCTCCAAGTCTGCCAAATATGATCCTGAAAGTTTGAAAGTTCACAAACTTGATCCTACACACAAGAAAAAAAGGAATTTGTTGGGAGAAATGGGCTAGCCTTGGTCAAGCCCATGTTTAGGAATTAACCTTGAAATGAAATATGAAAAGCATTTAAAAGCAAGACAAACGTTAGTATTCACCTTGAGTGTCAAATCTTCGTGAATTGATATGGATCCGCTATCCAAAAAGATGTTTGAATTAATGTATGCTCATGTAGAATTTAGAATGTTGGATGTCTTCACAAATGCAATAGATCTAAAATCACCAAATCATAGGTCATGGATGCTCATATGCTTGATATGCCTTGCTTGAACTCCTTGAAAATACCTTGAACTTGAAAACTTGCTTGCAAAAGATGTAAATAGTTTGCACAATTTTGTCACGTAATGTGTGTACATGATCAAATGAAGGGAATAGGCTTCCTTTTATAGAAATTTGGGGTTCAAACTCACGAAGGTCGATAAAGTAAAGTGGGAAAGGAAAATACCTAGCATTAGGTCTGGGAGCTAATAAAAATTCAAGACCCAAGGTATAGGTCGAGGTTGACCTATACCATGTATAGGTTGAGGTCGACCTATACTTGAGGGTGCAAAACTTAAGTTAAAACCTCCAGATCTTGTGAGGTATTGAGGGTTTTGGGGGGAAAATATACGATTAAAAATGGAAATTCAAGCATAAATGCATCCATTTTCTAGGAGATCACTAAAATGGGGCCTAATATATCCTTGACCTTCCAAATTAATAGGTGATAACTTTTAGGACAATACATTTAGCCCCCACTTTAGCGGGAGTATGAGACAAACACATACTCATGGTAAAGTAGATCAAATGCATAAGATGGTCTTACCAAATCTAAGGAGACAAGGAAATATCAAACCCCCAAGTGGCTTAGGTCCTCATGAAATCCAAAACTATGACAAGAGAGGCATCACTAACAAAGAGTGAGAAGGAAAATGGGTGTGATTACCTAGGCCCAATAAGAATGCTTGTCTTACTATGAATCACACAATAAGGAAAGGTGCAAAAGATGGCATTAAATTTCTAGCAAGGTTTGTGTGCCATGCTAGTCAACCCATCGAGGATCCACCCTTAAGGGTTGTGTCTCCAAAAAAAGGGAATCTAAAAAAAGAGCAATCTGACCTTAAGGATTTGTGTGTCCATAAGGGATTGAAAGTGAAAATGTGGGGATCAGTCCTTAAGGATTATGTTTCATAAGGGATCCAAATGTATAGGAGCATAAAAAATAGTGTGTGTGTACAAAATGTGAGCAGAGTGTATGCCCCCACGTTAAATCTATTACGAGCACATTAATAGGAGAAATAGCTTTAATAGAGTGTACATGTATCCACTAGAGATGTTTCCACTATAAAATGCCCCCAAGAAATGACATATCAAGGGAAATGAGCACAAGACAAAAAGAGCTTACACAAAAGGGATCTACCAACTGTGGGGTTTGTATGATCATATGATAATATGTGAAATATTATATCCAAATAAAATATCATCATTCCCCAAAGGAAGTAGAAATAAAACACATTGGAAGAAAGAAACGTAAGACTCATAAAGAAGAGTCTTTTTGGGATAGCATCACAGAGACAAAAAATATTAGGTGCTACCATTTTGCATCATCTCCAAGCGGAAAATCAAAAAGGCACAATTATGAACAATAGCATATGTACAACACAAAATGTAATGACATATAGAAGAAAAGAGATACAAATAGAAGAATGATTACGGCATTGCAATTCCTTTATCACCTTGTGCCAACAAAGCAATAAGGGTCATCTAGATAAATCTAAACAAAAAATATAACAAGAAGCACATCATGGAGGAAGCACATTACAATATGCAAACACACAAAATCCACCATACAAGAGGAGCTAATCAAGCGTATCACTTTCCTCCCTATCTTAGTCCATAGTCTTTAGGGAAGGTGGGAAACTCGCAAGAGGAGTGACATCAAGCACGATAGAAGGAACAATAGCTAATTCCAAACAAGGACCATGTTGTGAAGATAGGTCACTATGTTTGTTACTAGGAGTAATAGATAACTATTATGAAAGCATAGCTAGTAAATCATTGTCAATATCAATAGTCTCATATATATCATCAAAATCACTAGCATTCATATCATTGTTAGTATCATGAACATCATCATCAAGAGTATCTTATTCATCAAGATTAATTGTAATAGAATCCAAGATACGAATAGCATTATCATGTATTTTTTTTAACATTACTCAAATTTACTTCCTCCACAGGATCAAGCATGGGATGGTCAAAGGGAAGTGAAGGCGTATGAGGTGAGGAAATGTTTTGAGAAGCATGAGCATGGTATCTAGCATGGCACTTGTGATGATGATCACGGGAATGATGGTTATGATTGGTCTTACTAGATAGCTGAGGTGGGGTACGATCAATCAACATCGGGTCCTTTTCTTCTTTAGAAGGAATAATTTAAGAAACCACACTAGGCTGAGAGATAACAATAGGAGGATCTATCTAAGAAATATAAAGTGGCACAAGTGATGCAGGAAGGCCACAACTAGGATCATCCTTAGGTTTTCTTAATTCAAAAATATTTTCAATCTTGAAAGCTTGGTAGGATTGGAAAATATAATCAGGACGAGCTCTAACTGGTTGAGGCATAGAAGATCAAAATACATCAAGGTTAATAGAGTCTTGAGGCACAGAATGATGATAAAGACTATGGTTAGTAGTCACAACTCTCCATGATGAGTAAATTTAAGGAATTTAAATGAACATGAGAAGCCACATGTTTCATGGAGGTAACCCAAGGAAGACCAAGTTTGACTTGAAATTGATCAGAGGTAGGAATGACAATGAAAGTAGTATCCAAAGTTTTATCACCAACTTCCACAGAAAAAGAAATGGAACCATGGGAAGGATAGTGAAAACCATTTCAAGTTTGAATAAAAACATCATATTTATCATAGGAATCCTTATGCGATTCTCTACTAAAAATATTATCTTTAGTTATCACATTAACCATGCAAGTAGGATCAAAAAGGGTACCACAAGAAGGAATACCATCAATCCTATCAACAATATACAAAGGAGCATCAAGTGTCATAATTTTTTCAGCAAGATCAAAGGTAATGCAAGACTGGGGTTGAGGTTTGGGTTTGGGTTTAGGTTTAGGTTGGACACACTTCATCAATTTTATCATCATAAATAATGTTGGTAGGAGCATAAGGTTGCATAATAGTGTTGGTTGAATGAGATGGCAACGGATTAGTGTATATTTACAAATTTTGATTAGGAGGTGCAACTAATTTTTTTCCATGGTTAATATCAACATCAACAGATATATCATTGGAATCAATGAGGTCTGGTATTTTATTCTTCAAAGAAAAGCATTTTCAGTATCATGACTAGTTTGATGATGGTATTGACAAAAAGATTTAGGATTAAAGGATTGAGGAAGAGGTTTGTTTGGATCAATTGGTTTAATATGAGGAATTTTAATAATTTTTTCATTAATTAACTTCATCTTCACATTATACAAAGATTCAAAAAGTTGAGTAAAAGTATGATAAGGTCTAAAAATAGAGGAAAAAGGAGCAACAACTTTAGTTGTTGCTGCCACTTGTTCATCTAATGTATTAGAAGGTTTTTTGATCTTGGTGTGATTGTTAGGCTTATGAAACTTATTGGAATTGGATGTGACATCAATCTTATCAATGGGAGCAGGAACCATTAGAGTAGTTCTCTCAAATTGACTCACTTTTAGTTGATAATGATGAAGCACTGCACACAATTATGGAAAGGAGGAAAACTCGATAAGAAGAATCGTATCTCTAATATCCTTTTTATAAATTAGAAACAAATATACATTTTAAATCAACATCAGCCACATTATAAGAAATATAAGCATGAAAATGCTTAGATATACCAATGAAATCACTAACTATTTCTTTAACACCTTGTTTACAATGCACTAAATTATTCAAAGCAATTGCGGACCAATATTATTTTAAAATTGTTGGATAAAAGAACTAGCAAGTTTTTGGAAAGATTCAATAGAATAAGGAGATAAAGAACAATACCATTGCAAAGATTTTTCTAAAAAGTTCATAGTAAGTAACTTAGTCATGAACCTATAGTCGTGAGAAAAATCACTACATGGGGTTTGAAAAGTTTGTAAATGAGTCACAGGATCACCTTTACCACTATAGTCTCAAGATGAGGAATCTCAACATTTTGTGGGATAACATCTCGGATAATATCTAAGGACAAAGGATTAGCACTGTCAAATGTAGGAATGTTGAATTTGGATTGATTCAAAGAAGAAAGTTGTTATTGCAAGGAAGATATTATTTGAGAAAGGCTATTAATAGTTGAATCAACTAAATAAATAGGAGGAGAAATTTTGGAAACATTAGGAAAGTTGTTGTTTGAAGCAAAAGGAATATTTGGAGCAGCATGAAGTGAATTAGGAGAATTATTGGAAAGAAGGTTTAAATATGAAAAGGGCACATTATGATAAGAAGGCATTGATGAAGGTAATGAAGTACATGGAACACTCTTAGGAAGAGAAGGAAGAATAGGATTAGGGAGATTGACATGTGTGGGGTTAGAATTTTGGATTGAATTTATTACAAGTGGTAGAGTATAAGTGGAGATACTAGGAATGAAAGTAGAGATAGGCAAAGAGGTCTCAACATGTGTAGTGGATGGGACATAGCCTAATTATTGAGCACATTTAGAAATAGGTTTAACATTAGAGGCAACAAGGTGAGAAATAGTATGCAATAGGTGAAGACCATTTTCATTAGTATGAATAAGCTTCCTTAAGGATCCTAAAGAAGAAATAGTCTCAAGACTATGATTCTCTTGAGCTAGCCAATGTTCTAGTTTTTCAGAATCTTGAGTGAGTTTGTCAATTTGGTCGGGAGGAACTCTTAAAGATTCATCTTCATCATGGAAAGAATGAGAATATTTATTCTCCATGAGAGGATTAGGATCATGAGGGAGCATATTGGTATCATCAAGATTTATAGGAAAGAAGGGGAGTTCTGGATCAAAAGAGCCCATGAGCCTACGACTTCTTCTATCTAGAATACTATAGGTTGGACTCAAAATGATAAATCTCATGCACAAAGGTATGAAAATAAAGGAAATGAATTATTAATGTAGAAAAAATGCAAAGCATACAAATTAGATCCTAGATATAATAATCAATGCACAAAGAGAAATGTAACAACGTATGCAATGAATATCTAACTACCACATCAAAATATATGAAGCATGAAAGAGGAAGGTACACCAAAATGCATGATGCTAGTGAACCTAAACAAACAATGATGTAAAGGATATCTAACTACCCAATCAAAAGGATAAAGAGAAATGTAACAAGTCGGGCTCACCAAAATGTAATGTATAAAATGGTGATTTAATGTGATTAGATCACCAAGTTATATGTACATTGAGGAAGAAGGAAAAAAAGGTAGGGGACCCCTTGAATGAAACCCTTAGGAGGACCCACATCATATTAGCACAACCCAAATGGATGTAGGGGTACTAATGTAAAATTCAAGTCCTTTTAAGGATTTCAATTCAAAGGTCTCTTGTTCTTTCTCTTTCTTCCTCGTTTATGTTTTGATTAATTATTTGATTAAATGTGATGTAAAGGAAAATACACATGTAATGATGGATAGAAAGGAATCTAATAAAAGTAAGTACTATAAAATGAAAAAGAGGAAATGTACTTACCTTGAGGGTAAAAGAAGAATGCAAGTTTAGATCAGAAAATAGATTGTCAAACAGTATCAGGAACCAGAATAAGGCTAGATCTAGAACCAAGAGGTTAAAATCTACAAACTATGATATGAAGGTCCCAGGAATAGGTTGAATTCCTTTGTATAGGTTAACTTGTGGTATAGGTCTAGGTTGAACTATACCTGAGATGCCAAGACCTGTAAATTTCTAATGTGCAGTGTAAACTATAGTTGTAGGTCTGCCAAATCTAATCCCAAAAGTCTGAAAGTTCGCGAACCTGATCCTACATACAAGAAAAAAGGGAATTTTTTGGAGGAAAGGGGCTTGACTCATTGGTCAATCCCCTTTTTAATAATTAACCTTGAAATGAAATATTAAAAGCATGTAAAAGCAAGACAAATGTTAGTATTCACCTTGCTAGTCAAATCTTCATGAATGGACATGGATCCTCTATCTAAAAAAATTCTTGAATTCTTGTATTCTCATGTAGAATGTAAAATTTTGAATGTCTTCACAAATGAAATGGATCTACAATCACCATATCATAGGTCATGGATGCTCATATGCTTGATATGCCTTGCTTGATTTCCTTGAAAGCACCTTGAACTTGAAAACTTACCTGCAAAAGATGTAAATAGCTTACACAATTTTTTCATGTCATGTGTATAGATGATAAAATAAAGGGAAAGGGTATGTGCATGATCATGGTATGCCAAGCCATGGCCTCAAGTGACAATGAAAAATTAGAAAATTAGGGTTAGTCAACTTGACGTAAAAAGTTGAACATCTTATCAACCTTATGGGAAAAAGTTGCAACAATAGAATCTGTAGGAAATTGAATTTAGTTTCTAAAATACTAGTACTTGTTTGAAAAAAAAGGAATCTAATTATTCAAAATTTTAAATTTCAATGCAATAGTATGAAAATTTTAAGAAAAAGATAAAAAGTACATGTATGTCTAACTAGATTAGTCACAATCAAATGATGATATATTTTCACAAGATTCTAGATATATGTAGTAGACTCATGGCCAGATGTGACACATATTTTTGTGTAATTTTTTCCCAAATAAATAATTAATTATAAATTTTCTACTACAAATTATTCAAAATTTAAAAACTCTCATGTCTGACCACCTTAACTAATTCTAAACTTTACAAAATTTAAAGCTTTTTTTTTCTTATAGTAGGTGAAGCATAGAATGTGATGCATATTTTGGATTTCAAAAAGGTTAAACCGTTTGAAATTTATAGTTGTTTTCCAACCACTGTGTCAATTAGGACTTTAAAGATAACTCAATTAGAAAATAAGTAATGTTACTGAACTCAAAATTTGACAACAATTATATTGATAGAAAGCTAATAATGTCTTTAAGAATTTTTTTTTGTTTCATCAATTTCAAGTGAAAAAAAGATCGTCAGCTACATGGTCGAAGTCTGTAGATCAAATAAAATATTATGAAGGCATCTTTTGGGTTGACCATCCACGTTTGGCATTGCAAAGTGAAAACCCAAGGCAAATACCAAGCCTAATCAGATATCCAAAAAAATATTGCATATCTGATAAAATTAGATATTCAATAATTTCGCATATCTGATAATATCAGATATCCGATATCTCCCGCCCAAATCCAACATTTCAATTTGAATGCTTTTTTCAATTTTATGATATTAGTTTTTTTTCAATTTCATGATTTTAGATTTTTAAGTTATATATTATAATTTTTATTTTTTTAAATATTAATATTAAATGATAATAGCATTAGTATTATATAATTATTTATATTAGTATTGTATTATATTATTATTATTTATTTCTCTATTGTAAAATAGTATAATATTAGTATTAAATATTTATTAAAATATTTATATTATAACAATAATACCTGAGAGAGAGAGAGAGAGAGAGAGAAAGAGATTTGTTTTACTAGCATCGAAAAGAAAAAGTTGATTCTCTGGGTCCCTCAGACTGAGAACCACGTTTCTCTGTAGAGAATATCACAGGATTGCAATTGTAGAAGACAAAAAATTACTTTTTCCACCCTTTTTGTTGAAATTTCTCTATTATCAAAGGTTTTTGCATCACCCTTTTGGTTTCACTATGGGTAGTAGTAGTCGAAAGCATAAACGAAAGAGGAAACTCACAAATAAAGAGATTGAAATGTATAGAGAAATGGATAGGGTTGCTCATCAGAATAAGAGACAATGTATGTTAAATATTAATGAAGATGTGGGCATAGGCCCACCCTTAAATGTGGTTTCAAGTGAAGAAGAGCATGAATTTGAAATGATTTATGACAATAATATTGAAAATGAGAATGTAGGGATGGAAGATGAAAATGTAAGTTTTGAAAATGAACATGTAGATGTGGACGATGGAAGTGTGGACATTGACAATGACAATCCACTGATTGAATATGAAGGAATTGACAATGATAATGGTGCACGAGAACCAAATCAACGTAACACATCTCCAAATTATATGAGAAATGAAGTCCCTTAGGAGGAAGAAAGAAAAACTTCAAATTTGAGACTTTCAAGAACAACAAAATGGTTACTTGAAATTGATGAGAATATAATGAGAAATTTTGATGGCAAAAGATCAGAAAGAACCATTCAATTGTGAGTTTCAATACTTTTTGATCAATTTTTTAGCCACAAGACATTGTTTGAGCAATGTCAAATGTTTGTGCAATTGTTAAAGATGCAGAAGATGAGATGTATACTAGTCAAATTGAAGATTAGAGTGAATAAAAAAAGGAGAGGAATGCTATTATTGTGAGAAATCTTTTTAGTGCTCTCAATTCCATTGGGAAGACTACCAAGGAAAAAGATAAGAGAGCCTCTAGGAGGGTTATTACAACCTCCTTACTAAGTCATCATTTGAGAAAGACTCATTTGATGATACAAACTTGTGTTGACTTGATTCTAAATCGTAAAACTTTGGATAGAGCACTTGCAAGAAGAGAAAGACTTGATGATCCTCTTCATAATGATAAATGGGCTTATGGTGGGAGACTTTCACACTGTGATAAGAAGCTTACCGATGGTGTCAAGGATCAAATCAACTATTTTGGCAATCTAACTCAAGAGTGTCACCAAATGTGAAGGATGTCTTGAAGTTGAGAATTGGCATTCAAAACCACACCCCGCATCCCAAACATTATTTGGAGGTGAGTCAAACAATGTTGTTCAAAATTTTTTTTGAGACACATCTAACATTGCAAATATCACAAAAAGCTTTTGAAAAATTCAAGCCTTTTTTGTGTGTGCCTCTTAAGATTCAAAATACTTGTTGTACATATGAATCCCTATTAGGAGATTTTGAATCCCTGTTAAAAGATTCTAACTCTGCTAGGAGTTATGGAAGACAGAAGGACCCACTACCCAAACAGCTTCAATGGCAAGATCATTGAACACACTATCCAACTGATCTCTAGATTATTCAATAGAATAATATCAAATCATTACTGCTCTCAACAATATGTTACCTCTTCTCTAATTGTGCCAAACTGCACTCGCTGCTACACCAGATCTCAATTTCATATCTTTGTACCTTGCATGTCTTCCTTCACAAATTTTCTTTCACAACTTCATTCATCATACTTGCTTACAACAAGGAAAAACATTCCTTCCTTTATACCACACTCAAGTAATTACAAATGAGTCAGCATCCAATTACAAAATAAAAGTTTCCACACGTTACATCAAAAATTACTCAAAACTATCAGCTTCCAATTAGAATAATTCTTCACTCGTGCGACCTCAAAGTTTGCACTGTCATCCATGTCACTATCAACATGTCTTCAACTGCTCTTTAACTATGTAAAACCAGATTCCATCCTGATTAGGAGATGTCATCCGATTTCCACAAACCGCTACTCAGGAACACTACCTGAATATTGCTTCCACCAAAATGCTCATAACTTCCATGAATAAATTAATTACTATCTGCGCTCTTAACCATAAACATATAAAATATCAAAGAGTAAATCCTCAACATCGCATGGCTTGATCTGCAATATCCCACGTGCACTAATCAAAACATTGTCTGCTCCTCTGCTAATCTTCAGTAGATCACTGTGTTGACATCAATGACAGTCATAGTCATGAATAAAACAACAACTACTACAGAATGACTACCAATACTCTCATAGGATAAATGAAGCATTCATTCCTAACAAGAGAAGGAGTTGTGATTTATTGAAGGGATTTCTAAGTAGATTAGTGATGGAGATGGAAATGAATCACAGTCAGTAATCCAGCATATGTGTACGGAATTGGATTTGTTATTTATAAAGTGAGTTGTATGTTTTCATATCAAACACTATTGTTACTTTCTAACCAATGTATCAATTTTAAATCCTTTAATCAAGGTTGACCTAACAGTCATATGTATAAATCCTTTGAACAAGGTTGCATTCTAATGGAATGTATGTAAGTCCTATAACAAGGTGCACTTCTAACAAAGTGGTTGAAATCCTTTAACCAGGTCACACCTGATAGTGTGTTTGTAACCTTTGACAAGGTTGGCTTTTCACAGAGCTCACTTCAGAAGAGTGAAAATATTAGTAACATGTTACAAAGTGGTTTTTCCCAAATTGGGTTTCCACTATAAATCCTGGTGTTAATGCTTGTGTGAATGTTTTGGTTTGAACATTTATGTGTTTTGCAAGTTAAATACTATTGAATAGTGGACTGCACTGTTATATGTTTATGTTATGTATTTAGTAATGACCGAGTAGTTGTTGGTTGTTAGATCTGATTTGTTGAAGAGTTTTGAAATTTTATTTATACATATGGACTTGAGAACAACGGATTCACCCCCCCTCTCTATTGTTCTAAATCATATTAACAATTGGTATCAGAGCTATTGGTGCTTACAGAGAACAAGTTTAAAGGTACTTGAAGTAAATGATCAGGATGTATAGGAAGTACCAAAGCTAAATAAGGAGAACTTCCTTGCATGGTAGAGTCTGATGAAACTACATCTAGCTGGTATTGGTGATTCAGTAAAGTATTATGTTGAGCATGACTATGTTACACATGTTGCACCTCTGACTACTAAGGAGATGAGAGATAAATAAGAGCACAATCAAGAAAAGTTGGAGATTGCATATGCCCTAAGCTATCCTGAATTTGAAGACATCAAAGATTTCACTAATGGAAAGAAAATGTGGGAAACTCTTGCAAACATCTATGGTGGTGACATAAATGTACTAAGGGCAAAAGCTGAAAGCCTAAGAGGTAAATTTGATGAAATAAAAATTCAAGAAGGTGAGAATATTGCTCAATATTGTGGTAGAATAAAAGAAGTTGTAAATGATATTAGAGGAGCTAATGGAACTATTGATGATGAAACTGTTATTGAAAAAGTATTGAGAACTTTGTGTCCTATTTATGCCATCAAAATTTTAGTAATTCAAGAATCTAGATGTAACCTTGGCAATGCTCTTACTTTGGAAAGTCTTGTTGGTAAGCTTACTGCTTTTGAGCTTTCTAACTATGATAACTTCATTGCTGCTAATGTTGAATATGCATTTAAGTCACAAATGGTTCTGAATAAGTCAAAGAAAGAAAAAGAAAGATGCATCAGTGAGAGGGAAAGTGAAAGTGATACGTTTGATGAAGAATTAGAGGATCTTGAAGCTCTTATGGCTAGAAGATTGAAAAGGGGAAAATGAAAGTATAAAGGTAAACTCCCTATCATATGTTTCTCATGTAATAAAGTTGGTCATATAGCTGCAAGATGTCCTGATAGGGATGACAAGGATGAGGAAAGAGATAGCAAGCACAAAGACAAAAGAGAAGAAAGAGGTTACCGAAGGTACAAGGACTATAAGGAAAAAGGTAAGAAATCCTACTATATTGCTAAAGAATAAATTGACACTGATAGTGATGATTTTTAAATTGAAGTAGTCTATGTTGCTATGAAAGATGAGTTTGATGAGGATGAGAAAACTGCACTTATATCCTATGTGAACAAAAATGATAAGTGGATTATTGATAGTGGTTGCTCACACCACATGACTGGTGAGAAAAGTAAGTTTGATACCCTAGATCATTACAAAGGTAGACGTGTTAAATTTGCTAATGATGCACCATGTCCTCTTAGGGGTAAAGGATTGATTAAGCTGAGTGATAAGATCACTTGTGAAAATGCTTATTGGGTTGAAGGTCTTAACTATAATATGCCAAGTGTTGCACAACTTAATAGCACTAGCTACTGAGCGGAATTTCATCATAGGAAGGCCAAAATATTTGATGCCACTGGAGAACTGATTGGAAGTGGAGAACAAACAAGAGGTAATTTGTTCTATCTAGACCTATCTGAAGAGACATATATGATTGCACAACTTGATGATATATGGTTATGGCATAAGCAGCTATGTCATGTTAACTTTGATAATCTATTAGAAATTAGTAAAAAGAAAAAAGTGAGAGGGCTGTCGAGATTGAAGAAACCTAAGAATGTAATGTGCAAACAATGTCAGTTGGGTAAGATGACAAAGTCTAGTTTCAAGAGCAAGACTTTTACTTCTAAGAATGCTTTAGATTTGGTTCATACTGACCTTTGTGGACCTATGGGTGTACAAAGATATTGTGGTGCTAGATATTTTATTCTGTTTGTTGATGATTACAATAGAATGATGACTGTAATGTTTATAAAAGAAAAAATCTAATGCTTTTCAATTTTTAAAGTGGTATTTGGCTAAGGTTGAAAAGGAGACAGGTAGGAACCTGAAGTTTCTGAGATCTGACCGAGGTGGAGAAGTCATATCCAATGAGTTCAATATGTTTTGCAATGATAGATGAATCAAAAGATAGATGTTTGCACCTAGAACACCTCCACAGAATGGTATAGCAAAGAGAAGGAACAGATCTATCATGGATTGTGCAAGGACACTGATGATCGAGAAGAATGTTGCACAAAAGTACTGGAGAGAAGCTGTAAGTATAGCTGTTTATACCCTTAACCGAGTATAGATCAAAAAAGGTACAAATATTACACCTTATGAGTTATGGCACGGGTATGCACCTAATGTAAAGTACTTTAGAATTTTTGGGAGCAAATTCTATATACTAAAAGACAATAGGAATGGAAAATTTTATGCTAAAAGTGATGAGGGCATATTCCTAGGTTATTCCACAAAAAGAAAAGCTTACAAGAGTTTGAACTCTAACACTAACAAAATTGTGGAAAGTGTAAATGTCAAAGTTGATGAGTATGCGGAGAAAAATGAACAGGAAAGCAAGAGAGAACTAGAAGATTACAGATCTTTTGTATATATAGAAGGAGAGGCAAGTGAAAAACTTGCACCTGATGTAGAGTCTCAGGTAAGCAATGCCGAGCATCAGGGAAACAATGCCGAGCATCAGGGAAACAATGTCGAGTGACAAGAAGAACATGTCGAGTGATAGGAGGATGTTGCTGAGTATTAGGAAGAGGTTGTTGAGAATTCAGAAGCTGAATCTGACAATCTTGTTGGTGAACCTAAAGAGAAAGAAGAAAGGAGAGCAGAACCTATTTTGGCACAATATGTAAGGAGACATCACAAGCCTGAACAAATCATTGGAGACAAAGAAATTGGAGTTCTGACCAGAAGCAAGTTAAGAGACCCTACATGTTTATTGTGTGAATTTGAGCCTAAGAAAACAAGGGAGGCACTAGAAAATGAAGACTGGATTCAAGCCATGAATGAGGGGATAGACCAAATAGAGAAAAATGATACTTGGACTCTAGTGCCGAGACCAGAAAAAAAATGTCAGTGGAACAAAATGGGTGTTCAGAAATAAGCTAAATGAACATGGACAAATCAAAAGGAACAAAGCAAGACTAGTATGCAAAAGCTACGCACAAGAAGAAGGAATATATTATGGAGAGACATTTTCCCCTGTAGCAAGATTGGAAGGAGTAAGAACTTTACTTGCATATGCTACCTACAAAGATTTCAAGGTATACCAAATGGATGTCAAGTCTACATTTTTAAATGGTATATTAGAAGAAGTGTACATTGAACAACTTGAAGGATTTGTTGATCCAAAAAAGAGACACGTGGTTTGAAAATTGAATAAGGTGTTGTATAGATTAAAGAAAGCCCCCAGAGCATGGTATGAGAGGCTGCACAACTACTTGATACAGATTGGATTCTCAAAGACAAATGACACCAGCAATCTATACATGAAAGATGAAGAAGGTAAAGGAATCTTATTGGCTAAGATTTTTGTAGATGATATTATATTATATTTGGTGGACAAGATGCCCTATGTAAGAAATTTTCAAATGAAATGCAAATTGAATTTGAAATGAGTATGTTTGGGGAGATAAAATTCTTTGTTGGTTTACAAGTATATTAGATGGAGAAAGGTATTTTCATCACCTAGTCTAAATATGTTCATGAGATACTGAAAACCTTTGGTATGGAGGATTCAAGGCCAGTAAGTACTACCATGGCTATTGGACAAAAATTGTCTAAAAATGATGATGATGCTAAAGTAAACTAGAGTTTGTATAGGTCCATGATTGGAAAACTGCAGTATGTTGTTCACAGCTGACCAGATATTGCTCTAGCAGTTGGGATTGTGGCAAGATTCTTTTCCAATCCTAAGGAAACTCACATGATGGCTGTCAAAAGGATAATGAGATATTTGAAAGGGAGTGCAGATTATGGATTGTACTACAAGAAGCATGAAAGATTTGAACTGAGAGTCTATACTGATGCCGATTGGGTAGGAAATGTGGATGACAGAAAAATTACTAGTGGTGGAGCTTTCTTTCTTGGACAGAGATTAGTTTCCTGGACAAGAAAGAAACAAAATTGTATTTCCCAATCTACAACTGAAGTTGAGTATGTAGCTGCAGCAGTGAACTGTTCAAACTTGGTATGGATAAAGCAATTGTTGGTAGGCATGAAAGAACAGATCACTGAACTAGTTGTCATTTACTGTGACAACACAAGTGCTATCAACATATCTAATAACCTAGTGATGCACACAAAGACCAAACACATCACCATAAAGTATCATTACTTGAGGGAATTGGTACAAGATAAAGAGGTCAGAATGGAATATGTGAATACAAAGGAACAAGTAGCAAACATATTCACTAAAGCTTTACCTAAAGAATCTCATGAATATTTGAGAGGACAATTAGGGGTTCTTCCCCTAACTGAGGCTGCATAAGTCAAGCTAGGAGCACTACATCAAATGTGCTGCCACTAGTAAATTTTAGCC
The DNA here is from genome assembly GCA_027943335.1 of Chamaecyparis obtusa. Taxonomy (NCBI): domain Eukaryota; kingdom Viridiplantae; phylum Streptophyta; class Pinopsida; order Cupressales; family Cupressaceae; genus Chamaecyparis; species Chamaecyparis obtusa. The sequence continues at coordinate 385,418 of BSBK01004354.1, forward strand.
TATTTTTTGACGAGGATTAGTTGAATTTTTGATACCCATTGGTCAAACAGATGACCAAAACTGTTGTCAAACTTTTTTTTATCAAAATTCTGACAGGAAACACCATCGTCAAAATTATGACCTCCTTAGTGGTTGAATTATCGACTGAATCTTCATCGAAGTAATCGCTTCAACCTGGAAGAATTATACATAAATCCTTTTATCTCGTTTGTCAAAATTGCAACCAATCAGGGTCCATAATGTTGTCGAGGGTTCAACATTCTCATCGAAACACCAAACATAGTTCGTCTCTCTTTCAACTAACGTTGGTCAAAATTGATGTCGAACACATAGCATTGTCGTTGAAACAACTATTATTAAAATGTCAAAAAATTGACCAATAATAATTTTTGGTTAAAAATATATATATATATATATATATATATATATATATATATATATATATATATATTACTGATGGGTTTCTAACCGATTTAGTGAATAACAACAACATATACTAAAGTTGCATTGTCATTGGTTCCCAAGTATTTGTCTCTTTGACATTTGTTTCTCCATCTTTATACATTATATTACCATGCATCTCTATTCTTCATTCAATAGTCATTTGATTATTAACTTAATGTATGGCTACATCTAATATATTAACCTAGCGGGGTGCTTGTATCTACCTTCCCTATCCATACTTCATTCCTTAAGACTTAGTAACCATACATGAGAGAAGAAACACAATAGGTCTTCTTGAAGCTATGTCACACTAAGCCCAAGACCGAAACACTCCACCATAGATCATGGAGTGACTCTTAGATACTTAGTTGACAAAATATGGGACACTCCGGGTGATGAGGCTTTTTGATGCTTTATTGACTTCAAAAAAGCCTTTGATTTAATTTGTCCATGGACTAAGACCTTAAATTATTGAGCTTCTCTTTGTTTCAAGAAGAGTATAACATTCTCTACTTAACAAGGCCAACCACGTGAAGGTGGAAGCTCATCTGGCCCCTCCTAGGAGCCTCCTATGACCCTTTATGACATTTTAAGACCTCTAAGATGTATTCTTAGGGGTCATAAATGGTCGTAAAGGGTCATAAGGGGTCCTGGGACACAATAGCTAAGAAACATAATTGTAGGCATCATGGTCACAATTTTTTGGAGACAATGTAATTGTATACCCAGACGATGCAGAGAAACTCCTGCACCTCTGATTCCAAGTTGACTACATTTGTTGCTTGTGAATACAAGGTCCTCCAACAGATGTATTCAACTTGGAATCAAAGGTGCAGAAGTTTCTCTTCATCACTTGGGTACACAACTCAATTACGTTGTCTCCAAAAAATTGTGACCATGATGCCTACAATTATATTTTTCAGCTATTGTGAAATCTACATTTATGTTTCTCAGTTGTCATGTCTATGTGCATGTTTTTTATGTGTTTTGGATAGTAAGTCTAATTTAATTTGTTCATGGACTAAGACCTTAAATTATTGAGCTTCTCTTTGTTTTGAGAAGAGTATAACATTCTCTACTTAACAGGGCCAACCACGTGAAGGTGGAAGCTCATCTGGCCCCTCCTAAGAGCCACTTATGACCCTTTACAACATTTTAAGACCTCTAAGATGTATTCTTAGGGATCGTAAATGGTTGTAAAGGGTCATAAGGGGTCCTAGGACACAACAACTGAGAAACATGATTGTAGGCATCATGGTCATCCTTTTTTGGAGACAACGTAATTGAGTTGTATACCCAAGCGATTGAGTGCAACTTCTGCACCTCCGATTCCAAGTTGACACTGCAAGATCCAAAGACCATAGATAATGAATAAATTTAGAGAGCGGAGGAGGGCCATAATGAAAAAAATAATACAAGACAAACATCAAGTTAAATGAGGCAACTGCAAACATTTTAATAGATTTTTATTATTAAATAATGAAATTTGCATATACTAGTGTTCTAAGCCCCCTCATTACATGATTTATTATTGTAAGCCCCCTCTAACTTACGCATCTAGAAAATGAAACTACAACCTATTGGGATTGAGACAAACCTTATAGAACAACAATAGCTATGAAGGATCATTTTCCAACATCTGTTGAATACATCTGTTGGAGGACCTTGTATTCATGAGCTACAGATGTATTCAAAAGATGTATTCAACAGATGTTGGCAAGCGATCCTTCCTAGCTGTTGTTGTTCTATAAGGTTTGTCTCAATCCCAATAGGTTGTAGTTTTATTTTCTAGATGCGTAAGTTAGAGGGGGCTTACAATAATAAATCATGTAATGAGGGGGCTTAGAACACTAGTATATGTAAATTTTATTATTTAATAATAAAAATCTATTAAAATGTTTGCAATTGCCTCATTTAACTTGAGGTTTGTCCTGTATTATTTTGGTCATTATGGACCTCCTCTACTCTCTAAATTTATTCCTTATCTATGGTCTTTGTATCCTGTAGTGTCAACTTGGAATCGGAGGTGCCGAAGTTGCACTCAATCGCTTGGGTATACAACTCAATTACATTGTCTCCAAAAAAATTGTGACCGTGATGCCTACAATTATGTTTCTCAGTTGTTGTGAAATCTACATTTATGTTTCTCATCTATTGTGAAATCTGCATTTATGTTTCTCAGCTATTGTGGTTATACCTTCTCTCATTTTCTGGTGTAATTACTCTTTGAGTATCCCCATTCTCCTTTGCATCCAAAATGAGCTCATTCCAATCCCTCACTGGAATAAAGGGAGACTTCATACCACGTTGCGCTCAAACTTTAGCGAGACTTCATACCATGCAGCGTCCAAAGATTGTGTTCAATGCATTATTTACGCTTGTATTGGTGGGAAAATTTTTGAAAACACGCAAAAGAGATTGCATTCAACCATGTTGTTTAAATGACACATGTAGTTTACCTCTAGCATAAATCAGCATTGCGTACAAATCTACGGACACTGCATGGTACAAAGCCTTGCTCAAGCTTGAAAATGATAGTCAATCAATAATCAAGGTCAAGGAACAAATGGAATAACCAAGAAAACACTATACATTAAATCATGTGATTGATAGCAGATTGGGGCTCACTTGAGCCATAAACATGAAGAATTATTCTAAAAAAGGATGTAAACCATATATATGCGCACTTGAGGCAAAGATAAGTTATGTCATATCAATATTAAAATATTAGTTACAATATGAAAATACTAAACTAACTAATTCCTAAGTTCATCTCTGCATATGGTCGCAACAAAGATATGGGATTACAATACAGAGAAGGCATCGTAAAAATATAATTTTGGAACTTTCCCTAGCCTAACATGTTTTGCACTCAAATCCTTCATCACAGATAAGTGGAGATGGGCAGATAGATGCAAATGAGTTGTCATCGACCCAACTAAAGTATCTGTAGCCATTATTTCCCTGTGATACCCAATCTACATTAGTTCTTATATTATAATGAATAGTATTTGCATTAGAAACTTTAAATATATACACATTAGCAACCTTTTTTCTATTTGGGCAGCACCAAAATTGTTGCCCAGGGTTGTTTGGTGTATGTGAAGTCTTCAACGCACACTGCCCACCACCACATTGACAGTTTGGCACATTGACAAGAGTCATCGAGCCTATATCAATAATGCACTGCACCATCGTTACTACATTTATTATTTTTATATGATTATTTTTATATGAAATACACGAAGGAGTACCATCAGAAATATTAACCATTTACAATAATGAAAAGTAAACCTAAATCAAATAGCTCATTTTTTTATCAGCATGTGTAGTCTCTGTGTATATGAAAAATGAAAGAAATATGAAGCTGAAATAAAATAGTGAACAAAATAGTATTCCACATAGAGATGAATGAAATATACCATCAAAAGAAGGTGACAAAATCCTCTCACAAAGCACGGACATAGGAAATCAAAAAGGGACAAAAGACAAGAAATAAGAAAAATCATTACGACTATAGAAAAATGATTTATACTATAATCAAAAAAAGAAACACTCTTTGTCAACAATTTTCAAAATCATTAGGACTATATAAAAATAATTAAGACTATACAAAATCAAATTTTAGAAATGGATGGTTCTAATGCTTTTCCATTACAACAATTGAGCATTCATCATTTGGTATTGTGTATTCCATTTAAGTATGTCAACAATGTTCAAAATCCTGTCACCAAGCACAAACAAGAAATAAGAAAAATCATTTGGACTATAGAAAAATCAAGTTCTAGAAATGGACGGTTCTGATATTGCTTTGCCATTACAACAATTGAGCTTCATCATTTGGTACATATATTGTTCACAAAGGCAAAGAGAAATTTCAGTTAATACCACTATGTATCTGTTCTATCAAAATGGGTAAGGGTATTAATTGGGACTGCCATCAACATTTATCTGTACTTGGGACTTCCACCAACATTTATCATCATTGAAGGGGATTAATTCATATTCGACAGATAACTATGGTAAGCAATGAAATACATACATTTCATTTCCAATTATTATTAGTGAGATAAATAAATTTGGGCCAAGAGTACGGAATATGGAGAAGATTCCAAACATAAGTGAGTTGGCAATCAAAATGTCTTCATAGAATTTACATCAAAACCAAAAACATTAATCATTTGATTATTATATAAGCTCCTCAAGCATGAGTTGGAGAGGACTACATTACATGTTGAGACACAATATTATTTTCACAAGTTGGCGACTATTATAATTATCAGGTAGATTAGGCTATAACTGGTGGAGAGAAGTATGTGTGTACATCAAAAAGCATAGAGTACACACCAATGTCTTGCATAAGTGAAATATGAAATGTAGATTTCATGTAAAGAATAGCAACATTCTTTGGACATTCAAAGGCATGTTTTAGACATAGAAAAATATTAAATTGTTGAAGGAAGTAACAATGAATGGCAGATGTCAAAGAAAGAGAAGTAGTTTTCATTAAAATGTTCATAGGGAGATACATCTTTTGTTTTGAAAAAATAAAATCTATACTATTTTGAGGAGGGTTTCTAAGAGTTTTGAATTCTTAGATCTCTTGTAGTCATGGTAAGTGACAAAAGCACTCTTGTGAAGAACAGTGACAGTCACTGTAAAAGAGAAGAGCGGGCAATGATACTATGTAGAACACATGATCCACCACATTCAAAGTAACTTCCAAGAATGTATGTCAAAGAAAAGAGTAGACATAGATGATAAGGTAGAGAATGGCATTGTCTACAAAAGTAGAGAGAAAAGGCCAAAATTCAAAGATGAATATTAGAGGAGACACTAGCTAAATGGGAGGGCATTCAACATGCATCAAAATAAGTGGTATACACTGCAAATGGAAAAGACAATGTTGATGAAATTGGAATGGCACTTTTAGAGTGTCATAGAGTTCCTCATGACAGTGAGCACAAAAGATGATCAGTCATGTGAAGGAATAGTAAGAACGAAAGAAAAAAATGCATCCAAGAGTCTTGAGAAGTGACTATCAAAAGGATGTCAATAAATGGTGATCAAATTTGTAAGCAAAGATTAGTCCCAATGACAAACAAAACTTTTGAGTTCTTAGTTATAGACAAGGTTGACTGTCAAATAGACTTGATGAGGTTACGATAAGTGTAACAATTCATGATTTAAAAAGATGCCAAAACAATGTGGATAAAGAATAGGCACTGTTATGAAGGCTCATAGCCATAGTAAGGAATGATGTCATAAAAATCAAAATTAGGACAGTTTCTAAAAGGCAATGATATTCAAAGATTGAAATGAGGGTACTATATCATCACAAAGATGCAAGCATTAATAGATTTTCATGAATGTGAAGGTACGGTGATCAACAATGCCATAAAGAGACTATTGTTAGTGTTTCTACAAAATAGAATGACAATGTTGTGAAAGAAAAGATTCATGTTCAAGAAGAGTGCCTCAAAACAATGTTATTCAATGCTTGAGGGATGATATTTACTACTTGCATAATGACTACATGATGAAAATATGGTCAGATTAAAAGATGTAAATCTTACCCATTGATATGAAAGTCAGCTACAAGGCCACAATGTATGTAATGAGAGGTGTCATATTGTCTTTCAAAGAGCAGAGTAAAAGCTGGCAGTAGCATCAAGAGGTGCATGTTTTGTACGAAGTTTTAGACCATGGAATGAAGAGCATGAGGCTATCATCATATCAATCCTTATGAGTTGTGAGATAAAAAAAGATTGAAGGCATTAGATCTTACAAGGAGGCAATGTCTAGTGTAATGAAAGAAATGGAAAACCATACCAAGCATGAGGAATCATGGTGACTGTGTATAAAGGAGTAGCAGTGGTAAAGGGAACAATTAGAGCAGTGATTTAATGGTCAATATAAGATATAGAGATGTTTTCAAGAGGAGAGGCAATGATATGTATTTTGTTTCTAATGATGTGTTCACTACCACAAGATAATTTTTTGATCATGCATAATAGAACTCTGAATTGACCCTAACATGCATGAATTTAATGCTTAAGGTGGATTGACATGGTATGGAATGAATTGGATTGTGACTGTAATTCAACCTTAAGACAAGACAGTCACTACCTTGAGACTTAATGGCCTATGTAAATGCAATTTCCATTACTATGATTTAGTTCCAAGGGACCCTGATCAACTTAAAGATATATGAAAAATATATGTATCCTTGTTTTGAATACCTAACAATCATTTTTTAACGGATTTTGTGTGCTTGCTACAGTGACAGAGGTAACTTGGATTAGTCAATTCATTTTTAAAAGAAATCTCATAGATAGATCCCAATCATTTTTTTTGTTACACGAAGTTTTCCACTCCACCATGAGAATACATCAATTGTAAGAATGAAGAACTACTACTCAACAAAGGATTGTCCTAACTTGGACTGACTGATATTTTGATTGGGAATGATAGTAGACTAAGATAGTGTTATTTGGGACTGCCAAAACAAAAATAAGCATGTACAAAGTTTTCTTTCATTGTTTGTTTATGTACAATGAAATTATATAAATAGTACAGTGTTACTTTTAAATAGAATATTTTTTTAAGTGATGGGTTACATGAAAAACACCTACTTAAAATAGGCTTATTCCCAGACAATTTGACCAATTCATTTGTTCTCAAGGTTGTTGCAACTTTTCTAGCTCTGCAGCTGAAAAGATAGATTCATTATTATATAATAAAGAATGAACATGGATCAAATGTTTTTGTGCATTCTTCACTGCTTGATATGTATATGAAATGTTTCCACAACTTAGTGAATAGAAAAATAATAACATGGACTGCAATGATTTGTGGATATGCCCAAAATGGACATGCATGTTGTTCAATCACACTATTTTATCAATTGTTACCAGAGGGTATGAATTATGGTTCAGTTACTGTGGTGAGCATTCTAAAATGTGGGTATTTATGAGCTTTGCAAGAATTGGTATTGAGCTGTGAGGAAAGAGAGGAGGAAGGTTCATTTATATAGCAACAACTTGCAAAAATTTTCTATCAATGCTTTGAACGTAGTCAAGATTCCACAGTTTTCTTTCTGGTTTAGTGGGTCCAAAGATGTCAAAATGACAAAAATGAAAAAGATAGTGTGAAAGGAGTTTGAAGAGTCAAAGGCCAAGACTAATGATCCAGCTGGGGATTAAGACAACTTGTCTTGACTAAGACAATACTATCTTTTCTACTTATCTATCTACTACCCTATTCACATTTTGGATAGAAGGATTTCTCAGTTGGATATAACAACCAACTCCCATCTATAATATATAGATTCTAATATATTATGTATGTATAATCACTAATTCAATTGGTGGCACCTCATAATTAATATTTATATTCATTTTATTATGCAATTTGAAGTTATTAATCTGTGCTAATATGTTTTTAAAATTAAATGCATGGTTTTCCTTGTTCTCAGGTCTACTATGAATATGTTGCAGAGCAGGGTCAAGGGCTTTATGAGCTGGTGAGCATTAGAAAGTAGAATCAACATCATATCTGACTAAAAAACATACTTCAATTATTTTTCAATAATTCTTAACATCAACTGGTATGCCTACAATAGGTTGCTCATTTACCAGACAAATCAAACAACTATTTGACTGTTGTTCTAGAAAAAAACTTGATGTTTGAATAGACAGACAACTCTAACTCTAACCATTCATCAAGATACTATTATTTCTTTAAGTTTATTACTAGTTTGGCACGTATAGATTTCTTATGACATTCATTCAACTTCTCATCAGCTATATTGCCAATCACTCTTTGCTTTTACATGTATGAATGGATCAATCAACAATTGAGAAACAAATTATTCAATTTATAGATATAGAAATAGAAATAGAGAAGGATAGAGATCGATAAATATATCACAATATCATTATTTGATATATATCAACATAATCATTGCACCTCTCAAGTGATAGTTTTGCACTCCTCAAATGATAGTTTTAGATCTTTTAATGTAACATCATTTTTACAATTGCTAGAGTAGTTCCTAACTTTAACCTCCAATAGGGGTCACTTTTCCCCTATGCATGTTATTTTGGACATAACCACTAAATTTAAGGAGGTTGTTATTCTTAAGGACATGGTTCTTACCCTTCAAACAAGGCGTAGGGGTTAATTTTAAAAAGTAGATTCTTAAATGGTTCTCTTTTGTATCCTATTCACAAGTAGATTCTTATGTTCAATTAGGATACTTCAAAAAACATTTCTATGATACTTTTTTCTTTATGTCTCATTTAATATGATGATGGCACTTATTGATGCAAGGACTAGGGTAAGTGTGAGAGATTAGGGCAATTTGTCCTCCAAAACCTTCTCAAAGGTCTCCAGGACAAAAACCTACTAGAACCTAGACCCCACACCTTCAAAGTCCACTTAATAACATGTCCTAACTACCATTCCCAACCCTGAATACAAGATTCAACAATTACTCCATGATGGATGATGCACTGTCTCATAATGACTTACTAGGATAGGTACCAATCTTGGTCCAATAATGAAGGATGACAAGTCTATCTTATTGGGGGTCAAATCAACTTGTCAAGAGTGTTTCATTACCTATCAAACATGTCCAAACTATTAAGAGTCATCAGAGCATTCTATAGACAATACTTCCTTCTTTAGGCCTCAATTCCCTTATAGCCCTACAAATACAGATTTAGGGTATTTATACCAAACTCAACATTGACCCTTGAGGTTAGAATGTAGTTTTAGATACCCATTTGGGAGTAATTCTAGCCTTCTAAGAAAGGAATTCAAGAGACTCAACAAACAGGACCATCCTTAACAATGTCAACTAGGCCTAATTGTGTAATTAGGTCACTTTTCTAAAGGAAGTACCCTAAGGATCAATAGGGGAATGAAACCAATTCTTGGAATGTTATTAACATGGTCTCAATACACTCTAAACTCAAATTCATACCCTGATTCAACCCCAACACCTAAATGTCATTAGTTCTTCATTCTGAAACTAGGTTGCCACATGGAGATGTCAACCTTAATTCAATGGAAATATGGATGGACACACTCTTCCCTAAAAATTGACTTCAAAACCACTAAATATACATGCAAGCCCATCATTCCACCAAGAATTAGAATTTTCTAATGGTAGACATGAGAGGAAATCAACCTTGAATGAAGAAACCCTAGGTAATGAGGTTTTCAGGCCAGTTTTAAGAAAAAAATGCTCTAACTTCTGACCCCAGACACCTTAGACCTCTAAATTGGTTGCAAATGAAAGTGGATTCAAGGATATTCATAGTCCCATAAATTTCACCATCAATATGAGTCGTGCAGGTTCATACAGGAACAAGAAACTTGACTATTTGCAAGACAATGTTATGTTTTATTGATTCAAAAACAAATTTACATCCAATCTGCCTTCCACTTGCCTGAAAGGATTATATGAAATGGACAATCTAGAATGGATGAACATTGGGTATTCATGGTGAATATAGTTACCAAGAAATCTTCAATGTACCAACATCCTCAAATCTATTCTATTATTCAATTTCAAATCTCCTATTATTCACTGTTGCAAACATATATACTTTTTCTCTGACCAAGTACATGGAAGTTTTATCTAGGGCATCAACTCTTGAAGCAACGTACTACTTCCACAGTTTGAGTATTGGAACAATTAAAATACATGGTCTTTCCCTACTTCTCATCCAGTGACATTGAATCCCAATGGGAAGAATGCAGGTCAAGACCAAATGTCAGAGCTGACTATAGAGTCTATGAGTCAGTCTGATAGAGAGATGGGTTTCTCAACACCAATTTCAAAAAAAAAATGACTGCAAAGTTTAATTAAAAGAAATCTAACAAAACCTGAGAATGCACAAATGAATCTGCTACAACCATAAAACTATTTATTCATTACATGGCTAAGTTTGCTAAGATAGGTGGCTACATATTTATTCCACGACAGGCTATGTAAATAGAAATAAACCTAAATGATAAACAGCTCTAAAATTACTTGTAAAGTAATTTTCTTAATTAAAAATATTGAAACCCTGAGCTTGAAACAAAAAATGGCATATAAGACCGACACTATGAAGTTTAACAAATGTAGTCAACAACCAAACCTTCTTCAAAGATGGAAATCCTTCATGCGCTACAGTCCTCCTTCGCGTGCTGCAACCCTTGATCTAATTTTCCCATAAAAATGAAATGAGAAATGAAATCTTTTTTTTGTAAGTTATAGCCGTGTTCATCGATATTTCGACCTACATGGTATTGGTCAAAATTTTGACCAACACAGGCATGGATTAAAAAAAAAGAAAATTTTCCTTCTATAAACCGACCAACCTAAACCTTTTTAATTGATGGTTGAAAATTTTGGTAGAAAAATAAGGTCAAATGTACTAGTGTGCAAAGAGTATCTGACAAATTGATACAGAGACAAGTCACACTTTAGGAGCAGCCTAGAGTTGTGAAATGTACAACAAAGCTGATAATCAGTCATAAGAAAAGATGATAGAAGGAGAAATATTGTTACTGAACTGACAATATGACATCTACATCTGAAGGATGTATGTTTTAGTTGATGATTTGGCATTATTATCAAAGAGGGAGATGAATAAGATGAAAACACATAGTGAGATTTCCTGGAAGATCAAGTAAGAGGGAGAGATTCAGAGGAAAGGAACTAAGTAGAGATCAAGTGGATGTTATTGTGTGGATGGTCATGTAAACAAGGCTAATTGATTCTGAATTAGAATGAAGCTAAGGATATTATAAATATTTGTGATGGACAGATAATTTTTGGATTGGTTGGTGATTCATGTGTTATTCATATGGTGTTGCCATCAATGCCAAAGAGGGAGATTGTTGGAAACTATAATTGAAGCAATTGTTGTATTGTCATTGATGTCAAACCTTAACTGGTAAGATTGTTGCTATCTAAGAAAGTACTATATCTATTTGATTGTTAAGAAGGATCAGGGCAAGGTTGATAACAATAGCACCTAAGGAAAGGTTGAGTTATATTGATACATCAATGAGTACTTGATTATGTGGCACAATGTTAAGATAATGTATTGCTTATCTAAGTAAGAAAGAAGACTAAACAAGTGGGCTTAATCGACCAAAAGTGAATAAATCTAGTTTAAGCCGAGTGATGTTAGTGTCGACCGAGCTAGTATATGCCAAGTAAATTTAGTGTTGACCGAACATCAGTTAATTGTCGAGGAAAATAGTATTAGCTGAGGAAATAGTTTCAGTGGTGACCATGCTACCCAGTGAAGATCGAGGAGTTGAACACAGTATTGACCGAGTGTCAATAATTTACATTTGAGGAAGAATTCAAATTCCTAGCCCACATAGTTGAATTCTTGGATTATGTAAATCATGTTGACTTTATTTATTGATTGTATGGAAGCATTTAATGCACTGTAAACCATTTTATTGTGATTCCATAAAGAGATTTGAGATGTTTCTAGAAGGATGGATGAAGAACATAAAGTTGGAAGGATTCGATGAATCTGACCTAACCCTAAGATCTACAAAGGATATTAAGCAGCAAACATTGGATCGACCTAATTGAGGAAGTATTAAGGAAACCTAAGCATGAGGTTGAGAAGAGAGAGGATGCTGGAGTTATTGTTGATGTTATTGACTATATAAGAAAAAAAGGATGAAGGAGAAGGAGTTGTGATTGATTGAAGGGATTTCTAAGCAGATAAGTGATGGAGATGGAAATGGATCACAGTCAGTAAGCCAGCATATGTGTACGGAATTGGATCTATTATTTGCAAAGTGAGTTGTATGTTTTCAGATCAACCACTACTGTTACTTTCTAACCATTGTATTAGTTTTAAATCCTTTAATCAAGGTTGACCTAACAGTCATATGTATAAATCCTTTGAACAAGGTTACATTCTAATGGAATATATATAAGTCTTATAACAAGGTGCACTTATAACAGAGTGGTTGAAATCCTTTAATCGGGTCACACCTAACAGTGTGTTTATAACCTTTGATAGGGTTGGCTTTTCACAGAGCTCACTTCAGAAGAGTGAAAATATCAGTAACATGTTACAAAGTGGTTTTTCCCCAATTGGGTTTCCACTATAAATCCTGGTGTTAATGTTTGTGTGAATGTTTTGGTTTGAACATTTCTGTGTTTTGCAAGTTAAATACTATTGGATAGTGGACTGTACTGTTATATGTTTATGTTATTTATTTAGTAATAACCGAGTAGCTGTTGGTTGTTAGATCTGATTTGTTGAAGAGTTTTGAAATTTTATTTATACATCTGGACCTGAGAACAACTGATTCACTCCCCTCTCCATTGTTCTAAATCATATTAACAAGCTCTAGATGTGAGTTGGTTACAAAAGAATGCAATGTATCTGATTTTATTTCATATTTCAGGAAGAATATTTTTTACAAGTATGCAAGGCATAGTCACAGGTCTCAATGGTTGGATCAACAATTCAAGATGTGTAAGGACACTTTCCTGATTGGCACTATTATATCGATCGTTGACTTGCTAGAGAACTATACATTGTAGCCCCAAAATGAGTTGCAAGCTCAATATTACATTCTATTTAGGTTTCTATTTTTGTGCACATAACATATATACATTCCCTTGATAGTATAGAACATGACTAGAAGATAATCAAAGAGTACCATTTTTATATGAGCGATGATAGATCTCACTCTCATGAGTATGCCCAACATTTCTTTGAGAATTATTTTGAGTGGGTGTGGTAAATTAATATTGCTATGGATAGACATCTCATTTGGTCAGATAATTGCACGGGTCAATTCAAATTTTTTTATATGTTTTATTGGTTATGTAGATTTCATGTAGAGAGAGGTGTACCTCATATTTGGAGTTTTTTTTAGGCCGGTCATGGAAAAGGGGAGCATGATGGAGTAGGTGCATGTTTAAAGAGAGCTCTGGTTAAGGATCAATTGAGGATTTCAGGTGTAGAACTCATTGATACTCATTCTATTATTGATTGGTGTAATTTAGCATTTTCATAGGGGGGACTCTTGATTCAGTGGTGCATAGATTATTTTGGTTGGTTGAGCTGGGCACAATAGGAGATAGGTTGGATTGTCAAACCGTGAAAGATTCTTAAAAAATGCATTCATTTCAAAGCTCAGATGCTAGACATACATGGACTATTTGGACACAGGAGTTGGCTTGTTACTGTCTGAGGTGTCTTCAATATGATTGGGATTAGTGTGAGTCAAGTGAGTGGGTTGATACGTGGGTTCCACATTATCTAACTCCTTTATCTATCACACTCGCTATAATAAATGATGACATGGATTGTTCACTTGACTATGACCATCTTTTAGATATTCTATATTCATGAGATGTTTTTGCATTGGTTGCACCGCAAGGGGATGATGAGAGATCAAATTATTGGTTAGCATGTTGTGTACAAGGAAAGCAGAAACTTGCACAACCGATGATAGATGATAATATGTTCACATATCCAACATGATCACGTGTTGTTGCGGGAACATGGTTATGCACATACATGATTATAAATAATGTCATTCTTCTGTTTGAAGACTATGAGAAGCACAAAACCATTCTCATGTATTCACACCTTGTTATAGCAGCCAATGTTAAGTTGTTAAAACATCAAGGAAAACCAAAGACAAAGGAACTTTGGACTATTAGTACTATTGATCATGAAGCAATATTGAATAACCTCAAGAAGAGAGATGACCCTTCAACCACACTTCAGTAGGTAAGTTCAACTCACTGTAATATTTTCCATGTTTATTACAGTTACGTTCAATACATTAATTTTAGTTTTATGCTTTATTTGTTTGAGCCAATAAACTTGGTTTTGTATGTGGATTGTAAGTGTAGTTGGATACATATATGATAGATATAGAAGATTGAGGTGTGCATTTGATTAGCCCATGTTTTATGATGGTAAACTTCACTATGCATTAGCTAGTCATGTTCTTTGGTTCGTTTAGTTACTTATATATTCATAATCCTTTTGTCAACCTATAAAATTCTTTTTTTCTCTATTAACTTTTCTTGTGCCTTCTGAATGCAGAGATTGGAATGTAGATGTCATCAATGTAATACCCCAAAAATTGGCTATAGGTTCATTAACCTCTTACATCAACAATTCGATCTAAATCGACATCAAAGTCCTAACCTAAGGCACATCTGCACATCAGTTTATCAAAAACCTAATTGATTATCTTAATTTTGCATTGGGGAATATTCCTAATTTATCATAATTATATTTAATTGAATATTATTTGGCAATAAATGTCATTATTTATCCTAAAGTTGATTAATTGAATATGATGAATATTTAATTAATTAATTTAATTCTGCCACTTAATTATTTAATTAGATTTAATTGCTTTGATTCCTAATTAATATTATTTTTATTTTGACAATAAATCAAAATTCCTACAAACAATCAATTGAATATGTATTTAATTGATTTAAAATAAGAGTTGTCAAATTTAATGATTTAATTGGAATAAAGTTTGATTTAATAATTGATTAACCCATAAATCAATTGTTTTAATTCAAAATCAATTAAGTTGAAAATAAATCACTTTATTTATTAAATTAATTCATATTAAATCATGCACAATCAGAAAAGTAGTTAACTTTAAATCAATTTTCAATTTCAATTTGTTAACTTTCTAAACTCAACATTTGATGATGAGTTGAAAAAGAGAACTAAACTCTATTTTGAGTCAAAAAGTGCTTTTACATGATTTTATGAGTTGATTTAATCTTAATTTCTTGTTAACTCAAAAATCAACCTGAGTTTATCAAGAGTGATTTATGGTTTTTCTTATGCATCCTCAAACCCTAGATTTTTATAAAAACAAGGCTCAGCTCTTCATAATATCTCTCTCGAATTTGCATACTAACTCTGGCGAAATTACATCTGAAGAATCAAGCTATTACGAACAGGCGATTGTGAGATTTTTATTGTTTTGATCATAGCATTCATTCATTTTTCATAGCGTTGTTAGATCAATTTTGCATTCAATTTCATCCATCTTAGACTAGTTTCATATCATTTTTCATCATAATTGCATCAAAAATCCAAAAAAATAGAGTAATTTGCATTCATGTATCATTGCTTTCATCATTTTAAATCCTTCATTTAGGTGTTGCATTGTCACTAATCTCGGTCTAAATCTGAGAATACCATACTTGCACCTACTAGAAGGCAGTAAATCGCCTGGTTTGCTTAGTTTCATTTATTTGCAGATTTTGATTTTGCTAACCTCTAATGTTTTAATGAAGTGTTGTGTCCACAGCTAGGTACAATTTTCACACACACATTTCTGGTGTCCACCATGGGGCAACCCACCTTTACATGCTGATCCTGGTTATTTTTTTGGAGCTAACCCCCTTGTGTAGATTTGCTTGGAGACTAAAACCATAAATTTTCAAAGATTTGATCATATCTCCCAAACGACTTGGAGTTTTAGTCTGAAATTTGTTTTGCAAGTTGGTGACATATCAGGGAAGCTTTGATAAAAAAATTTAAAATTTTTTGAGATATTTTGAATTTTTAATAATTTTTTCTTTATTTTTCATAAAAAATTAATTTTCAGTGCAAATCAGCATAATTTTTGGAAATTTTTATATTTTCAAAAATTTCTTTAAATTATACAGGGGGTCCATTTTTTGTGTTTTAAATTTGGATGCAATATCATAGCTCAAATAGTCGATTTACAAAAACTGGTCTATTTTGGTAAAATAGGTCTCTAGGGCACAAATGAAGAGATTTTTCTAAAAAATTTACATTTTTGGAAAGCTCTCTATTTTTTAGTAGGGGTCTTTGTTTTTCATTTCTATTTTTGTGGCTGAAATCATATCAAAAAAATTAGATCTTGTTGACTAGGTCAAATGCAAATATATATATATATATATATATATATATAATTTTGTGATGGGTATGCACTTATTTTTCATATGATTCAATGCATGATATGAGTTTTCATTTGGATTATTTGCTGGTTATTATTTCTCCTAACAATTGGTTTTCAGATCTAACCCTAGGGTTTGCATAAGTTGAATATACATTGCATATCTTGTTTGCTTGTTTGCTTGTCAGAGAGTTCGTGGCTTACTTGCGCGGGATTGGTCAACAAAGCTAAAAATTAGGTAAAATCTATTAAGCACATTGCGAGGGAATTCAAGTATTCTACTACATCTGAAAACATTTTGATTTGGGACATAAAATGAACATCTCTTGTGTCAAGCTTGAGTGCCTTTCCAACTTTCATAATTCACACTTCAATTTTGAGCTATAAAATGAACATAGATTTACTTTTTGCATATCTGTTTCACATAGTAAATAGGCCCTATGAACACTATTTGTGGAGTTCTTGAGAGAGTGAGCTTCATTTTCTTGTTTTGCATGTGAAGCTCTTCTCGAAGATAGATCCCCTTGTAGGTAGGGAGGATACTATTATTATCTCATGTTCTACTTGGTTTGGTCCTCAACTTTGATCGATACATTCTCTCTTGGTCCCACTTAGAGAGCTTGGTAGACATCATTATTGACATCACAAACCTTGGTGAGGTGAGTTTAGTCTTCGTTTGTCAAAGAATCTGTCTGTTGTGTTTGTGTAAAAGTGAAAAGGCTAGAGGATTATGCTCTACTCCCTTTTTTGGGTAGTATCAGAAACTCAAATCCTTGAATCTGGACCAAGTCCCCATGTGGTATATTTTGTGAGTCACCTTTAGAGAGGGTTAACCGTAGTGGACATTCCATTTATTGGGTCAACCACATGGATGGAACCTCAAGTGGTAATAGCCATTTTCATTGTGGTAGCAACAACCGCTATATAAATATCTTTGTGGAAGAAATCTCCACGAGTGTGGTCTCTTATTGGGCTATCAAATCTCCCTAGTAGCTCTTGATTGATTAAATTCTCAGACTATGTCAAAACCCCAATGCGCTTAGATTGGAGTTTTCCCTCTTGAGATCACAAAAGTTGCAGAGTCAGACCATTACTAAAAACCCTAGCAAGGCCAAATTTGTCATTTTCTAGGACTATGTGCGTTATTGAAAAACTTATTTTTTGAGAAAATACACAAATAACATTCCTAGGGATTAGAACAATAAGTCACTTGATTATTCATGTGCAAGGTTGCTCTAACCCTTTCTCATTGTTTTCAGATGTGCTTGAATTCCCTTGCTTGTTGTTATGCATGCTTGTTATCTACTTGGTTACTGAAAATGAACAAACCTGAGACAAACTATTACACAGATATTCAAACCTAGATAGAAAATTTTGCAAACAATTTGAAACTAAAAAATTAAAAAATTGCAAATTTGAAGCAAAAATCCTTTCTGGAGTCGAAAGTCATCCCATAGTCTCATAATGTCATACGATTTTTGCCCAAAAGTTGTTTCAGAACCCCTAGATTGTCGTACAGGAGCCTATACATTGTCGTACAATTTTTGTCTCAAAAGTCAAGAAAAAAAAACCCTGGTGTCAATTGTCGTATGAGTGTTGTCAACATTCATGCCAGAGCTAACCTAGACTCGTATGAGCTAGGAGAAACTTGTATCAAAATTTTGAAAAGTTTCCAGAAACTTGCCAAATTTGTCAGAAATCCAATTTTTACAGCCTACTTCCAGATTCTGTCAAAATATTCATTGTGTTCGGAATAGAGTAGAAACCAGAAGAATCCAATCTATTTTCCCAAAGTGTTCTCTTGAGTTTGATCCAGCCTTCTGATCTATCAGTTTGAATCTCATTTGATCTCATGTCAAAACCTTGTCAAAATCATCTTCAATTCAATCTTCATCAAAATGGCTAAGCATTGTGAGCTCGTGTCTGCCATCTTTTGGGTGTCTACCCATACAACTAGGGCGCAATATCCTTCATTTATGTCCAAATCTATCTTCAATCAATCCAATCTTGACAAGGTTGCGTCATTTGGTCTTCTTGAATCAAGTCATTCTTCAGTTGTCTTTATCTTGCTCTTTTGCTTCACCCAAGGTTAATGGTGGAAACTAGAGCTTCCTCACAAAAAAAACAAAGAGAACAACCCAAACTCTCTTCAGTGGCATCTTCTATCATTGCTCAAACAATTCATCAACCTTACGACACAACTAAATTTGGAGAAGACGCTCTTGGCAATCTTTTCTTGAAAGGTGGTTACGTCACCCCGCCTGTATCTATTCACGAAGGTACTCAAATAACTCCACATCAATCAATCCATGGAAGTTCTCAGAACAACGCTATGTCTCAAGGAGGAGGAAACCAAGGATCCCAAGGCCATCAATCTAATCATGAGGACCCTAACCCAACTTCATCTGAAATTGACCGATTCTGAACTGATGAACACTTTTGAAAATTGATGCAACATTTCTTGCAAGAGGATAAAGAGATATATTTCCTTGAGCTAGAAAGACAAGGAGCCAAACTTCCTCCCAAATTCAATGTTGAAAATATCGTCACTCAAGAGGAAGAAACTCCCCTTGCTACTATGATGAAACAAATGCATGCCATGCAAGTTAAGCTTAACCAATTGGAAAAAGAGAAGGAAACTAAGGAGTTCTCCATAGAGGCCCTATGTCCTTTTCCATTCAATAAAAACTTGTTCATGCTGCCATTCCCAAAATGGTTGGAGATACCCAAATACGACAAATAAAATGGCAACTCTAATCCCCAAGATCATGTCAGAGAATTTTGCACTCAATCTATGGAGTTTATGCATGATCCAACTTACTTAATGTGTTTGTTCCCATGATCTTTGGGAGGATCAACCATTCATTGGTTCTCTAAACTTCCTTCAACCATCAAAACTTTTGAGGAGTTAATCAAACTATTTTATCAACAATACTCCTACAACATTCAACATCTGGTCACCATGATCGATATCTGTAATCTGAAACAAAAGATAGGAGAACCATTCCTAACTTTCCTCAAGTGATGGCAAAAGAAGTTTTCTCTCTACGCTCAATCCATTCCGAAAACTGAGAAACTCAAAATCTTCATCAACAATCTGATTCCTGAACTCAACTACCACCCGCAAGTGCAGAATCATACTTCTTTTGAGAAGATGGTGGAGAATGCTATAAAGATTGAAAATGTGCTTTCTCATAAGGGAGACATAATGATTAACAAAGATAGAAAATATGAATCTGGTTCTAGTTCCAACAACAAAGACAAAGCTAAATTCTGGAACAAGAACAAGAATATTGTAACAGATAGTGTTGTTGATCACATCACTGCTCCATCAAAGGCACCCACATTCAATTTCACCATGGGCACCCAAGCCATCAAAGCTTATGAACTAAAGGCATCTGAACCATCTCAAAATTTGAAAGACTATAAGCCATGGGTTACAACACCAAGATGTGAGTTCACTCCTTTGGGTGTCCTTAGAATCTGCCATGAAAACTCTCTTGGCAAACAAAATCATCTCATTGCCTGAGATAAAAGAATTTGATCCTGAGAACCTAAACTAAAATGGTGGAAAGAGATCGATTTCTATGACTTCCATCGCAACAAGGGTCATAAAACCAATAACTGCATACGCTTGAAGCATCTCATACAAGAAAAAATTGATAATGGAGAGATTGTAATTGACAATCATAAAATGAACAATGATCATATGACATTCACAGAGCCATTTCTGAAGCACAACCAAGGAGTTTCAACTTCTCAGCCTAACATGGGTGCTAAAGTCAATTATGCATACTTCAGAAACAATGATGTCATTAACATTGTTGAACCATACCTATCTGAACATTGCAATGTCATCACTATTGTGAAAAAAGATAGAGAAAATCAATCAGCAAATGCAGTGACTTGATCACAAGCTCAAGCCCAATTACAAGGACAAAACTTGGGTTCATCAACTACCCCTAAGGTGCCTTTCAATCTTTCATCTTCTTCTAAATAGAGGGCTGCCTCAAAATAGTCAACTTCTAAAGAGATGAGACCAATGTCTTACAGTATTATCCAACAACTCCAACATACCAATGCAAAAATATCTATGTTTGATTTTCTTCGGATATCTCCTGCTCACAGGGCTATTCTAGATAAAGCTCTACTCGATTCTAATGTTCCTGAAAATCTTGATCTAGATAGATTCCAGACTATGGTTGGTCATCTGACATCTCCCCAGTATATCTCCTTTTTAGAGGAAGATGACAATTCATTAAGTCATCCAAATAACCAGCCTTTACACATTGAAGTCTTGATCCAAAACCATCATGTCAAATGTGTGTTGATAGATGGAGGCACTAGTCTAAACATATGTTCTTACAAATTGATCACACAACTGGAATTATCAGAAGATTCTATTGATCCTAAAAATAACATAACTATAAAGGCTTATGATGAACAAGAAAGATATTCCAAGGGAACAATTGTCCTACCTATCAGAATAGGACTAGTCGTCAGAGATATCACGTGTCAAGTTCTAGATCTTCCTTTGGATTACAAAATTCTTCTAGGGAGGCCATGGATACATGAAATGCAAGATATTCCATCCAAATACCATCAATGCATGAAGTTTCCTTATGATGGAGTAGAGGTAATGATTCCAGCTGACATATCTACATCTTGTAATGCCTTGAAAGAGAGTGTCGACAAACTTGTTCCAAATAATAGAGAATCTTCTACTAAGAAAACAGACATAGCATCTACATCCAAGATAGAAGACATTGCCAAAGAAGTCAAAATCAAGAACACAGGTATGGGAGAATATACTATGGAACTAGTTCTATCTCTGACATCTCTCCCGATCTCGCCTAAATCTTATGGGAAATCTTTGAAATACACAACATAAGCATCTACAGAACCTCAAACTATCTATAATGGAAGTTTTTTCATTGAAAAAGTATCCAAGAAAGACTTTGAAGAAGATGAAGTTGTGCTTGCATGGATATACCAAGATAAGTCTCAATCACAAATAGTTCAGAAGTGTGACTCTAAAACACCTAAAATCCTTGTCAAATCATATGGACCAGGCCACAAACTAATGTCTAAAATGGGGTATACTGGAAAAGGACCTCTAGGAATATGAGGCAAAGGCATTATACAATCAGTTGAACACTGTGGAAGGATGACTAAAGATACTATAGGCATGGGATATAAAAAGAAGCCTTTTCATCTTAGCAAGGATTCCCCATATGTCTTGGAATAGATTGAACCATCAATAGAAATTCAGCCAAAACAGGACCCACAACAATCAGATAGTGATGATTCAGACAGCTCTGAACTTATTCCTTATGAACATTTGACTAAAGAAATACTAGATCTTCTTAAAGATGATGACAAACCTAAAGAGAATATCAATGTAGTAGATACAAAAGAACCTACTAATGAACAAAAAGAAGGAAAACCTATCACAATAGCTGAAAACTTGGGATGTTCTAGTGACTCTAAAATAGATTCCCATGAGTATGAATTTAAATCAGAATCTGAAGGAAATCCTGCTTGGGGATTCATCCTGACTTTACACATGCTCTCAGATTTCCCAAGGGTCTCAATGAAGAATCAGAAGATGAATCCAATGACTATGAATGGGGACTTATCCTAGAAGAAGATGAGCTTATCACTGAGAAACAAATTGATTTGATTCACCAATATTCACCTAAATATGACATAAGTCTAGAGAGAAATGATGAACTTAGTGAGTCTGATCCACCAATGGCTGAAGTGGAATCTAATAATGATATTGAGCCTATTCAAAAATTGAACATTCAAAGTGGTAATATCACCTTTTTATTTGAGAGTCAAGTTAGGACCAATGATGACAACACCATATGCGTGAACACCATTTCCCAATCTTTCCCAAACTTGACTATCCAACATCCAGAGGTTATAAACCAAATAGCTACCAATCCAAACCGAGATATCCACACCTTCCAAACTGACTACACCCTTGCTTGCTACCTTAATTCAGTGGAACCTATGAAAAATTCTATTAGTGAACCTAGCGTTAGCATGACAAAGTCGCATATCAAATATCTCAATCAGAAAAATAAGAGTAAAAAGAAGAGCTCTGAGGGTGAAAACCACTTCGTGGCAGTCTCAGAACCTAAAATAGTAAAAATAAATGACGTATCTGAAGGTGAAAACCTCTCTGAGGTGCCTAAGGATGAGATATTTGATGTCATTCTGAGTCATTTACAGGACAGATCTCTAGTTCTAATAGAGCCCACTCAATCTATCAACTTGGGTGCAGCAGAGGAACCACAATTGATTCATGTAGCACAATCTTTATCAGAAAAAGAGAAACAAGCATTCACCAAATTATTGACAAAAAGAAGATCAACTTCGCATGGAAGTACCTTGATATGCCATGGCTAGATCCAAATTTGATAATGCATCATCTTTATATAGCTCCAGGAGTCAAACTTGTTAAATAGAAATTGCGAAAGATGCATCCACATGTTGCATTACTAGTCAAAGCTGAATTTGAGAAGTTACTAAAGGTCGGATTCATCTGAGTTATTGATTATGCTGAGTGGATCTCCAACATTGTTCCTATTTCAAAACTAGACAAATCTATAAGAGTATGCACATATTTCAGTGATGTGAACAAAGTATGCCCTAAGGATGATTTTCCATTACCAAACATTGATATGATAGTGGACATGACTACGAGCTTTAAAATGTATTCCCTAATGGATAGTTTTTTTGGATATAATCAAATCAAAATTGCTCCAGAGGATCAAGAGAAAACTGCTTTCACATGTGCATGGGGTACCTTTTGTTGGAATGTCATGCCATTTGGCCTTAAGAATGCTAGAGCTACATATCAAAGGGCTATGACATCGATCTTTCATGACATGATGCATCAAACCATGGAAGACTATGTTGATGATACCTTGGCTAAATCTATGATAAGATCAGAACATTTGAATGACTTGAGCAAAATTCTAGATAGAATGGAAAAGTTTAGTCTCAGATTAAATCCTAAAAAGTGTTCTTTTGGTGTCACTTTTGGAAAGCTCCTAGGCTATATTGTTTCAAAAAAGGGAATTGAGGTGGATCCTACTAAAGTCAAAGCTATCATGGAGATGCAACCTCCTAAAAATATCAGTCAAATGAGAACCTTACAAGGAAGGGTGCAATCAAATAGATGCTTCATATCTCAGCTAGCAGACATATCATAGCCTTTCACAAAGACATTACATAAAGGTGTGACTTTTGCATGGAACGAGGAGTGTGAAACTAATTTTAATCATATCAAGCAATATATATCAAATCCTCCTATTTTGATGCCTCTAATTCAAGGGAAGCCATTGATTCTATATGTCTCTACCACAGATACATCATTGGGGGCATTACTAGCACAACATGATGAGAAAAAAAAGGAAATAGCCATTTATTATATTAGTAGGACATTGGTAGCATATGAGAAGAACTATTCAATGATTGAGAAAGCTTGTCTTGTTGTGATCTTTGCATTGCATAAACTGAGACATTACATGTTAGCTCATACAATGCAATTGATAGCTAAGATAGATCCATTGAAATACTTATTGAGAAAAGCTGTCGTCATAGGTAGACTAGCTAAATGGTTGATGCTATTGAGCGAATTTAACGTAGAATATGTTGAAAGGAAAGCTATTCAAGGCCAAGTAATTGTAGATCAACTGGCAGAAGCACCATTGTTTGATGATACACCAATGCAAATGGAATTACCAAATTACTCTATCATGAATCTCTCTTCTAGAACATGGTAGTTATTCTTTGATGGCTCCTATACATAGAATGGATCTAGAGCAGGCATACTGTTCCTAACACCACAAGGTTACTCAATACCTAAAGCATTCAAAATACAATTTCCTTGCACAAACAATATTGCTGAATATGAAGCCCTTCTTAATGGCATGAAGATAGCAATTGAGTGGCAAGTGATAGAGTTACATGTTCATGGAGACTCACAGCTTGTAATACACCAAGTCAATGATGTGTACCAAACCAAAGATGGAAAACTAGTTCCATACAAGCACATGGTCGAATGACCTTAAGAAGTATTTCATCTCAATCACTTTTGAGTAGATTCCTAGAATGGAGAACAAGGCTTCTGATGCTATGTAAATGCTATCATCTTTACTCCAGCAGGCCGAACATAAGCTATACTATGAGTTCCTGGTGGAAGCATTTTCATTCCCTACATATGATTCCTCAAAACCCACATGATTTGCACTGTTGTTGGTCATGATTCCTCCATATACAAAAACCTATACTCCTACCTTAACGACCAAATCATCCCAGATACCTTCAACCGCCATGAGAAATGACACCTTATTTGAAATGCATCCCGGTATGTCATCATTGGTAACGATCTGTACAAACGAGGTCTAGATGGTACACTTCTTAGGTGTTTAGAATGCAAAGAGTCTTAATGTGCATTAGAAGAAGTCCACGATGGTATATGTGGATCACATTCCAATGATTTAACACTAGCTCAAAAACTTATTAGGGCTGGGTACTATTGGCCTAATATGGAAAAAAAGTTATCAAATATGCAAAGAACTGTCAAAAGTGCCAAGTACATGGTAACTTAATTCATGCCCTAGTGAGAGATCTTATTTCCTTTACTACACAATGGCCTTTCCAGCAATGGGCATTTGATCTAATAGGTGCTATTTATCCACATTCTTTTGATGGACATACCTATATTATTATAGCTACAGACTATTTTACAAAATGGGTAGAAGCAGCCCCTTTGACTCAAGCAACTGGAAAGTAAATATCAATATTCGTCCTAAACTACATCATATGTCAGTATTGTATCCCACATTCAATAGTCATAGATAATGGTGGCCAATTCAAGAATAAACACTTAGATGATTTATGTGCTAAATTCAAGATTACACAACATTGGTCATCAATCTACTATCCTCAAGGGAATGGACAAGAAGAGGCATCAAACAAGAACCTATTGAAAATCTTGCATCAGATAGTTAATAAGACAGGAAGAGACTGGCATCTCATGATCAATCTAGCTCTCTGGGCCTACAGAACAAGTATCAAAACACCCACTAGGGCTACACCATTCACTTTAGTTTATGGGTCTGAAGCGGTACTGCCTATTGAGGTTTAAATCCCATCATGAAGAATCAGAATGCATGGTCTAGTAACTGATGATGACTATAGAGTGTCTAGGTTGCAAGAACTTGAACTACTAGATGAGCGCAGACAAGAAGCATATGATCATCTCAGAGTATATCAAAAAAGAATGTCTAGAGGCTACAACAAGATATTCAGACACATAATTTTAGGTTGGTGATCTAGTCTTGAGAGAAAATCCTAAAAATCTATCACATCGAGAACGCAAGGGGAAGTTTGAACCCAACTGACTGGGTCCCTTTTTTGTCACTGCTACTTTTTTCTCTTGAGCCTATCAACTCTCAACTCCTGAAGGAGAATAGCTTCGAGAACCAATCAATGTTCTCCATCTGAAGAAATTCTACACCTAAGGCATTCCGTCTTTTCAAAATGTCCTGAAAAAATCATAAAAATAAAAATAAAAGTCCTGAAATAATGATCATCCTAGTGAAAACCTAGCCAATAGGCACCTTGATAATTCACAAAAAAATTGAAAAATATCAAAAAAATGAAAAATAAAAAAAAATACAAAATACAAAAAAATGAGAAAAAGAAAAGGTGCCTTGGTGAAAACCTGGAAACAAGCACCTTGGTGGAAATAATAGAATCTCTACCAAGATGGTGAAAACCTGGCAAATGGGTGCCACTTGTTTAAAATGCTACATCTATCAGCGCAATCTTGGTCTTTCCTAGCTTTCAGTCCTGCTTTAGTTTGTACATATCTCTTGGTTTTCTTTTGCATTCCTATTTTCAATAAAGTTTGTTTGTACACCAATCTACAAAAATGTCTGTATCCTATCATTGTTCACACTTGGAGGAAATCAATGTCATATCCTATGGTCTCCAATATACCTCAAACAAGTCATATCCAGTCAGATTCCTTTGAAGCTACATCCGAGTCAGTCAGTCAGTCTCCTTACCAGAAAGGATTTTGCAATCAAACACAAACAAACATCAACAACAAACTGAAAAAAATCTTTGCTTCAATGCTTTTATCTCCTTGAATGCTTACTAATTCGCATTGAGATTTTTGCATATTGTGTCCTTTTGAGCTCTTCGATGATGTCCTTTATAGGATTTAGAGAGTGATGACTGGGGGCATAAACTTTTCTTTGTCTTCTTCTTTGAGTGAAAATCTAAACAACTTTGGAAATTCTAGATTGAAATGGTGTCCGTCTGTAAGAGCCTCCATTATGTGTTGGATAGCGATGAGTACCTCAACCATTGATACCCGAAAAATATAAGGAAGTTTGATCTAGCTTACATCTTTTTGAAGGATTTCTCAATCCTATTGTGAATGGCTATTATCCAAGGATGTGTACGATAAAGGGTCACTGCGAGTAATTCACATTGGAGACAAGAATGAATTCTACAATTGTTTGGCGTGTTTGTTCTGCAAGGCGTATTCAGGTCATCACAATGTTTATGTTCTGATGCTTATACAAATTGCTATATCAAAATGGACATGATATTCAGGTCATTCTGGCGTTTGTGCCTTGGTGCTTATATCTAATCCGACATTCCAAAAATAAAATCAATATTCATATGTCCATGGTTGTCTAGCCAGTGGACATTGTATTGACTTTGACACAAAAATCAATATTCATATGTTAATAGTTTTCTAACTAGTGGATGTTGTATTGATTTATCCGGTTACTTAATAAAATATTTAGTGATGAAAATGACTGACACATGATTAGTGACTAGGTCCTAGGTCTTAGGTTTTCATTTCATTTTGCACTTTGCATGATTGCATTTATCTCACGATTGCCTAAATTAGCTTGACACTTAAATGATTCTTCAAAACAATGCTTAACATCACACAAGGACTGACCATTGTATGAAGGTCCCTCCAATGAAACAACAAGTAGAATTCATTTTCGAGATCAAAATCAAAATCTGAGATCATTTATATTGTCAACTGCTTGCATAATCGACCTTCAATCATCATAGAAATCTAGAATTCAACTTAACTGATTATCTTACATCAAACTATCAAATTTCAACTTGGTCACCCATGGTCAACTCATGGTCAAACCTAGTCAAACTTGGTCTCCAGGACCTCTAAATGATGTAGAACGTGTTCTCGAATGTGTATAACCACTTCTCAAATCAATTAACATGCTTCTAAACCATTTAACGCTGACTTTTCTTGTCAGATTTCAATTTTCATCCCGAAGGGGGCATGATCAGTAATCAAGACAACAACCATGTCTATTTGTTGATTCATCAAAAGACCTCATCGCTTGGGGCACATCGCTTGGGGCATATCAGATTCATCAAGATCCATATCAATCTAGTATCCTAATCAATCTTGCGAACTGTATCACCTCTTCGTAACCATCGGTTCATTAGTGTTATTTCCTTGGTTCCTCGTAACTGAAGGGTTCAGATGTAATACCATTTCGATTCCTTTGGACAATCAGGTCTAGAATTAGGTCACTCGCTTCTTTGTAATTGTAAGGTTCAAAATCAGGCGTTTTGATACTTTTTCATAATCACCAGTTCATTGTTGCTATAGTTAACATAATCTTTGGTCAATCAGGACCTAACATCTTCAAATCTTTTAAATCGGTTTCTGTCTTGGAATCAGTTAATCTCTCAAAATCTTTCATCATCATAAAAAATAGATTAATCTTTGAACCACTACGCTTCGCACAGTGATTCAGAGAGGGGCAAAATGTAATACCCCAAAAAATGGGCTATAGGTTCATTAACCTCTTACATCAACAATTCGATCGAAATTGACATCAAAGTCCTAACCTAAGGCACATTTGCACATCAGTTTATCAAAAACCTAATTGATTATCTTAATTCTACATCGGGGAATGTTCCTAATTTATCATAATTATCTTTAATTGAATATTATTTGGCGATAAATGTCATTATTTATCCTAAATTTGATTAATTGAAGATGATGAATATTTAATTAATTAATTTAATTCTACCACTTAATTATTTAAGTAGATTTAATTGCATTTATTCCTAATTAATATTTTTTTTATTTTGACAATAAATCAAAATTCCTACAAAGATTCAATTGAATATTTATTTAATTGATTTAAAATCAAAGTTTGTCAAATTTAATGATTTAATTGAAATAAAGTTTGATTTAATAATTGATTAACCCATAAATCAATTGTTTTAATTCAAAATCAGTTAAGTTGAAAATAAATCACTTTATTTACTAAATTAATTCATATTAAATCATGCACAATCAGAAAAGCAGTTAACTTTAAATCAATTTTCATTTTCAATTTGTTAACTTTCTAAACTCAACATCTGATGATGAGTTGAAAAAGAGAACTAAACTCTATTTTGAGTCAAAAAGTGCTTTTACATGATTTTATGAGTTGATTTATTTTTAATTTCTTGTTAACTCAAAAATCACCCTGAGTTTATCAAGAGTGATTTATGGTTTTTCTTATGCATCCTCAAACCCTAGATTTCTATAAAACAAGGCTTAGCTCTTCATAATATCTCCCTCGAATTTTCATACTTACTCTGGCGAAATTACATGTAAAGAATCAAGCTATTGCGAATAGGCGATTGTGAGATTTTTATTGTTTTGATCTTAGCATTCATTCATATTTCATAGCATTGTTAGATCAATTTTGCATTCAATTTCATCCATCTTAGACTAGTTTCATATCATTTTTTATCATAATTGCATCAAAAATCCAAAAAAATAGATTAATTTGCATTCATATCTCATTGATTTCATCATTTTAAATCCTTCATTTAGGTGTTGCATTGTCATTGATCTCGGTCTGAATCTGAGAATACCATACTCACATCTACTAGAAGGCAGTAAATCACCTGGTTAGCTTAGTTTCATTTATTTGCAGATTTCGATTTTGCTAACCTCTAGTGTTTTACTGAAGTGTTGTGTTCAGAACTAGGTACAATTTTCACACACACAATCGAGTACCATGTGTTAAACTTATACACTTAAGGAGCGAAAATGACACTTATTTTTGATATATAGTTATGTATCTAAGATTTTGAGTAATTCTATATCTCAGACTTTTGATAACATTGATAAATTTATTCATAATATGTTGTATCAATGATATACAATGAATTTGTATGATATATAATGTGCATATTTAGATGCTAATTTTTTATATTACAAAAACAATCAATTGTAATGTGCATATTTACATGCCAAATTATATATATAAAAACAACAATTGACTATAATGTGCATATTTAGATGCCAAATTTTGTATATAAAAACAACAATTGACTATAATGTGCACATTAAGATGCAAAATTTTGTATATATAAACAAAAATGAGCTTCATCATGCATATTAGATGCAAAATTTGAAATATAAAAGTACCCATGGGGTTGATTTACAAATATTAAGAGCCCACATTTTATATATCCTAATTTGTACCATTCGATTATAAATACATATTTAATTCTGTATCCTTACATTTGTATCGTCTTAATGCCATGTAAAGTGCAAAAACTATGATTCCTTACTATGAATTTTGTATCCTTACATTTGTATTGTCTTAATTCCATGTACATTTGTATCATCAAATGATGTAATAGTTGGAGTCATTGAGTCAAAATTGGTCAAATGTGTCCAAAGTAAAATGGCAATTCCCTAGGGTGAAGGGATAGTGTTGAAGGATTATATCTTGGCACCAAACAATCTATGCCATTAGCTCTAGTTGGGCGGGTAAATGCTAGTGACCACCCTGTTTTGACTACGGAGTCACTAGAACATTCATGACCATGCCAGACCAAAGTGTCTCCATGGTGTACTAAGCACGATTGGGTAGAGATCTTTCGAGGCTCATATCTCGGACCCTGTGAGAGGTATCGAAAAACCATGAGATGTTGCAAGACAATATTTTTTAGGCCTATAATAACGTCTCTCCATTCTGGGAGATTCAATTTTTTTTGAATTTGGCATGCCAATCTCGCTTGATGCCAATACTTGCAGTGAGGGTCAGTTGAAAGTTGCAACACTAGGTTTCTTCCAAACCATTCGTCCTAGCACCAAACAGTCTATGCCATTAGCTTTGGTTGGTTGGGTAAATACTAGTGACCTTTTGACCGTGGAGTCACTAGAACGTTCGTGACCATGCCGGACCAAAGTGTCGAAAAGGTGCACTAAGCATGATTGGGAAGTGATCTTTCAAGGCTTATATCTCAGACCCCGTGAGAGGTATTGGTGAACCATGAGATGCTACAAGACCATGTTTCTGAGGCCTACAATAACCTCTCTTTGTTCTAGGAGATTCAATTTTTTTTTGAATTTGGCATGCCAATATCTCTTGACACCAAAACTTGCAGTGAGGGTCAGTTGAAAGTTGTACCACTGGGTTTCTTCCAAACCGTTTATCCTAGCACCGAATGTCCTATGCCATTAGCTCTCGTTGGGTGGGAAAATTCTAGTGACAACCTCATTTCAAACATGAAGTCACTAGAACGTTCGCGACCATGTTGGACCAAAGTTTCCCCAAGGTGCACTAAGCACCATTGGGTATGTCAATGAGCATTCAAGTGTGACAAGAGACAAAGTGGGACCATTCCTAGGGTAAACCTACCCAACTAGACATGATGGAAGCATCAGTTTGTGCCCACAATGAAAAAATGTTTCTACTCCAAGGGAGATGGGAACATAACCATAAAGGGTCATTGGAAAATGTAAAGAGACCAAGGATGGTCATTTAAATGTGTTTTAAACATGTTTGTAATGTTTTGATGATCATTGTGTAACATTGATAAAGACCTTGTAGGTCAACATTCATTGTAATGTGGCCAATAGAACCATTAAAATGATGTAAATATACTAAATGTGCTAAAATGGTGTAATAGTTCCTTATTGGAAAAAATAAGCGTTAAGGGTTGGTTTGTGACTGTTGTAGATAGTTTTAGAGTTAGTTGCTATTAGTTTTAGAGTGCTTGGGGATCTATTAGAGGAGATCCATGTGAGTATGGTTTAGTATGTAGAGTGGTGTGATAGAGAACCAATGTAAATGGTTCCAAATCAATAAACAAATTTATATTCTTGCCAACTCGTTCACTGGCCCATGGGTACAGTCATTAAACCAGGGTATTTGAATGCATTGTGGAATGTGTCTGTGATTGGAAATGGAGTAAATTGATTATCTATTGTCTTTTTATCACTTCCATATCTGTATTGCATCATTTCATTGGCAATTGAAGGAAAGGAATTAATTGGTGTCTTTTACAATAGTGTTTGGTTGCAGGGATATTCATGATATATGGTGGTGGAGAGACCACAAACGGTGGTAAATGTTGATTGAAGGTGCATGAAGTAGAACTAGCCATTGTTGCAAGCATATACTCTAAAGGATGATTATATTTTTTGATGGATATATTCTATTGGGGTCCATAGGGATGTGTTAGATCCATTGGGGGGATTTATAGATATTTGCAAGAGTCTTTTTGAACAAGCCCTAGCTTAGAGACCCTAGAAAGGAGGGTTTGGTACCTAGAATGATAGGTCATTATTTTATCAGTAATAGTTTGACAAAATCTTGATGTAGAAGCGTCATTCCATGAATGTTCTTACTAATTCCCATGGAATGATGTGTCTTTGACATGTATAATAGAGTTCTAACATGATACATTGTAGGAGATTTGATATGACAAGGTGATCACCAAATTTGTGAAGTGAACTTTGAAGGATTTGCTTGGTTGAGAGCATTAGATACACATGAATACAATGTAGCACATAAAGCATGAATTCACTTAAATTATGAATTACACATGTGAACACACAGAGAACATAAAGCGTATACATAAATTTTCTTAAGTCGTGAAGCATACATGTAGCACATAGATTATAAAACATACACATGAATTCATTTAAGTCATGCACATAGCCCATACACATGAATTTAGGTTATGAAGAATGTACTTGAATATGCATGAATATACTTAAGGCATACATCCTACACATGAGTACATACACACACGCATATTTACATACTAACAATGAACAAATGAACACACAATTAACAAATTGGATTGAATATCAAGTTTCATATATATCAAAATGAACAATAATTCTATACATATTTACAAAATCAACATATCTAGATACAATGTGGCATACACCATCTCAAAATGTGTCATATGGCATCTAAAAATAAGAAGTTCAACTACAAATGTTTCTAGGATGTATCCTATTCTACTAGTGGATCATCAAAATGCAGCCTCTTTGAAGTACTCTTTGGCTCTGATGGATCCTGCATTCAAACACAAAAGTGAAACCCCAAGTTAGATTACTTAATTTATATGGTTTCTACAAATAAAAATTCAAAATTCAAAATCATAGTTAACAATAATAAATAAATAAAAATTTAAAATTGAACTCTCATGTACCTCGCCTCTGTGTCTCCTCATGCAGACAAGAGACCTAATATATGTCCTTGGTAGAGAAGGGATAATGGCACCAATGTCGACTCTGACCTATATATGTTTGCGAACATGAGATTGATCTACGAGTTATACTATTTAATGTTAAATGCTTGGTAGTAAAAATGTTAAATTCTTGGTAGCAAATATTTATTTACAAAATAATTGAGTTAACATTAAAACTTAACTGTGTTGAACTTTCTTCAGGAAATGTTGGTTGAGTCATCAATGATACAAACCCTTGGCATTTTACCTCCCTCAAACTAGGGGTGACCTACAAAAGTCAAACAGATACTTCATACAATCATGACTTGATCATATTATATATACTTGATAGTAAAATACACACAAATAACTTTAGAAATATACGTATCATGGGGCTATCACTGTGAATTGAGATGCATGTGACTCTATCATGGAAAAAGGGTCTCACGACATCATCAGACACCACCCTCTGTCAAATAAACCATTTAAATTAAAAATGAGTACTCACAATTGAAAAGTATACATATATGCATAAACAATCTAAAATACTTAATTACCTTCCCCTTGTCAACACCAGACGCCTAAACCCCCTCACATTGCCCCCCAGTGGAAACTGGTGACACCTGCATCAGTATGTAATAAGATGATCATAAAAATTAGAAAACACATGTATATACTATTATAATAAAAGGAAACTAATGAGTACATTAAAATGTATGTACCATGGAAGTGTCAAGGCCAAATGAAATGGCTGAAAGTGTGGACCCCTCCACCTGTGCCATCTCCTCCTCTATCATCAACTGAACATAAATGGAACACATAAACAAACATAAGTGGGTAGTCATTATAAGAAAATTCTACTAAAAATATGAACGTTTAAAATTAAAAATAATGTAACAAGTGAACTATTTACTCTTACCGCAATAGTAGGAGTCCATTTCTCTATATGCCCTTGATGCACATCTTCATGAGGTGCTTCAGTACTTTTAGTGTGTTGTGTAGTATTGTCCACCTCAAAGACATAGTTATATGCATCACTATCATTCAAGGGACCCAAGCACATATTCTTGCACATAATGCAAGTGTGGGGCACACAAACATGTGAGCTCATGGAGGATGTGGAAGGGCTAGAAGCATCACCACAAGGAGGCAACAATGTCATGCTCTGTGTAAATAGTAGATCACTCAGGGTGTGAATGGCTTGAATAGTTTGTGAACCAGCCACAAAAATAATATCAAGATGTTGCACTGTAGGAGGTGGTGAAATCTTGGGAGGGGGGACATATGTGTAGGATTTCACCCAGTGTGCCCATGGTCTGTCCTGAGGAGCACCTAAGCCTACACCCTGGTTCGGTCTCATGCTCCAATAATTTACCTTGTGACCGAGCACAAATTCAGCATACATTTTTTTTATGAAATAGAATGGGACATCCAAATTGTTGTGGGATGGTATATCAAAAACCATCCACGAACGGTCCCAAAAGTTGTCACGTATTGCATCATTTGTGCACCATTTAATTGACAACTTGGTTTTTTTAGGGTCCACCCTTAAACTAGTTTTGGGATCCACAAAAAGGTTGCATATGTCATGTTTTATTATATTTAGGTTCATAACTTGATCATAGTCAAGCTCATCATCAAACTGTGCATGCATGGAATCATGCCAAAGAAGTGCAGCATTATGTTGCTCTATAAGTTTCTCCATGTTTTAAAAAATGGATTTCAACATGGAAAAAATGTGGTGCAATGTGGGTAAATTGGCATATGTGGTATGATATTCTCTAAGCTAATTTAGATTGTCTCCTATGAGATCCTCTAAACGTCGAGGGTTTGAGACTGGTTGGTCTTCTGAAGGTGGGGAATTGTTTGGTTTGAGATTGGTTTGAGTCCATATCTGATTACAATTGAAACCAAAATAAACAATTATAATCAATTTTAAAATACAATAAATAATATCATTTAAACCCTAGTTTTTATTAAAAAAAAACTACAAATTTAAATTAAAAAATAATAAAAAATTAAAAAATTAACTTACCTTTCAATCTTGAGCAAATCGGATATCAGATTATTTTTGATATGCGAAATCCTTTGGGTTGTGTTCAACATTTTCACAATAAAAATTTTGAACGTGGTCGCGGGCTACAAATATAATTTACTAGTGAAAATTGAATATTCAATAATATCGGATATCCAATTCAGCTTGTGTTTTGGATTTTGGCTTGGCCAGGTGTACTGACACCCAAGCCTACTAAAAAGTCAACAAATTTTTTAGTGTGCTTTTGGTCGAGTTAAAGGTTCATTTTTTCACATCGCCACTTTTTGGCATACCATGATCCTACACATACTTGAAAATACTACCCTTTTATAGCAATTTGGGGTTCAAATTCATGAAGGTTGAAAAAGAAAAGTGAGAAAGGAAAATACCTTGCATTGGGCTCGAGAACCAATCAAAATTCAAGACCTAGGGTATAGGTCCAAGTTGACCTATACCCAAAGGTGAAAAAATCAAGATAAAACCTCCACATCCCAAGAGGTATTGAGGATGTTGGGGGGAAATATAGTGAAATATGTGGGGAAAAGCAGGAAATCAAGCATAAATGTATTCATTTTCTAGGAGATCGCTAAAATGAGGCTTAATAGGTCCTTGAGATTTTGAATTAATGGGTGCTAACTTTTAGGATGCTAAAATACCAAGGGTTTTATATGATATCAATATGAAAGAAAGGAAAATAAAATTGTGTAATTGTTAAATTACATCGTAAATGTGTATATAAACTAGTGAAAATTAAATTTTTTATATATAATCCATCACTAATAAGAACATACAAGTTGGGACTAATGAAATACTAGATATTAGAAAAAATAGGGCATGAAATAGAAATAGATATTAACAAACATATGACTCATTAACATAACATGGTGACTAATAGGATTTTTAGATGCACCTATGTATAGGGATGGATTTTATAAGAAATGCTTAGAAAAATGAGCAGGATCCATGACACTTTTATGAAATGATGTAAGATGAGTTATATACAATTATCTACACCTATGGAGGAATCTTAGTCCTTAGCCCAAAAATATTTTAAGTTCACCAATCAAGCTTATAATGAATTACTAAGTGGGTTCTTTAGTAGAAAAATGTCAAGATATTATGAAAAAGCCAAAAGCAAGTGGAAAATATGATACTAATAATAAAACTAAAAATAATGATAGAATATTATTTTTGAACACATAGCAATACTAAGAGCGGGGGGGGGCAAGGAGATGAATCTTCACCAGATCTTAAATTTTTTTTGTCACACACATATTAATTATCTTTTATCCAACTTCAACTTCAAAGAAATATATTTCAATGATAACATAAACACATAAACACCATAATTTTACATGGAAATCCAATGTGATAAAAACCACGATGAAAAATCTACTCACAACATAAATCACTGATTACATATGTATTAGGATATAATCCAAGGAGTCTCGTACACCTGAAAAAGGACTTGTAGACAAAGTTACCAACCCCAACCTAAAACACAACCTTAAGAAAGATATAATAGGGGATTTCAAATCATTGAAAGGAATAATTCCTTCAAGTAAAGATGTAGGTTTGTACAAGCTACCAAAAGAGCCATTGTCTTCTACTAGGCACACGAAATTGATGAACTAAAAAGATGTAGGATCTTCTAACCAACCACTTCAATAACTCTATCAAACTTGAAATCTTCCACCTCTTCTCTTTCACAATCACAACAATCTAATTTCACATTTGATCACAATAAAATCCAATTCAATCCACACTTCAACACATCCAATCAAACATCTATATATATCAACTTGATCAATCAAAATTTTAACTATGCCAGCTACAGTAGAGATAAGCATCATTTACATGAAGTCTACCACCATGAACACATACACTTCATGCAATTCACCCTAGGAGATAAAAGGGACCCAAAAAAATTATAACACATCTTTCATAAATAATTTTATCAAAGTGAAATAACTACAACAATCTCCAAATTTGGTACCAAATATAACATGTAGAAAAGTATAGGAACACATTAACTAGTCGGCCCAAATACATTTTTTGGTACACATACCTCCATGTAAAGTACAACATGTCATGAAAAAATAAATATCAACCTCTAAACTCTTCCTCCAAATCATATCCAAACTAATAAGTCATAAATCAAATTAGTACAATCAACTTAGTTAGAGACCAACACAAACAATAGTGTAACACTCAAAACAACATAACTTCACTTGCAGAGAAAATCAACAAAATATTTTGAAATGGAACATGACACAAATGTTAGAAACATTTCTACTAGATTGCACACCTAGAACCATTAGTGAGGAGAAATGCATAACATTCTCTAGACCCGTCCTGACTATTCTTGACAACCATTCTTACTATTAGCAAACAACAAAAGAAAAATCCAACTTTTGAACTTTGGTTGAATTGAAAGTAGGATAGTGTGGCATTTATAGACCATACATGATAGCACCAAATTCGTAAGTCGCCATCTCCTTATTTTAAGAAATTCAAATAATTCTCTTGGAAGGACTTTAGATACTCTTTCATGCATATATCATCTTCACATACATGTCTCCTTTCCAATATACAACATACTAACTTCTCATCATCACTAATCATCATAAAACCATCTCATCATCCAATGCCAAAATTCAAATATCTTCATGCATATCAAGATTCAAATAATTTTTCCTACATATTTTGTCTAGCCACATGATAACACTAAACACTTATCTCATACTTCTTTGCTTTAGGTAGAAAAATAAACTCATGCACCTCTTCATAAATTTGACATTAATGCACATAGTATGTTGACATCAATGACAACACTGAACTCATTTTTCTAACAATCTCCACCTTTGTCATTGATGGAAACACCAATGAAAAAATTATTATTTGTACTTCTCTCCCCTTTTCACATCAAGGACAAAGGGGTCAACATTGAAGGATCTTCTGACTGCACCTATTGATTGGAGTATTTTCCCAAAAACCTCTTGAATGCATTCCAGTATCACTTCTTAAGAGAGAAAGTTGTAGAGAATGAAGTAATATTGGAGTATTTCCCCACAATGGATCTGATTGTAGATATTTTCATCAAGGTGATATCAAAGGATACTTTTGAGTATCTCTAACATAAGTTAGGGGCTATTGGCCCTCCTTAAAACTATATGCATAAGAGTGCTGCATATTTTTATGGGAGGCTTATTGTCTATATTGTATCTCCACTTCAATACGATCTTCTAATCAACCACTTCAATAACTCTATCAAACTTGAAATCTACCACCTCTTCTCTTTCACAATCACATCAATCTAATTTCACATTTGATCACAATAAAATCCAATTCAATCCACACTTCAACACATCCAACCAAACATCTATATATATCAACTTGATTAATGAAAATTTTAACTATGCTAGCTACAATAGAGATAAGCATCATTTACACGAAGTCTACCACCATGAACACATACACTTCATGCAATTCACCCTAGGAGATAAAAGGGACCCAAAAAAATTATAACACATCTTTCATAAATAATTTTATCAAAGTGAAATAACTACAACTATCTCCAAAGTTGGTACCAAATATAACATGTAGAAAAGTATAGGAACACATTAACTAGTCGGCCCAAATACATTTTTTGGTACACATACCTCCATGTAAAGTACAACATGTCATGAAATAATAAATATCAACCTCTTAACTCTTCCTCCAAATCATATCCAAACTAATAAGTCATAAATCAAATCAATACAATCAACTTAGTTAGAGACCAACACAGACAATAGTGTCACACTAAAAACAACATAACTTCACTTGCAAAGAAAATCAACAAAATATTTTGAAATGGAACATGACACAAATGTTAGAAACATTTCTACCAAATTGCACACCTAGAACCATTAGTGAGGAGAAATGCATAACATTTTGTAGACCTGTCCTGACTATTCTTGACAACCATTCTTACTATTAGCAAACAACAAAAGAAAAATCCAACTTTTGAACTTTGGTTGAATTGAAAGTAGGATAGTGTGGCATTCAAAGACCATACATGATAGCACCAAATTTGTATGTCGCCATCTCCTTATTTTAAGAAATTCAAATAATTCTCCTGGAAGGACTTTAGATACTCTTTCATGCATATATCAGCTTCACATATGTATCTCCTTTCCAATAGACAACATACTAACTTCTCATCATCACTAATCATCATAAAAACATCTCATCATCCAATGCCAAAATTCAAATATCTTCATGCATATCAAGATTCAAATAATTCCTACATATTTTGTCTAGCCACATGATAACACTAAACACTTATCTCATACTTCTTTTCATTAGGTGCAAAAATAAACTCATGCACCTCTTCATAAAGTTTGATGCAAGGGCATTCTAGGGTACTCGGTGAATCTGCATGGAGGTGTGTTGTTTCGGTTTTGTGTTACTTGATTGCATCTTTAACCGAAGGTCTCAGTTATTGAAGGAAGCTTGGTCGCTGAGGGACTCGGTGAAACCTCTGGCGCTCGGTGAAACTTGTGCTTGGTGATACATGTGTTTCTCAGTGTTGCTTGGCTTGGTCGATTGTTTCTCTGGCGCTCGGTTTTTCTGGTTTACCGATTGGAGTTCTTGAGGGTTTGGTTGGCCGACTTGGTGCATTTATTGTTGGTATCTTTTGTTGTATTCTCCTAAGTAGATCTAGAGGCCGACATGGAGAATTAAATGTTTGTAAGGCTATTTGAGAGCTGACTGTTGTTGTATTTAATATTTATTTGTAATAGGAGCTGACTTGGCTTAGGATTTAATTATGTCATCCAATCGAATTATGGCTAAAGATTATTATTTAAGGAGTGTTTGGGTAGTTTTTTAAGGGTATCAAATTTGGGAGTGATTAGATTTGGATCCTGCGAGATCTTGAAGATCAGATTGTTATCTGATAGTTTGAAATAGCAGAGCTAGTGGTTTTCATGCTTGGAGACAATGAGATTTCTTGGAGGCTTGGGAGATCAAGTTCAGATCTGCCTTAGTGTTTCCATCAGTTTTTGATTTTTTTCAGAGCTGGATGAGCTAAGATTTTGTAGAAATACTTTTGGTTTTATTTGGCCCTAATTCGTAAGGCCTTACAATCGGGCATGTTAATGAAAATTTAGTTGCAAACATTGTCATGTTGTGTAATTGTGTATTGTGGTGTTTGGTTTCTTGTGAGGACTATCCTTAATTGGATCCTCCTTACCTGTCCTACGTCAGGTGGTATTAGAGCTTGAAGATCTTGAGTGTGTAAACCGATCTCCGAGTTGAGGCCATTTGCACTAGGACCTTGTTAGTGACTTATTGCTTTGGGTTTTTGAAAATCTTAAAGGATTCCTATGAGAAGATTGGACCCTACAGCAATTGCAGATCTCTGTGATGTTGTGGAATCAAAGATTACAGAGAAGGTTAAAGTTAATTTCAAATCTGAGATGGATTTGATGAAGAATGACATGATCGCTGAGGTCATGAGGGCTATTGCTAGTATGTCGGGGAATCTTGGTACTGATGATGGTTATGAGGAAGCTGCTAAAGACTTTGAAGCTACTGGATCTAGTGGTGATGACCAGAGAGACAGATATAGTGAAGACAAAAATGGTCAGTTACATAGGTTTGGAGCTCAGTTAAGTAATAGTTACCAAATGGAAGTTTCTACTTTCTCTGGTACTTTGAGATCTGAGGACTTGATTGATTGGATTGGTGAATTAGAAGACTTCTTTAAGCTTGAAGAAATTGAAGATCCACTTCGAGTGAGACAGGGACAGACTAAATTGAAAGGACATACTACTCTTTGGTGGAAATAATTACAAAGAGATAGAGAAGATGAAGGTGAAATGAAGATCAATCAATGGAGGTTGATGGTGACTAAATTGAAAGCTAAGTTCATACCTACCAACTATGAGCTTGACTTGTTTAAGAAGCTACAGAATCTGAAACAAAAAGATTTGACTATGGAAGACTATACCGAGGAGTTCTATAAATTGACTATTCGGTCTGTAAACAGAGAACTTGGTAAAGAAAAAGTAGCTCGGTATGTGAATGGTTTGAGATTTAATATTCAGGATGAGCTTGGTATGCTGAAGATTGATTCGATTGAATATGATTATCAGTATGCTCTGAAGGTAGAAGATAAGTTGAAAAGGAGACAACATAGTAATCCTCGAGGGAAGGAAAAGATTGATCATTCAGTAAAGGACAAACCAATTGTTGAAGATGAACTGAAACTTATGGAATTGAAAAAGAAGACAAGTAGGGTTATCTTTAAGGGTACTTGTTATAACTATGGTGAAGAAGGGCACTATTCTTTTGAGTGTACACATAAGAAGCTTGGCGACCGATGGACTACTATGGTAAATGAGAACATTTAGAATGAACCTGAATCTAAGAAATTGTTGGTTTGGAGAATATTGCTCGGTACAAAGGAGGAACCTTGTCATAGGAGTAACTTGTTCAGAACTTGCTGCAACTATAGAGGTAAAATTTGTGATCTAATTATTGATAGTGATAGTACTAATAACCTTTTTTCTGAGGACATGGTTCAGAAACTTGGTTTGAATAGAATGAAGCATCCTCATCCTTATAGGATTGGTTGGTTATAAAATGTTCATGCTCTGGAAGTGAGGGAGCAATGCTTTGTTGATTCTCAAATTGGCCAGTATAAGGATCTAGTGTTGTGTGATATTGTGGAGATGAATAGTTGTCATATATTACTTGGTAGACCTTGTAAATATGATTGTAGAGCTATGTATGATTGTGTGAAGAATGTATGTACTATTGAGAAGGATGACATGAATTTTTCCATGACGCCTTTGCTAGATACAACACTCAATAGGAGAAGCCTGAGTATTAGGCGTCGAGTTGAGTTAGGAAAGATTTGAAGAGACAGAGGAAAAAGAAGTGGAAGAGTATGCAAGGTGAAAAGTTGGAGGACTTGTATGTGAAGAACCAGTTTGGGGTTTATGTGTTGAATCTGAGAAGATGTTCTTCTAGCTTATGAGAACATCTTTTCAAACATGGGGTGTCTAATGCATGAGCAGTCTATGGTACTCGGTGAATCTGCATGGAGGTGTGTTGTTTTGGTTCTATGTTACTCGGTTGCATCTTTAACCGATGGTCTCGGTTATTGAAGGAAGCTCGGTCACTGAGGGACTTGGTGAAACCTTTGGCACTCGGTGAAACTTGTGCTCGGTGATACCTGTGTTTCTCAGTGTTGCTTGGCTTGGTTAGTTGTTTCTCTAGTGCTTGGTTGTTCTGGTTTACCGATAGGAGTTCTTGAGGGTTTGATTGGCCAAATTGGTGCATTTATTGTTGGTATCTTTTGTTGTATTCTCCTATGTAGATCTAGAGGCTGACATGGAGAATTAAATGTTTGTAAGGCTATTTGAGAGCTGACTATTGTTGCATTTAATATTTTTTTGTAATAGAAGCCGACTTGGATTAGGAGTTAATTATGTCATCCAGCCGACTTATGGTTGAAGATTAGTATTTAAGGAGTGTTTGGGTAGTTGTTTAAGGGTATCAGATTTGGGAGTGATTAGATCTAGATCCTGTGAGATCTTGAAGATCATATTGTTATTTGATAGTTTGTAATAGTAGATCTAGTGGTGGTGCAGGAGCACCCAAGCAGGAGCACACAAGGAACACTTCCCACTCTTCACAACTTTTTAGATTGATTGGTTAATTTTAATAAGCCTACTTGTAAGACCTAGTCACCCTCGGT
Source organism: Chamaecyparis obtusa (assembly GCA_027943335.1). Classification (NCBI taxonomy): domain Eukaryota; kingdom Viridiplantae; phylum Streptophyta; class Pinopsida; order Cupressales; family Cupressaceae; genus Chamaecyparis; species Chamaecyparis obtusa. Next base: position 428,173 of record BSBK01004354.1, read on the forward strand.
GTGGTTATAAACCATGGGTTTTTTACTATGGTCCAAAGGTGCATTTAGGATGATAGATTTCCTAGGTGTCTTCTTAAGTTGTTTAATAACAAGGCTTAGGCCTATAGGCTCATTAAGAGCAACAATGCAAAATTTTGTAAAAGTTGCAATAATGTAAGAAATTTGTCGGCAACTTCTTTGGAAAGTTGCTACCGACCTGTTACACAACCACCCAATGGTCACAACCATTCGAAAAATGGTTGGATCCATTGAGGAAAGTCTTCATATAGTCCTTAAAGGTGGGTGGAAGAGTGTGGTTGAACAACGAGGAAACTCTATGTAATTTTTGCATTCAATTAATAAAAGATCCCTATTTTTCTCTAAGTTCTGGATTGAAATATTGTGTGTGTGGATTTTTATGAATGTGCAAGGAAGAAATTTGGTTGATCTGACACATATGATGAAATAGGACTCCATTTCACTTAGTTGGAATCAGTTTGTAGATTGGAGTCGAGAGTTGGAGGAATAAGTTTTTCGGGTTTTCAGGAAAATCTCCTGGACTAGGGTTTTGGTTGAAAATGCCCTAACTTGCATTTCCTTTATGGGATTCCCATGAAAAGTTGGGAAATGCAAGTAGGGGAAATTTATTTTAATTCCTCAAAAGCACAGAAGAAGGGGGATTGTCTAGAGAAGTTTGTTTGCAGATTCTAGACCAAGCATCTCTATGTGCTTGGTTCAAGAAATGAAGAACTGAAGTGATAGAAGCACTTTGGGGGTGGATAAAAGAAATATGAAGGAAGATTGTTAACTCTTTGGGAATTCCAACACCATTGCATTTGGTAGTCAACCTTGAATAACTGACTGGTGAAGTTGTCTTTCATCAACCGAGTCGATTAGCCCTATCGGGACTAGTAGACCAGGAGTCTTTAAGTGTTGATTTGTATTTAGGATCTTAGGATCTTGAGATTTGTTACAAGTCATTAAAGGGTGCTTGAACATACTTTGTTCCCTTAGTTTTCTTGTAAGAAATTGGAAATAGAACCCTTGAACCTCCTCAGAAGGCTACAAGCTCGACAAGGTCTAAACTCTTAGACTTGTTATTTTAAATCGTATTGTGTTGTGGAAGTCACTCCCATAGAAGACATTTGTTCATGTATGGAACCTTTCCATCCCCTTATCAAACCTGTAGGTTCCCATCTGAAAGACAAGTCAGTAAGGCATTTTGCAGTAAGCATTACCGAGTGTCAGTAAACTACTCGGTAAAGCTACTGAGCCCACTTGGTTAACATAGACACCGAGTACCGACTGAGTATCAACCAAGCACCAGTAGAACCTGAGGGAGTCCAAGCCAGTTGAAGACACTAAATCCTCTAGTGAGGATAGTGTAATTGTGTTTGTTGAAGGATCTTCTAAAGGTGTAGAGCACTCTCTTGAGCCTACTCTGGGTTCATAGTAACACCGAAGGTCTCACCATTTACTGAGATGCCTAAATAGGGGAGAGCTCTGTGTCAAGTGGTTTGCATGATTGGAGACAAGGAGATTTCTTGGAGGCTTGTGAGCTCAAGTTCAGATCTACCTTAGTGTTTCCATCAATTGCTAATTTGATTCAGAGCTGGACTAGCTGAGAGTTTGTAGAAATAATTTTGGTTGTATTTGGCCCTAACTCGGAAGGCCTTACAGCCAGTCATGTTAATGAAAATTTAGTTGAAAACATTGTCTTGTTGTGTAATTCCACATTGTGGTGTTTGGATGCTTGTGAGGACTATCCTTAATTGGATCCTCATTACTTGTTCTGCGTCAAAGTTTACATTAATGCACATGGTATGTTGACATCAATGACAACACTAAACTCACATTGCTAGCAATCTCCCCCTTTGTCATTGATGGAAACACCAATGACAAAATTATTATGTGTACTTCTCTCCCCCTTTCACATCAAGGAAAAAGGGGTCAACACTGAAGGATCTTCTGACTGCACCTCTTGATTGGAGTATTTTCCCAAAAACCTCTTGAATGCATTCCAGTATCACTTCTTAAGAGAGAAAGTTGTAGAGAATGAAGTAATATTGGAGTATTTCCCCATAATTAATCAGATTGTAGATATTTTCATCAAGGCGATGTCAAAGGATACTTTTGAGTATCTCTAACATAAGTTAGGGGCTATTGGCCCTTCTTCAAACTATATGCATAAGAGTGGTGCGTATTTCTAGGGGAGACTTATTGTCTATCTTGTATCTCCTAGATTGATGTGGTTGCTACTCTTAGGGAGGGAAATAAAGGTTGTGGTTTCCTGGTTCTTATTGTTAATGTTATTTTAGCTATGGCCAGATTCCTTCAGGCCAACATAGATAACATAAAGGTTGTGATAATATAATTATTATATTGTTATTGTGAGATAATATAATTATATTATTATGTGATAATATAATTATATTTATTATATTATATAATAGTTTTTTATTAAGGTAAATACAGGTTATGAATGGGCCCCGAAACCATTTTAAATAGTTTTTGAAGAGAACTATAACACTTTATAATAGCAGAGAAAAATACGAAATATAAGCTCCAAAATTAATGAGACAACTAGAGGCTGAAGACATGGGCATTACAGAGCCCCCCCAGCACAGACTACCAGTAGAAATCCTAAAAGCCCCAAACTAGCATAACAATAGGAACCAAAAGAAGAATAAACACTAAGGCTCTAGCTTCTCAAAACCTAAAGAGTAAAGCCAAATCCTTACATCAATAGGAAATATCTAGGGTTTTTTGGCTCCCAAACCAATAACATGGGTTTTAACATGGCTCCCAAATCTAGAATAACCAACCATACCCTTACCCATAGCCATGTGATCAAAACTGATACCCAAGAATGTTAGGTCCTTGAAGATAGAAGAACCATCACCCAACTGAAACATACCAGTCATCAAGTAGTAATAAGGAAGAAGAGGCCATTTGCACCTGCGAGTATGCTCCTTCCAGCAAACACAATCCACCTCCATAGGATGTCTGACATCCACCTCAAAAGGAGTCAAGGGTGAAGGGAACAAGAACAAATGGAACCCCCACCACCAGATAACCACCAGAATAATCCCCACCTCAATAGGGGTATACTCCACCTTAATAGGAATATAGTATAAAAGATACCAGACCAAAAAAGAATCCCCCAAGAGAGGCAAGATCAATTCATTCTCCTAATAAGAATAATCTTCCAAAATCAGTTGAGAAACAAACCCGAGGATCATAGACCCAAAAAAATAGAAAGAGGTAAAGCCAGCCCGAATAGAGTCTGACCTAGTAGCATCAACCATAGAAAATAGATCCTTACAACACCGTTGACCCTCAAATAACCTAATAAGTTTTGTAGAATTTACACAAAATGTTTTCCCATCCCCCACAAATCTACACCTAGCACCATTAGATAGGCAAAGAATAAAACCAATCTCCCAGTAAGAATAATCTTCCAAAATCAGGGGAAAAGAAAACACTAAGGTCACAGACCCAGGGACAAAGAAAGAGGCAAAGCCAGCCCAAACAGAGTCTGACCCAACAACATCAACCACATAAAATAGATCCTTACAACAACATTGACCCTCAATCAGCCTAATATGCTTTGCCACACTTCCTAAATCTACTTTCCCAACCCTCACGAATCTGTATCCAATGCCATTATGTAGGTCATTCAAGAATAGAGCCCCTTCAAAAGCTAAGGAGGCCAAACAATCATTCCCTCGAATAAGAAGAAGAGCCACCGAGGAAATCCTAAGGTTCTGGCCACCATCAGTGACTACAACAAATGGTCGCTCAAAAGATAGGGACCCCCAAAAGATGCAACCCCTACTTACTGCATTGCAGTCTACTTCCTTTGCATCACCATTGTCATCCTCGGCATCACCTTCCACTACAGATGACTACAATGCCCTAGCTCCCACTCTCGCTCTGCCTTCCATCATAATTATTGTTATTATATTATAAAATAGTTATTATCTTATATTAATAATATAATAATTGGTGCCACTTGGAAGAGTGCCCTTGGTGAAGGGGTACCACAAAAGGTATAAAGGAATATTAATCTTCCTCTCTTGAATAATCATAATAAAAATACACATAGTTTTCATCTTTGAGAAGAAGCAGTGCTTGGGGGAGACAATCATTTAGTTGTCTATGGTTGGGAGGGAAATAATGGAATTAATACACCTATTTATATGAGCACACTAGAAAACTAACATGATATTAGAGAAAATCTTGGGAGGAATTCTCAATAAAGAAATTATAAAATACAAACACGACATACAAGATTTTTGGCTAGATGCTTATTGTAGCTGAAAAGGTAAAGTTTATTATTCAGAATGTAATATTCTTGACATGGATATCAAAGGTTAAGTGACTCTTCAAATACATAATTTAATATTTTATTTGCATCATCAAACTATTTATGCTAAAGGTTACAATTAGGGAAATTACATTAATATTAAATTGCTAGGTAAAAATTGTCCAATAAACATTCATTCTTCTACCATTTTTTCCATCAAGTATTGCTGTCAATTTTTGAAGGAACGACTTGGTTCCAGGACTAAATCATTATTTGTGGCATCAACAACAAAACATCATGGGTTTTTCAAGACTATAGCACATGATTTTTTTTTTGTGGCCTCATGCTTGTGGATAGAAATTGTGAAATTGTCATGGAACTTGCCTATGGACTTGTACTTGCAGGAGCTTGTGGTATTCTAGTTGGTAGAAGGAAATGATTAAGTTTATGAAATCATTTGGCTTGATACCCTCATGTCTCTATTATGAGTTGAGAACATTGGCTAGAACTAATTGATGTGGGTGCCTCACGAGTATTAGTTCAGTGGTTGTGTTCATGTTAATGGAATTCTTTGACATTAATAGTAGAGGAAGATCACAAGATATAATGGAGAGAATATTTATTAGATTTTCCTTTGTAATAGACATAACCAAACCATTTAAAAATTGAGTGCTACCGCATATTGTGGAGATGGGCCAGAATATAATGTACTCTATTAAGGAGTTGGTTCATTAGTGTTGGAACAGACTCAATATTATAGAAAGAGAAAAAATATTTAAGCCTTTTTTATTGAAATAGATTCCAGATTTCTATTGTTTGGTAACAACATTGATGAAAATGGAAAGTCTACTATAAGTGACTTAAATTTTTATGCCATTTAGTGTATCATCCTGGAAGCCATGAATTACACCATTGATATGGGGCATCAATAAAATAAAGAAGAGAATAATAATTTGTAGGTTGTCAAACTGTGGAATATTTTACTAGTATGTGAAACATTGTTTTGAACATCACTAGATAATTTCTAGTGACAGGGATACATCAAAAAAAGTTGTGGGAGTGTGCATATATCTGGGAGAATACATTCAGTTTATAATTATCTTTAGATTTGAAGCAGATCTAAAGTTTTGACTATATTAAGTCATCATTCTAAAGCAATGTTTGGGTTAGAGAGAAGTATATATCTATTTGAGAACTAATATATTGGTGGACATAGCATTAGAGCTGTTGGCAAGTGATGCTTTAGAGTAGTATGAAGAACTTTAGCGTTGTCATTTATGGAAACACATCTGATATGGGGATCGAATTAAGGTAAGTTTAGTTTTGGAGATGCAGTCTTCAAAATGACTAAGTATGGAGATAGATTTACATAGTATAGCAGTACTATTTTGGGACATTAAGGATAGTATATGACAGATAATGGTTTGCAAGCTTAGGAGAAGACATTTTGGGATGTTTATGCCTTCCTTTAAGGTCTCTTGTATTTTGGTGTTGTTATCAGCAAGTTACAGTGATTCAGAGACATGCGAAAATAGAGAGACAGTGAAACAAAGTATATGAATAGTCGCAATGATTAAGGGAGTATAAGATGGAATCGTAACGTGCTAAGTTAGATAAAGATTATGGATTTATGACACTTTGGTAATACAAGATCTCTAACTTAGTATTTACTCCTTGAATTGTTAATTATTCTATTTTGTATAGTATTTGAGAGATGACTGAATGATAAGAACAAATATATAAATGAAGAACCTTTTTGAGGAGTGAAGTGACATAATAGTAAAATTAAGATATCAGTGATGGTTGATAGTATATGTGAGATCATAGATTAATAGAGGCTATTGCAAACTACAACTGGAACTATCAAAGCATAGAAGATGCTTATTTTGTTCTTTCTTGAGAACACTTTGTAACCAAATTATTGATTGTAAGATTTGTAAGCTCAGTATACCTTTAACAGGGTTTTTGTATACCTTTAAAACGGTTGATATTCCTTTAACAAGGAAATGTACTACATAATAATCAACTGCTAAAAAGGATAGGTCTCCTAACAGGGACATTATAATTTAGTGCATATTTGTGGGTACCATCCCCATCGGGGTTTTCCCTTAGCCAGGGTTTCCTTGAAAACAAATAATGGTGTTATGAGTTGTGTGTTATTTTCTTATGTTCTTTTCATTTCTGTAATCATATGGTTTATTTGGAATTGGTTTAAGTTTAATATAAAGTGTTGTAATACCGATTCACACCCCCTATCAGTATTACTCAATCCTAACAATTGGTATCAGAGCTTTTGGCCCTTAGAGAGAAAGTCTAACAACTTAAGGGAGATGAGAATGGATTTAGAAAGTTTTCAAGAGAACTTTGAAGCAACACTTGATGACCTAGACAAAGAAAAGGCTAAGAATGGTGAATTGAAATTCAAATTAAGAAGAGTAGAAGGTTTCATCAAGAAACTAAAGGAACAACTTGAATTTTTGAGAAATCAAAGACAAGACCTTATGTAAAAGATCAAGGAGGATTCAGACAATGACACATCAGACCAGTTAAAGAATCTTGAGCAAGAAAAAGAAAAAATTAATCTTTTGATGATTAAAGAGCTCCAACATGAAAAGGATGCAAGATAAAAAGTTGAAGAGACTCTAAAAGGAGTGAACATGCAGATAGGAAAAATGCAGATTGAACTTGATCACTACAAGGATAAATGCCTAGAATTAGAGAAACACAAGCATATCATTAAAGGTGAACTTGTTCAAGACAAGTTACACATTGAGAAATTACATATGAGCAGTGATAAGATTGATGAACAAAGAGAGAGATAGAAACCTAAAGGAGATATGACTGGAATTGGATACAATGAAGGAGAATGTTCTAAGACTCGTGAAGAATCACATGAAGCGAAGACTAAAGAAAGACCTCTTTTGAAGAGCCTAGAGATCAAATCAGAACTTTCAGAGGTAGATTATATGGATGCAACAAACTCGTACACATGAAAAGAGATTGTAGAGGTAAAGGCCCTTTCAAACCCTTTACTAGTTATTGTTATAACTATTATGCATATGGACACAAGAAAGAAGAATGCAGGAAATTTGATCAATTAGAAAAAAGGCAAGATTACATAAGAGAAGAATCCACAACCAAGATCACATGCTACAAATGAAATAATCTTGGGCATACTAGAAGGTTTTGTAAATTGCAAGTTAATCAGGACAGAAGACTACTTACATGTTATAAATGCAACAACTTAAGACATATAGAAAAATTTTGCAGGTATAATGGAATGGACAAAAGAAGAGGACCACCTCCTATGGTTATAAAGAAGAATATTGGTGATAGTGGTAAAAGTCTTGCTGAGTACATGGATGAATTCAAGAATCATTTCAGAAATCCAGCAAATAAGAATAGTGGTAAGACATGGACAGTCAAAGAATTCAATAAGACATTAGTTCAGGGAGAGACAGTAGATGCTATTGTGCCTTCTCCTGATGTTAACATTGCTACATCGACCTAGAAGGCCGAGCATGGACTTAGGGGGAGATTTGGATGAAGACAAAAAATTATATCTAGCCCCTAATTCTGAGGAGTGAACTCATGTGAGCTTAGTTATGGTGTATACAGACACTATGGAGTCTATAAATGTGTTCGCAGTATTTGAATATTCATATCCTATAAGCACAAGATTTGTGATTGACTGGACAGTATGTGAAGTTGAGCTAATTAAGTTAAGTTTATTTAATCACTTGGTGATGAATAAAAGACCTCATTAAACCTACTTCTTCACCATTTGATGAGTAGAGACCAAGGAAAGTAGATTTAACAAGCATATCAAACCACCAAGAAGCTACATTGTGTGATCGATCAAAGCGAAAGTTTTGAATTCAGCGTGTGTAAGGTATTTAGATCAGTCTCTCAAATAGAAAGCTATGGATGCACCTATGATATATGATTTTGTGGATAGACCTAGATACAAGTTTAAGAAACACCCCTTTAAGTCTTGTGAGGATGAACCTGAAGGAGCCTTTTCACAAACACCATACGACGTTTTCCACATAGAAGATATTAGGGCATACATTCATTGCAAGTATGAGACAATAGGTGATGTAGAGATATTCAAATAAATTGATGAGATGATCGAATCAAATGGTAAAATGAAGGATGAGTTAAACATCTAGATGACCTAACCATTATGAAATTAACCCACATGAATGAATTCAATGAAACATAATTGTTCAAGATAATTTTTAGCAGAGTTCATGACAAGTTCATCTGGATAGGAGAGAAACCTGTAAATATCTATAGTAAATTGATTCATGACATTACTAGGCTAGATAACACTTGATTTATTATTGTGGTAGAAAAGAATATAAAGAAATAAGTTGAAACCCTATCACACTCTAAATGGGACAAGCGAGATATGGTAGTGAATGATATATTCCAACAAGATGTAAGACTAGTTGCAATGATTCTAGGATACAAACTTTACTACAATAGTAGACCTAATTCAATATTAGCATGAGTTATCATGATGGCCTATAGGATGGTGAAAGAGAACACCAAATATAATCTATTTGATATTCTAGCACAATAGTTTTTGGAAAATGTAAAGATAATCAAGAAGGATAAATCTAAGGCTTTTAGATTTAGCTCACTTCTAGTTCATATGTATATACATATTGAGCATAAGTTCCCTAGAATGCACCCTATATCATGGAAGGACAACATACCCACTAGTATTCAGATATCAGAGAGCTACCAAAGACAAAACAACACATGGGTAGATGGTGAAGTATTTTCCATGATCAAAATTCTACAAAGACAAATGAAAGAAAGATATAGAATCCCTGAAGAGTTGGTTGAGAAATACAAGGATACAATTTGTTTCACGGTTGAAACTGATTGTGTATGTTTTGAAGTAGTTGAACCAAGAAAGAAATGTTGCTACCCCATGGGCTATGAATTCAGCTCTGAATTTCTTATTATGAAAATAGAACATGTTTTGGCATCTAAAATTAATGCATCTTAGGAAAGATGGGGGGACATATGAAGAAAAAATAGCAAAAGTCAGAGAAGAGAATGATAGAGGCATAAGGAAAAGAAAGATAGAGAAAATGGTTGGTGATATGGCAGCAAAGGAAGGGATGACAAAGGAAGAACTAAAAGAAGTAAGGACTAAGATGAATGAAGGAACCTCTAGATCAGCAAGCATGAGAATTGAAGCCCCTCCACCTTCTGAAGTAGAAAATATAGTAATTCCTACTTCCAATATAATTAATCTATCCATCACTCTAGAGAAGATAGAACAAGAAGATACACCTGTGAGCACACCTAGAAGATCCACTAGAACCACCAAACCTAATATCCCTAAGAAACAAAAGGTTGAAGTTGAAGCCAAGAAGAAAGATGATAAAGAAACTAAGAAGAAAGAAGAGAAATTAGAACAAAAGAAATCAGAGAACCTCTGGAAACTAGACATAAAAATATTGCACAAAAGGATAATAAGAGATGGTAACCTAAAGACATTAAACATATATTATGAGAGGTATGACTCTAACAATCAATCATTGATAGAAGACATGGTAATTTAACATCTACTTGTTTGCAAGAAGAATCTATTGGAGATTGAGAGCAACATACCTAAGGATTTGTATGACAAACTAGAGATTAGAAAATAGCTTGCACAAATAGAAGATGAAGCAATTAGAAATCAAGCCATTGAGGACATGTTTCCTATAGTCTCCATATAGGAGAGAGAGAAAATACATAAGGAACTCAAATCTCTACCGAGAACAAAAACTAGACTTGTAAAAATAATGCCTAGAAAATATGATGAAGTTATTGAGGATACTCATAAAGTATTAGATCAGATACTAATGAGTGACATTCCTGAGAAAGATTCACCTCCTAAAGCTACCAAGCCTACACCTATAGGAATTGGAGAAATATCTAAGTCAGCTAAGGGTAATATGGAAAGAAGCAAAGTAAATATTGACAAGCAACCAGATTTCTTTGTTGTTGGTGTTCCTGTAACCCTTGACACTACACTTGATGAGAGTGATCCATTTCAAGGAAACATGGATAGTGCAGTGACAAAAGAAGAAGAAAAATAGGAAGAGGAAGGACATAAAGAGGAAGAACATAAAGAAGAAACCAAACAAAGAGAAGAGATAGGCACATGTAAAGGAGAAGAGGTGAGAATTGAAGTCAAGCAAGAACTTGATACTTCCACCACTTTATTATTGGCAAGTATGGACAAGCCTGTGAGCATAGATATAGAGAACATGGATGAGGATGAATTGATGAGATTATCCTTCATGGCATTCACTAAGGCAAAAGAAAGATCTAAACCAAAGGGAGACAGAAAGGTTAAGGTAATTACTAGGGCAATTGATATAGTAAATAAAATACTCCCTATACCTATTATTTTTCAAGGAAAAGATGATGTAAAGAACCTAAATTTGGCACGAGATAACTTTGATAGTCACTATGAGTCCCTAGTGAAGATCACAAAAGAAAAGGAAAAGAAAATATATCTAGAGAAGAAGTTGAAGGAAGTATGCCAGTCTATTTCATGGGACTTGGGTATTCTAACAACAACTACATCAAAGGCCAAAAGTTGTGTCGCACATGGAAGGAATTTATACAGCTACTATATAAACCCTATCAGACACATTCAAAACATTGAAGATATAATAGCCAAGGACATGGATACTTTAGATAGCATGATGGAAAGTTGTGAGTCCTCCTCACAAACTGTAAGAGAGATGGACAAGAAAGCATCAAATATTCTTGACAAAATGAATGTATTGGATATAGAGAAATAGAGAGTAATGAAAATATTTGGTTTTCTGAAGAGTCTAATCAATCCTAAGCTATCAATTCTTGAAGCACATCTTACTGAAATGGAGAAGATTGGGGAATCAATGACCAACTCTATATACATAGAATTGAAAGCAATAGAGACTTCATCTTATGTGTTGAATGGCCTGATACATGTCAGTGAATTTTTTATCAAATCATGGAATGATGAAGTGAAGACCTTGGAAGATTCCTTCCAAGATATTCTAAAATTGGTGAGCAAGCACTAAGTCCTACACTTTTTGTAAAGTTTTGCAATTTTGGGTATACCTTTGCCATTGATATCAAAGGGAGAGAAGAAAAGAAGAAAAATGAAACAAAAAAATGTATAACAGAAGAAGAAAAATACAAAAAATATATAATATATAAAAGAAACAAAAAAAGATATTAGGGGAGAAGAGAAGAAAGAGAAAAAGGAGAGTTAAGTGTTTTGTTGGGACACTTAGTCATTTTTTGCTAAGTGTTACCATCAATTCCAAATGGAGAGATTGTTGTCAAGTGATGTTTTAGAGTAGTATGAAGCACTTGAGGGTTGTCATTTATGGAAACACATATGATATGGTGATCACATTAAGGTAAGTTTAGTTTTGGAGACAGGTTTACAGAGTACAACAGTTCTATTTTGGGACATTGAAGATCGTATATGATAGATGATGGCTTGTGAGCTTAGGGGAAGACATTTTTGGATTTGTATGACCTTCAGTTAAGGTCTCTTAAGTTTTGGTTTTGTTATCAACAAGTTACAGTGATTTGGAGACAAGTGAAGACAGAGGGACAATGAAATAGAGTATATGAATAGTCACGATGATTAAGGGAGTATTAGAGTAGTATGAATCACTTGATGGTTTTCATTTATGAAAATACATCTGATATGGTGATCACATTAAGGTAAGTTTATTTTTGGAGATGTAGTCTTCAAAATGACTAAGTATGGAGACAGATTTATAGAGTACAACAATATTGTTTTGGGACATTGAAGATAGTATATGATAGATGATGGCTTGTGAGCTTAGGGGAAGACATTTTGGTATGTGTATGACCTTAAATTAAGGTATCTTGTGTTTTTGTGTTGTTATCAGCAAGTTACAATGATTTGGAGACAAGTGAAGATAGAGGGACAGTGAAACAGAGTATATGAATAGTCACGATGATTAAGGGAGTATAAGATGGAATCGTAACATGCTAAGTTAGATAAAGATTGTGGATTTATGACACTTTGGTAATACAATATCATTGACTTAGTATTTACTCCTTGCATTGTTAATTATTCTATTTTGTATAGTATGTGAGAGCCGAATGAACAATAAGAACATATATATAAATGAAGAACCTTTTTGAGGAGCGAAGTGACATAACAGTAAGATTAAGATATCAATGATGGTTGATAGTAGATGTGAGATCATAGATTAATAGAGGCTATTGAGAACTACAAATGGAACTATCAAATCATAGCAGATGCTTGTTTTGTCCATTCTTGAGAACACTTTGTAACCAAAGTATTGATTGTAAGAGTTGTAAGCACAGTATACCTTTAACAGGGTTTTTGTATACCTTTAACAGGGTTGATATTACTTTAACAAGGAAATGTACTATATAATACTCAACTCCTAATAGGGCTAGGTCTCTTAATAGGTACATTATACTTTAGTGCATATTTGTGGCTACCATCCCCACCGGGATTTTCCCTTGGCCAGGGTTTCCTCGAAAACAAATAATGGTGTTATGAGTTGTGTGTTATTTTCTTATGTTCTTTTTATTTATGCAATAATATGGTTTATTTGGAATTGGTTTAAGTTTAATATAAAGTGATGTAATACTGATTCAACCCCCCTCTTAGTATTACTCAATCCTAACAAGAGTTTCCAGACTCATAATAGGATCAATCTACTAAAGTGGGACAAAAAGTTATTTAAAGGTCTATTTTACATCACCATCAAGGATGTGGATACATCTGATGTAGAAGATCTTATGCAAGAGTTTCATTAGAATATTTTTCAAGTATACAAAAAATCACAAGAGAATTTCATTTTCAAAATGTATGAAGGAAAGGTTGTGATTTTTTCTATGGCTTCTTATAATATATCTGAGTATTATAGAGATATCTTGAGTTTCCTAGCAAAAATAATGGCATAAAGAATTGATTCTTAATATGACAAAGAATTCACCTTTCTGAGGGATCTAAAGCTTATTATAGCACAAATCACAGCCAAATACTAGACTTCTATTGATGAAAAGCGAGTTGTTATTACAATTGACATTTTGAGGAAAAATCTTTTTTCTACATGGGATGCCTTTCTATGGAAAAAAGAAATGGATAATTGAGGGTTTTGGATAATTTCAACACATAGGAATAAGTTCTTTAATTTTCTATTATTATTGATGATTCTTCATAGAACATAATAGATTCAAGATTGTATCTCTCACCATGTACAATGTCAAAAACTCTAGTTACTATAAGAGACAATTTTTTTATTTTTATAAATTATGTCAATATTGGAGATTATTTTACCAAGCAATGGTAGCAACAACGAGGAGTAGCATTCCTTATTTGAGAGCTTCCTGAAGGCACTGGTAGATAGATGACATGCCAAAGTTCAATAGTGCATAATTTCAAACACCATAGACTTTACTGATGATGATGAGAGTATCTTGGAGCTTGAGATATCTTCCATGTTTGGGACTATGTGAGAAGGGTATGCTTCCATGAGAGAGGGAGAGGCTACAAGATCTTCTTCAGTTGACATCTAAGGATCTTGGTCATATTGGTTCAAAGGGAGTGGACCTTGTAAAGATGGTTTCTCTAGTGATCAAGTATACTTCCATTTGGACCATGATGGAAGTTACATCAATGAGATATGATGATTGATTTCCTCCTTGGAGAATTTTAGTAGTCAGAGGACTTTGATTCATGTGATGGAGTACCATGTATGTGTATGTTGGAAGGCCTTTATGCAGACATCTAGGTCATGATATTCATGGATATATGGATACTTGTTGGATTGAGGAGCATTCAAGAGAAGAGATTGATGCATCCTATGTGAAAGTCATGCAAGTTGAAGAATGAAGATGCAACTTGTTTCCATGAGGCTGAGTTGGTGGCACATATATAGATCATTTTCTTCAAAGAGGAAGAATTAAAATTTAGAGGGAGTTTGACAATCCATCATAGGAAACATTGGATGAGGAGGTCAGAAATTTGATATCAGATATCAGATTCAAAGGGAGTCTGACATTTCATTAGAAGAAACCCTAGATGAAGGTTGATATCTATTTTAGAGAGAGCTCACTTAATGAATTATTATTTGTGAGGGATAAGTATGAGGTGAAATCACTTGTATTCATTTTTCTCTGAGATGAAGAAATTTGAGGTATTGACCCTTGTAGCATTTTTCTTTGAGATAGAGAAATTTGAGGTATCAACCCTTGAAGAATTTTTCTCCAAGATAGATAAATCTAAGGTATTAGTCCTTGTTTATGCATTCTTCTCTCAGAAAGAGGAGTTTGAGAGTCCTTTTTAATGCATTCTTCTCTCTAAAAGAGGATTTTGAGGTGAAAGCTCTTGTTTCACCCTTTGGGAGTAACTATGGTGGATCCACCCTCTAGGAGTAGCTATGGTGGATGTCATGTGAGATAATCCATGATTTAGCACTTGTTTTTTCACCCTCTGGGAGTATCTATGGTGAACGTCATGATGACATGATGATATCACATTGATGGATTTCATGATAAGAACATGTACTCATTTACAATTCCATTCATGGGAGTAGTCATGATGAACCCAACCTCTGGGAGTAGCCATGGTAGAGGTCATGCAAGTGACCCCATGACTAAACAATTGTATTGATTCACCCTCTGGGAGTAGCTATGGTGATTTTCATTGTGAGATGATGATATCATGTGAGTGATTCCATGATGAACACTTGTGTTTGTTTTTATTTCCATTCATGGGAGAAACCATGCTGAAGCCACCCTATGGGAATAGAAATGGTGAACATTACTCTATAAATCAGATATTGAGAAGGAATCCTCCCTAGCTAAGAGGGAGTGTTAATTTTATTGTAGCTATGGTCAAATTCCTTTAGGCCAACATAGATAACATCAAGGTTGTAATAATATAATTATTGTGATATAATAATTATATTGATAAAATTATTGTGATTGATAATATAATAATTATATCATTATGTGATACTATAATATAATTATAATTATATTTATTATATTATATAATTATTATTATTTTATATTAATAATATATTAATTGGAACCACTTGGAAGAGTGGTGTCCCTTGGTGAAGGGGAACCATGAAAGGTATAAAGGAAGATTTATATTACTCTCTTGATTAATAATAATGGAAATACACATAATTTGCATCTTTGAGAGGGAGTTCTCAAGGGAGACAAATTTAATTATCTATGGTTGGGAGAGAAATAATGGAATTACTACCCATGGTTATACAATCACACCAGAAACACAACACTAATGAGATGTCCATGACATGGGGAGTGTTTTAGTTGTTAGAGATGTACCTAGAAGGAGGAGATCTATTTAGAGAAGTGGTTAGAGTGTTTCAATGTTGAACCCTTCATCCTTGATGTCAAAGAAGGAGAGAGATACAATGAAAGGGAGAGAAAAAATAATTGGTGAGAGAGTTGTAGTTGTTGGTTGGTGGAAAAATTGTTTCCATCAATGATAAAGGGGGAGATGTTGGAAGTTTGCATTGTATTGACATTTATGTCAAACTCATTGATATTGATAACTAATAGAAAGATATTAGTTTTGTTTGTCACTAGTGTTGTCATAAATGACAAAGGGGCATATTGTTAGCAATACGTGTTCAGTGTTGTCATTGATGTCAACCTACTATTTGCATTCATGTAAACCTGATGGAATTTTGTGTTTCTTATGTGTGGAAGATGATAGAGGTCCAAAATGAGTATTCAAATGTTGTTATGATGTTTGGTGATGATATTGAGTTAATATGTTATAGTGTTTTTGGAAGGTGACTATGGAATCTTAAATATGTAGGAAAGAGTATTTAAAGTACTGATGGTAGAATGATTTTCATTCCTCTGCATAATAATTTGGTGGCTTTCACTTATGGTTATAATTTCTATGGTCTGTGAATGTTACACTATCATGTTTGTAGTTCCCCAAAAATTTAGACTTTTAAGTTGTGATTTGTTGTTTGGTGACAATGTGGTTGTCTGTCAGAACTAATTTGGGGAATTATTCAGATTTCTATGCATTAAAATTTCTAGGTATGTGGCTTGGTGGACATGTTGAAAAATTTTGTGTAGTTTTCCAATACATAATTCATGGATTGGCTTTCTCCACAAGTGAAGTTATATTGTTCTATCATTTGACATTATTATATTTGTTGATCTTTGGGATTATCTTAATTGAATTATGAACTTTAAATATGAATATGAATTGGAGGTTTCAAGTTAAGAGTTTCTAATGGGTCTCACCAAGGAGTGTTTAGATCCACATTAAGCTATGTGCATTGGAGAATATTTTTAGGTTGAGTAGTTAACATGCTTTAATTTTTTGATACACATTATATTTTATGTCAAATTTAAAGGATGTTGTGTTGCGTGTGATGTTTTCACATTAATTGTGTAAGACATGTTGTGATGATTTTAGGTACTTTCTATCTCTTTGGGTACATTGCATTAAGAACAAGTGTTCATGGTGTATGACCTTGTGTAAATATTGTTTATATCTACCATGGATGATCTAGTTGAGGTTTTTTGTGATCAAGTTGATATATATAGTGTGAAAATGTTGTGTTAAGTATGGATTGGAAATGAATTTTAAGTGAAATGGATGTGATGCAAAGGTGGAAGAACATATGTGAGAATATTAGTTGTGATGTTTTTTTATGATAATATCATTTAGAGTTGATAGAGTTTGAGGCAATGAATGTATGCACTATGTTTAGGTGATTGAGGAACATTTCATGATCAAGAGTGTTGGGATAGGAAAGATATATTACTGAGAGGGGAGGGGTGAATCAGTACCCTCAAAAACTTTCACTAATTAACAATCTGCAATAGTAGTGCTTAAATAACCAACTGAGTCCATTGTTTGAAACATACATTCAAATAAATTGTAATTATAAAATGCATGCAAACAAAATAATAAAGCATTCATGAAAATGTTAACTCATGACTCAAGTATTTTGGTTACATAGAAACCCTTGTTAGAAGGTAAAAATTGCGATGGGGATGACACCCACAAATTCTTCACTACTGCAGTAAATAAGGTATGCTGATTAAGGCTACAATTGTGGTCACTTCTGATGATCTTACCCTGTTAGGAGTAACATAAGATCAATTATATCTACCTTGTAAAAGGAATTTAACAACACCAAATAAGTGTGCACTTGGTTAGGAGATTTACATAAGACTGTTAAGTCTACTCTATTAGGAGATTTACAATCTTGCTACAATGGTTAAATTGATAACAATAGAATATCTGTAAATGACAACTTATGTTTGTCTGAGTCAAATCTATGAAATACAAAATAGATATCACCACAAAGTGTAGAATATAACTCTCTATCAATCTCAGTAGCCTTGTATGTTTCTGATAAAATGGTATTGTTTCTGATAACTTTTCATTCATGCAAACCCTTGTCTGATTACTGATGTCCTATATGCGGCTATTGCTTCATGATATCCTTATCATCTATATGTCAAAATGACATCTATTAAAATTATATAACACACTACTTTGACCTAATTAGGTTTGCAACATCTTAGAAAACCAAAGATCTACGGTGTACAAAAATAACCTATATCTAACTGTTACATAGGAATCATAAAAAATTAAATGATTACATTCATAATAAATGTGTCTCGATCTTGGTAAAATGTTTGTAGATCCATGTAAACCATTTGCATAGAGATATGTACCATTGTTGATTACTATGTCATTTCCTGAATAACTCGGTAAACACTGCATTCACTATTCGGTGTTTAAACTGATGCTCGGTGTGTAGAATGCTCGGTGTTCACTAGCTCGGTACTCAGTAATTCCTGATGCTCAGTAAACATGCTCGGTATGAAGGCTTTATAAGTTCAACTAAATGACTTGTGTAACTCCTTATTCCAACCTTACCTACTTGATAGCTTAGATCATCAACTAAACTTGTTTGATACTAATGACAATACTTAATGCTCAAATAGAGATAGCAATCTCCCCCTTTGGAATTAGTATCAAAACATTTATGTATATGTACCAAATAATCTTAAAAATTGTTCTAAATCTATATGAATATAAAATATATACATACTCCAAAATTAACTAACTTTTTACAAACTCCCCCTTTGTGCATGCTCTCAGTATATAGTGAAGTACATAAGCATATACATGATTTCCCCCTTTTTGAAATTAATGCCAAATAAAAATGTACTTACAACTTGTCAAACATGTGCTGGTGGGTTTTGTGTAATGAAGCCAAGAGTTTTTCCCATTCCTCTTTCAAATTGTCAAGAGCAATGTTCTCGAGAATAACTTGTGCATGCATGTCAAAAATGTTCTCCAAAACTGATATTTCCAGGCTGGCTACTAATACCTTAGCCTTTTCAATATGTATGTCTATAATTTTTAGGTGTGGAAGTAGCTTGGCTTGGAGCTCGGTGACCTAGTCACTTATGTTGTCTTCCGACTTCCTTAAGTCAGATCTCAACTGCCTTAGTTCTTGTGCTTTTAGTATATACTTATGAAAAGCATTAGGCTCAGTTAGAGATGCATTGGCACTAACCAAAATTTCCTCATCAATTTTCTTTATCTTCTCACTGATCTCTACAATGAAGGTGTCTATAGTGCATAACTTGAACAAAATTTGTATTATTCTCTGAGTAATAGATTCTAATTCAGTAATTACCTTAGAAAGTTTTACCTTATTTATAGCCACTTCTTGACTAATTTTCTCTGCAAGTTTAATTGTATTTTAGCCTCTGCCCTTTCTTCAATTATTTTCTTAGAATTTATGTCAAGGGCATTTATGTGGCTTGCTAGACATGCAAGATGATCCAATATAGGAGTGTCCTCATTTATTGTGATCTTGGGAACAACCTGTTGAAGGATCTCTAACATCTTCTAGGATTTTCTTGCTCTTTCTCTCTTTCCTCAATTTTTCTTGTGCTTCCTTCCTCATGCACAATTCCCCATATTTCCTTAACTCTTCAAGGTCCAAAGTCCTTGGGTCACATTCTAGGATCTCTATAATTTCATCCAATGTGACTGGGCCTTTTCCATGCTTCTTTTTCTTCTTCTTGTTCTCTTGTGGAGATGTCTTGACAAAAGGAACTAGAGCTTTTACCTCTGTATTTGTCTGTTCTAGCTCAGTTGACACATTATCTTCCTTCTTCTGCTACTCAGTGACCTAATTCTTAGTCGATTGAGTAGGGGCCTCTTTTGTAGTATCAATATTGGTTATCTCGATTATGTTTTTTAGCTTAGGGTCTTTCGATTATTGTGTTTCAACCTCTTTTTCCTTGGGCTCATTTGGCTCTATGGTGCCTTGTGTACTTGTCCCTTTCTCCCCTATTGTGTCCTTCTACTACTCGGGGGTTGAGCCTTCAGGTTCCTTTTGAGAAATGATCTCAATTGCTTGAACTAGTATTGGAAGGTCACCCGGTATAGTGCTTGTTGCTGACTCGGTGGGGGCTAACTCTTTTGTTTGTGTTGCAACAATAGTGATATCCTCATCATCTTTCACATCATCAAGATCACTTTTAGTGATGTCTTCTATAAGAAAATTATTTGTACTTATTATAATCACCTGCTCAGGTGGATCCTAGTATACCTCCTAATATCCTGCCAGATAAAAATCAATGGAAATGGTTGTGTTTGGCACCTTGGTATCTAATAGTTCTATTGGTTCCTTGGTGGCCAAGTCAGCAACATCCAAGTGTAGGCCTTTTCCTTTCCTTTAATTTTTTTCTTGGGTATCACAACCGATGCTAACTTATCAGCTTTAGCTCAGGCTTGGAGAATAGAAGTCCATAATAATTGATTGTTTTCATCAACCTCTGCAAGCTTCCCAACTAATATTTGTGGTGTTATGCTTTTTACTTTAAGAATCTCTTCAAGTACTCTTTCATCAACTCATTTTTCAGAGACTGATAATGTTGGCATTGTGAATATCATGGAATGTTCCCTCATCTTCTTTTTTGTACTTAATGCATAAGTCCACCTAGCAAAAAATTTATCATATAAGATTTTAGGTACATTCTTTGAAAATTATATTGGTACCTTTTTGTACTTGATCATCATCTAGATGAATGCCTCTTAAATCTTATTCTAGTCATCGGTAGACATAGGTGTATACCAATTTGTCCTCAGGTTACTGAGGCCTCTAGTCTCTATTATTGTTCTTGAAAGTTCATCAATAGACTGATCTTTATTTACAACTACTTTAAATTGATCTTGGTCTTCTTCTTCATCATCTACATCATCCTTACCTCTTATTAGTTTCCTTCTCTTCTTTGGTTCCTTAGAGGTAGCTTTATTACCTCTCTTATTTTGATAGGTCTTTGTCAGAGTAGGCATGGAAATTTTAACAACTCATTTCTTCAGTGGTGGTGAAGCAACAATGGTAGATCTTGTTCTGGCTCTTGTTTTCACTTTATCTTTCTTCATCTTTGGAGTGGGCTTAACCGTTGTAGATTCTATATCCTTTTCTAACTCAATATCCTCTTCATCATATGCATTGTTAGCTAAGAGTAACTAACCATCAGTTGCTACCTCAATTGGAATGTCCTCAGATGTCTCAACATCACCTGCATCTTCTCCAATTTGTTTCACCAATTTATCCATCATTTTCCTTGATTTCTTTGTAACTTTCCCAATAACTAGATCCATTTTTATTCTTTATTTTTCTTCTTCATAGGTTCCAAACCTAGTGGCTTGTGGATCCTTAGGCTCTGCTAGTAAATCCTTAATAGACCTTGATTCTTGGTCAATATCAATCTCATATCCCATTGGTACTAACCATTTAATTCTTAGTTCTACTACTTTAATTAGGGTATGGTTAGTATCTACCAAGAAACATATGTCATGTTCATACTCCTCAACCAATTGTCTCGATATCTTGCTCCTTGCATCCATCCTATCTTTGAATTTTTAAAAATAAACATCCATTATACTCACAAAGTTCTCACCCAAACTTTGTATCAAGTCATTGATTTGCAATGTCACTAGTTTGTCGATTGTCCAATTTACATTACCGATGGAAGGGGAAAAGTTTAAATGCACATAAAAGAATATGCAAAGTAACAATGATCCAAACTTACATTTATTTTTCTTTTCTGACTAAATTTTCCTCATATTCTCTTCAACTTGTTTCAACAATAACTCAGCAAGATCCAACTAAAATCCCCTTTTCACTATTTTGCAAGCAATATCTACCACTCCACATGGTACACTGTTAGGTCTGCTGGATTGAAATATTTTGCAGCCTATGGCATATGCACCGAACCTAGTTTTGGGATCAACTATTGTATTTATTTTCAATCCTCTGTCATCCCATTCTGCTCCAATAGTTTTCTCCAACTTGGTTCTCGGTGCACTCCTCAATGCTTTCACTTTGTCTATTGTAGGGTAACCTGTTACTACGCGAATGATATCCTCAGTGATTTTCATAGGCTCATCTAACCATATTTTTCCATCATGAAAATGGCTTAGAATAATTCTTATCCATTCATACTTAAATACCCTTGGGAAATGTAGGGCATTGATCAAACCCTTAACTTCTAGATGTGCATGATCATCCTTGAGTTTCCCATCAATACTTAGCTCTTGAAAAGAAGATGGAGCTCTAAGTCACCTACCTCTCAAAATTTTCAATGAATATACGCGCGTATGTCTTCGACCAAAAAAACCCTAGACGGAATGCTTGAGAAATCTCCAGTCTTGTTGGTTTGCGAAGTGACTTCGGGGTGAAGTTTGTACTTTGACTCATTATATGCTGTAGATAAAAATAACCTAGCATCCTCCTCAATTATAGCCTTATATTTGTCAAATTTTGATGTGGATGCCATTGTTCTTCATTTTAGGGCTTCAGGAAATATCAGTGCAATAGCTCGGTGATGATAGCACTTACTCGTAATAATGATGAAACTGCTCAAAATCCTTCAAATCTTTGTTCAATCGCTTTGAAAATCCTTCTCTCAAATTCTCTCTAAAGTCTCTTAGCTCTTCATGATCACAATGTGAAAAATAAGCTAAGTCCATTGTGTATTTATAGTAATTTTCAAATTCCCGCTCAAACTTTTTGCAATAAATGCTTGACCTAACATGGCTCGGTAACAATAGTCACACTCAGTGTATATTTTGAAATGTCCATTGCTCAGTTAGCACATAAAAATTTACTCAGTCAATACTACAACTTGGTTAACCTTGCCCATAGTTACCGACTAGCAACTTCTCACTAAGTCTAGCATATACCGATTGTAAACACTTAAAGCTCATAATATGTAAAACCATAGTGCATCTTAATTCATGCAGAATTGGTATGTGAACACTTGATATAAGGAATTGTATGATACATATCACCGATTAGCATTAGCAGTTCCATACATACCTTTTCAACTTAGGTGAAGGTGGCGATGTCACCCAATCCAATGGATGAGGTGTCACCGACTGCATTACTTGACTCGACATTATCATCTGATGCTTTTCTCCACATAGTGTTTCTTATCCTTATGATATTTTCAATTGTATTTCCATTCTCATAAGTTTTTGTTTCTAGTGCTCGATCTCTGTAATCTTTACTTAAGTGACCAACCTTGTGACAATGTAAACATGCCATACCAGTGTTTGTCTAGTTGTGATATTTGCCTCTCGAGTTCTTCCTCATGCAATTAGCTGCTATATGTTCATATCTTTCACATGTTGTACAACTAACCCATGTGTTGTAATCCCAAGTATAAGCATTACCTTGTCTTCTCAGTTGATAGGTCTTGTTTTGTCCTTTCAGTGTCCAAACTTTCTTCATCTTTGTTCTACATTCTTGTGATGTATGTCCATGCATGTTGCAAGTGCGAAATTGTTTCTCCATGTAGGGTTTGTTAGGAATCCTATTCAACTTAGATCTGCACTCGTGTCTGATGTCCATACTTGTTACAACTATAACAATAACCATTAAACTTAGGAGTGGTTTTAGGATTACCTTTAGCTTTACTCCTGCAAACATTTGATGTGTGGCTCGGTTTACCATAGTGATAGCATGATAGTTTCTTAGATCTTTGATTTGTATAGGTATTCATATGTTTATCTTATTTTGATGATACTCCTTGCTCAGTGTAGCCTAATCTAGTAGTACTTCCAAGTCCTCTTTGACTGATCATAAATTCATCAATTTTCTTGGAACTATCTTCAGCTTTCTTAATCATTTCATTGTATTGTTACTGCATCTTGAATTCATTTTTCAGTCGCTCATTTTCTTCTCTGAGTTCACCAATGTCCTCTAGTTTCCTTTTAATCTCAATATTCACTCAGTTGACTTCCTGGCATATAACAACCATTTGATTAGAGATTTCAAAATGATGTTCGGTAAGTCTCAATATCTCAGATTCTTTCTCTTGTAGTTTCTTAGTCATTTGTCTTTTGTCTTCAACAGCCAAGTTTCTCTCTTGTTTAGCTTGCCTAGCATTGTTCATGACATCAATCATTCTCACCATTTGAGCTTCTTGTCCGATCTGTAGGGCTTTAACTTGTTCAGTAAGATGAATATTTTTCTTAGATAAATCAAATATTCCTCCTTCAAATATGTCAGATATACTACATGAGCTAGATCTAGTTGATTCAAAAAGATCATCAATATCTTCTTGATGATAGTTAGTTTCACTGTACCGAATAGCCATATCCTTTCTCTGAACTAGTAAATTCTTCAATTCATCCATTGCTTTCTTGTATTATTCAATGAAGATTTGCATTTGAATCTTTTGATTTTCAATTGTCTTGTCCAACCTATATCTCTCCATCCTAAGATCTTTCCTATTCAATGGTTAAAGTTCCAAATAAGAAACTTGGCTCTGATACCAATTGTTGGGATAGGAAAGATATAGTATTGAGAGGGGAGGGGTGAATCAATACCCTCAAAAACTTTCACTATTAACAATCTGAAATAGTAGTGCTTAACTAACCAACTGAGTCCATTGTTTACAACATACATTCAAATAACTTGTAAATATAAAATGCATGAAAAAAAAATAAAAAATATTCATGAAAATTTTAACTAATGACTCAAGTATTTTGGTTACATAGAAACCCTTGTTAGAAGGTAAAAACTGTGGTGGGGATGACACCCACAAATTTTTCACTACTACAGTGAATAAAGTATGTCGATTAAGGATACAATTGTGATCACTTTTGATGATCTTACCCTATTAGGAGTAACATAAGATCGATTAGATCTACATTGTAAAAGGATTTTAACAACACCAAATAAGTGTGCACTCGGTTAGGATATTTACATAAGACTATTAAGTCTACTCTGTTAAGAGATTTACAATCCTGCTACAATGGTTAAATTGATAACAATAGAATATATGTAAATGACAACTTATGTTTGTCTGAATCAGATCTATGAAATACCAAATAGATATCACCTCAAAGTGTAGAATATAACTCTATGTCCTATTTGGTATCCTTGTATGTTTCTGATAAACTGATACTATTTTTGATAACTTTTCATTCATGCAAACCCTTGTTTGATTATAGATGTCTTGTATGCGGCTACTGCTTCATGATCTCCTTATCATGTATAAGTCAAAATCACATTTATTACAATTATATAACACACTACTTTGACCTAATTAGGTTTGCAACATCTTAGAAAACATAAGATCTACGGTGTACAAAAATAACCTAGATCTAACTGTTACATAGGAATCATCAAGAAATGAAATGATTACATCCATAATAAATGTGTCTCGATCTTGGTAAAACATTTGTAGATCCATGTAAACCATTTGCATAGAGATATGTGTCATTTTTTATTACTATGCCATTTCCTGAATAACTCGGTAAACATTACATTCATTGTTCGGTGTTTAAACTGATGCTCGATGTGTAGAATGCTTGGTGTTCACTAGCTCGGTACTCGGTAATTCCTAATGCTCGGTAAACATGCTCGGTATGAAGGCTTTATAATTTCAGCCATCTGACTTGTGTAACTCCTTATTCCAACCTTTATTGACTTGATAGCTTAGATTACTGTCTGAACTTGTTTGATACTAATGACAATACTTAATGCTCAAATAGAGATAACACAAGAGATCTTTCTTCATTTGAATTCATCAATTCCTTGTTCCTACAAGAAGAAAATGAAGCCTTTTAGAATCTTGTACAATTATTTACTTTCCTTGGAGTTGTGATCTTCAATCAACAAGTCCCTTGTGTCTTTCACTGGGATCATGCCTCCCAGTCGTGTGAGTCACTTGTATCTTGTCCTAATGTTGGCTGCCTTATCTTGCAAGTCCAAATTCACAATAATGAGCTTCCTTGGCCCTTGGCATAAAATATTATATTCAATTTATTCATATAGAGAGTGTGATTCTCACTATAGTTTTTCCCACTTTAGGTTTCCCAAGTAAAAATATAGTGTTCACATATTTTGTGTTCATTGCATTATTTTCATTGATGATTATCTAGATAATGATAATTCATAAGTGTATGTGATAAAAAAAGTGTAAGGATTTCTCAAGACTTATTCACCCCCTAATCCACTCCCTTCAATCTAGCAACATTTCAACATCACATGTGTACCTATAAAATAACCTCATTAAACTATCACATGTTTTTCCACTTTATACTGAAATGGGAGAGGAATAGCACAAATAGTGTTCCAAAATAATGTACCATAAAACATGGTAAAATGCAAAAACTCCCACCTTCAAAATGAAGAAAATCTTTACAGAATAGTAAATGTAACTCTCAATGAGTCTCGAATAGGAAAAGTAATATTTGAGCTAATAATATACTATATAGGGGGAAGCGTGAGATGAGGATAAGAAGTGTAACACACCCCACTTTTTTGTGGCCAACTATACCTCAAAAGGGACACAAAGGAATAGATCATCTAAGAAAATCCCTCAAGGTTTTGGATCCAAGTAGATTAGCACTACAAAAGTGATGTAGGAGTACCAACGCAAACAAAGATCCAAGAGCTAGGAAAGAAGATACAAGTTCCTTTAAGCCTAGGGTTTGGAAATTAACTAGGAAAGAAGGAAAGATGCTAAATCTAATAAAATATGACACATCTAAAAGGTAAATACATGAGGTAAATAATGTAAATTGAAAATTCACTTTTAATAGAAAATTTCCATTCAAACTTCTATTTCTTCACTTAGAACTACTCATAATAGTGAATTGGGTTGAATCTAGACCTGAAACTATGAGACAAATAAAACCCAAAAATCCTTATGCTCTAGGAATAGGTTGATTTTTTAGGCCTATATCGACTTGGGGTTGGCCTATACCCAAGACTAGATCTAACTTAGGCCTAGACATTCTCTGTTGAATTCTCTATCTCTAGATATGTGACCGTGTCTTATTCCAAAACTCCCAAAAAGTAGATTTGAAACTCCTAAAAACCTGATCTTGCAAGAAAAATGATTTTTCTTAGTTTTTGAGGGGCTTGCCTTGGTCAAGCCCTAGTTGAGGAATCAATCTTAATTGTAAATATGAAAGTATGTATGTAAAAAGTAAAGAAAATGTGTGAATTCACCTTACTTTTGTAGAAACCCTTGAGGAGGATTCAGATCCATATTCCACAAGGATGAAGAAGTGCTCCAATGTAATTAAATCTTGTAGAAGAGTAGGATGTCTTAATTAGATGCAATAGATCCACCTCACCAAGTCAATAGACAAATGGATCCATATGTTCTCTTGTACTCAAATCGGATATGTAAGAATGAAGAATGAAGAATCCCTTCCTTGATTGCCAACTCCACTATCATCAAGGGAGGAAGCTAGATCTTGAAAGGTGGATGTAAGAACATGATAGAAGGATGAAAATACCTCCAACAAACTCCTTGAAATATCCTTGAAAGATCCTAGAATGAAAGAAATCTCTTATGCTTGAAGTCTTGAAGTGTTGCAAAAGGATCTCTTTGAATGCTCCAAAAATGCTTATGAATGCTTGTAGAATGCTCTTGAATGCATTATGAAGGCTTGTATTCATGTGTGATTGAGTGTAAGAACTTTTGTATGTATCAAATGAAGAGGGAATGCCTCTATTTATATACCCATTTCATCTCTGAAATTGAAAAGGGTCGACCAGAAGGCAGGAAGAAATTTGAAATTTCAAAAGGACCTGGGATCCCAAAGAGGGTGAACCAGAAGGTTTGGGCTGAAATTCGGCCTAGACCTAAGGGCCAAGGATGAAATTTGGTCTATACCTAAAGGGAAAGGCCTTTCACAATTTCCTGGGGGTCTCAAAAAGCGGGAAAAAGAAATGAAGAAAGGGACAAAAAAGGGCCCGAACTAGCATAGAAGCATATGCACATCTATTGATCTATACAAGGTGTTTAAATTGAGTCTAAAGAATCCACTAAGGAGGGATAAAAATGTCCTAAAATGGGTGCTTCCATTTTAAGACGATACATTTAGCCCCCACTTTAGCAAGAGTACAGGCTCAACACAAACTCTTGGTAAAGTAAAGAAAAAGGCATAAGATGATCTCATCATGATCAAGGAGACAAAGAATCAATCAATTCCCCATCTAAATCAATTCCTTGTTAACTCCAAAATCATAAAAAGAGAGATATCACTAACAGAAACAAAAAATAAAAGAAGCATGATTAACTTGCCTAGTAAGAAGTGTACATCTTATTGTGAAACACATAAAGAGATAGAGCTATGCCAAAAGATGGCATTGAAAGGTATAACAAGTGTGTATGCATGCTAGTCAACCCATCGAGGATTCACCCTCAAGAAAATTATTTTCCAAAAGAGAAAAACAAAAAAGGAGGTGATCCAAACCTAAGGATGCATACATCCTTAAGGGATCAAAGAGAGAAACTGCAAAGGGATCAAACTTCTAAATTGTTTGCAATCCAAGAAGAGATCAAAATATAATCCAATCTTTAGGATTGTGTACTAATCCATAAAGGGATTCAATAAAGAAAATTTGTTTATAAAATTGAGTTTGTGTAAAAAGTGAGTAGAGTGTATGCCCCCACGTTAAAGCTATTGCAAGCACCTTAATGGGAGAAATGACTTTAAAGGAGCATACATGCATCCACTAGATATGTATTTTAAATGCCCCCAAGTGAAGACAAATCAAGGGAAATAGGCACATATAACATAAAGAGAAGCACAAAAGAGATCTACTAACTCTGGGGTCGGTATGATCATAAGATAATATATGAAATATTATGTCAGATAAAATGTCATCATTCCGCAAAGTAGAACTACAACACAATGGAGGAAAAACACATAAGAGTTATGAAGAATAATCTTTTGGGGCTAGCATCACAGATACCCAAAAATATTCAGTACTACCATCTCACAAATCCCAAGTGAACTACACAAAGGCACATTTACAAACAATGGCACATGTACAAAAAAACATGTAACAACATATAGAAGAAGCAATATACAAATATAATAATGATACAACATTTGTGATTCCTTTATCACCTTGTGCCAATGGATCAATAAGGGTCGTTTAAAGAAATATAAACAAGCATATAGAAAATACAACATGGGGGAAGCACAACACAACACAACATCACACAAAGACTACTATGCTAGAGAAGCTAATCAAGCACATCACTTGCCCCCCCCCACCTCCCCCCCATCTTGGTCTATATAATGTAGGGAAGGTGGGAAACTCGCAAGAGGATAAAAATCCAACATAGTAGGAACAATAGCCAGTTCCAAATAAGGACCATTTTGAGGGTCACTATATTCGAGACTAGGAGTAACTAACAATTGTTTAGAAAGAATGTTAGGAAAATCATGATCAATATCAATAGTTTCATATTCCTCATTATCACTATCATGTAAAGCATTGTTAGTATCAATAGGATCATCAATTTTATCTTCCTCATCAATATTAATCACAATAGAATCTAAAATGCAAATAGAATCATCATGTTTATCCATTTTAACATTATTAGGATCATTAACTTCCTCCATAGGCTCAAGCATGGGCTATTCAAAGGAAGGTAAGATGGTTTGGGAAGCATGCACACATGCCTTGGCTTTAGCTTGACATTTCTTTCGATGGTCACAAGTATGTCGGTTACATTTGGTCTTACTAGAGATAGGTTGCAGAGTGAGATCAATCAACATTGGTTCCTTTTCTCCTTACGAAAGGGGGGGGTGTAGAAGGAACCACACTAGGTTGAGAGATAGGAGTAGGAGGTTTCTCAATGTAATTCAAAGAGTTATACAAAGGAGGTATAGGTGGTGTAGGAAAAAGACCACGAGTAAGATCAAGCTTAGGCATACTTAACTCAGTGATATTTCTATGTTTATAGGATTGATAGGATCAGAAAAGGTAATCAGGATGAGTCAGAGGTTTTGTAGGTAAGGAAGGCCAAAATAAGTCAAGGGAAACACAATCCCTAGGCCTAGAAGGGTGATAGAGACTATGGTTGATTAACTTAATCTCTCCATCACAAGGAAATCTGATGCATTTGTGAATAGGAGAAGCAATGGCTTTCATGGAAGACAACCAAGGGAGACTAAGGTTCACTTGAAATTGATTGGAAGTAGGGAAGACAAAAAAAATTACTATCCACTACTTTACCACAAAGCTCAACATGCAAGGAGATGGAACCATGAGGTCTATAAAGGAATCAATTACATGTTTGAGTCCAAGCATCTATTGTATCATAGAAATAACATTGTAAATATTTATGAAGGAGATTATCATTAGTGATAATATTCACCATAGACATAGGATCATCAAGACAACCATAAGAAGGAGTCCTAGCAACCCTAGTAGCAATGTAAAGTGGACCATCAAGAACCTTAATGGTTTTAGAATGGTCAAAGGTAATAAAAGTCTCTCTACTATGTTTAGGTTGAGGTTCAGGTGTAGGTTCATACTCCACATGATTAACAACATGGCTGTTTTCTTCTTTCAACATTTCATCATAGGCAATCTTCATAGAAGATGAAGAAGATTGGGCAATAGTGTTGGTAGAATGTGAAGGTAAATGATTGGTATAAATCTAAATATTTTGGTTAGTAGGTGCTACAAATTTGTCTCCACTACTATCATTGACATCAACAGACAAAGCATTGGAATCAATCAAGTCTTGTATAGTATTCTTCAAGGAATAATACCTCTCGGTATCATGGCCAGGTTGACGATTATATTGGAAAAAGGTTGGAAGCCATCGTAGAGGGATGAATGAGTTTAATAGGAGGAATTTTAATGATATTAGCATTTAACAACTTTTCTATTTCAGTTTGTAAAGACTCAAAAAGAGGAGTATACTTACGATTTGGGCATAAAACAGAGGAAGAAGAAGTGACACCTTTGGATACAATGACTACTTGTTCATCTACCGTATTTGATGCCTTGTTAATATTAACATAGTTTTTTGGTTTGTGATATTTATTCTGATTAGAGGTGGCATCACTCTTAATAGTAGGTACATGAGCCATTGGAGTGGTTCTCTCAAATTGACTCACTTGTAATTAATAGTAGTGAAGCACTACACAGAGTTGGGAAAAGAGGTAAATTTAATAAGAAAAATCTTATCTCTAATGTATTTTTGTAAATTAGAAATAAACATGTATTGTAAATCAATATTAGGCACATGATAAGAAATTTGAGCATAAAAATTCTTAATTCTACCAATGAAGTCAGTAACCTTTTCTTTCACTCCTTGTTTTCAATGCATCAAATCAGTCAAAGATACTTGTGGACCAATATTATTTTGAAATTATTGTATGAAGGCATTAGCAAGATTTTGGAAAGAATCAATAGAATAAGGAGGAAATGAACAATACGACTATAAATCCTTGTCACAAAAGGTCCTAGTGAACAAATTAGTCATAATCCTATAATCATGGGCATAGTCACTACACAGGATTTGAAAGGTCTTAACATGAGTCACATGGTCACCCTTAAACTTAGATTGAGTCAAGAAAGAAAGTTGTTGTTGTAAGGACGAAATTGTTTGAACAAGCTAGTGATGGTGGAACCATTATATGAAATAGGATGCATAGACACATTAGATACACTAGGGAAAGTGTATGGAACGACACAGATAGTAGAAGTAACTTGAGGAACACTTGGAACCATGATAGGAAGAGGATTGGAATGGGTATAGGGGACACTATGATAAGAAGGTTGTGAGGTAGGAAATGAAAGAAGCAGAATACTCGCAAGAAGAGATGGAATGAAGGCATTAGGAAGACTTATATTGAAAGAATTTTAAACTTGCATAGATGTGATCACAAGAGAAGGTGCATATGTAGGAATGCTAGACATAGGAATGGAGATAGGCAATGAAGGTTCAACACTAATAGCAGGTGAAACATATCCTAACTCCTTAGCTTCTTTGGCTAAAGGCTTAACATTAGAAATAATGAGGTGAGAGATACCACGTAAAAGGTTAACACCATTCCCATCAATATGGATAACTTTCTTGATAGCTTCAATAGTGACAATAGTATTTGGGTTACGATTCTCTTGAATAAGCCAACTTTCCATCTTCTCAAGGTCACTAGTAAGCTTTTGGACTTGAACGGGAGGAACTCTTAGGGCTTCATCTTCATCATGGGATGAATGAGAAGATTTATTCTCTGTGGAAGGGTTAGGATCATGAGAGATCATGTTATCATCAAGATTCCTAGGGAAGAAGGAATAATTACGGTCAAAGAAACCCATGAATCTACGAATTCTTCTAACCAGAATGCTATAGGTTGGACTAAAGGTAATGCAAATCATACACAAAGGAAAGAAAATTTAAAGGGAGATCACATAAAGGGTTATCAAACACCAAGGGGAGATCTAACCAGAACAAAGTATGAACTATAGATCTAAATCCAACTATGAAATGAAATGCAAAGAAGACACAATGCATACACAACGCACATAATGTAATCTATCTATGAAACAAAGAAGGTAAGACACACAAAGGGAATCTAACACCCAATCAAAAGATACAAATCATAAAAGTGTTGGGTTCACCAAAATGTACAGGGGGAAAAGTGAGATGAGGATAAGAAGTGTAACACACCACACTTTTCCATGGCCAATTATACCTCAAAAAGGCCACAAAGAAATAGATCATCCAAGCCAAGCTCCCAAGGTTTTGGATCCAAGTAGGTTAGCACTACCAAAGTGATGTAGGAGCACCAAAGCAAAAAAAATCCAAAGATCCAAGAGCTAGGAAAGAAGATACAAGTTCCTTTAAGCCTAGGGTTTGGGTATTAACTAGGAAAGAAGGAAAGATGCTAAATATAATAAAATATGACAGATCTGAAAGGTAAATACACAAAGTAAATAATGTAAATTGAAAACTCACCTTTAGAAGAAAAGTCCCATTCAAACCTATATTTCTACACTCATAACTACTTAGAACAACGAATAGGATTGGATGCAGACGTGAAACTGCAAGACAAACAAAACCCATAAATCCTTTTGCTCTAGGACTAGGACAAATTTTTAGGTTTATGCCAACTTGGGGTCAGCCTAGACCCAGGAATATGATGAAATTTGGCCTAGATCTTCTCTTCTGAACTCTCTGTCTTCATATATGCGAGTGTGTCCTATTCTGAGACTCCCGAAAAGAAGATCTGAAACTCCTGAAAACCTAATCCTACAAGAAAAATGATTTTTTTTTTTTGAGGGGTTTGCCTTGGTCAAGCCTTGGTTGAGGAATCAACCTTAAATGTAAATACGAAAGTATGTATGTAAAAAGTAAAACAAATGTATGAATTTACCTTACTTTTATAGAAACCCTTGAGGAGGATTCAAATCCCTATTCCACAAGGATGAAGAAGTGTTCCAATATAATTAGATCTCGTAAAACAGTAGGATGTCTCAATAAAATACAATAGATCCACCTCACCAAGTCAATAGATCAATGGATGTAGATGTGCTCATGTACTCAAATCGAGTATGCAAGAATGAAGAATGAAGAATCCCTTCCTTGATTCCCAACTCCACTATCATCAAGGAAGCTAGATCTTGAAAGGTCGATGCAAGAACATCAAAGAAGGATGTAAAGGCCTCCAATGAACTCCTTCAAAGCTCCTTGAAAACTCTTAGAATGCAAGAGATCTCCTATGCTTGAAGTCTTGAAGTGTTGCAAAAGGATCTCCTTGAATGCTCCAAAAATGCTTATGAATACTCTTGAATACAATAGAAGGCTTGTATGTGTGTGTGATTGTATATATTTGCTTGTGTATGTATCAAATGAAGAGGGAAGACCTCTACTTATACCCATTTCATCTCTGAAATAAAAAAGGGTGGACCAGAAGGTGAGAAGAAATTTGAAATTCTGAAAGGGCTCGGGATCCTGAAGAGGGTGACCCAGAAGGTCAAGGTCGAAATTCGGCCTAGACTTGAGGGTCAGGGCCAAAATTTGGCATAGACCTAAAGGTCAGGGTTGAAATTTGGCGTAGACCTAAAGGGCATGGCCTTCCAAAATTGCCCCCGGGTCTTAGAAAGCGAGAAAAAGAAGCGGGGAAATAGATAAAACAAGGCCTGAATCGACACAAAAGCATATGCACATCCATGGATCTATACAAGGTTTTTGAATTGAGTCCAAAGCATCCACTAAGGAGGGCTAAACATGTCCTAACATGGGTGCTTCCATTTTAAGATGATACGTATACATTTTTTACTTGTAACTCCTCCATAGTCACACACATCACAAGATAGGGATCTCAATTCATCTCCTTGCATGCATGTGTATCCCACTCACAATGCAAGATTCTTTGCTACTCAATTATAAAACCCAAGTTAAGGAATCTACTAAAAATAACTTTGTAACCTTGATTTCCAACTCCACCTCTTTCGGGAATGCCATTACAACTAATATTCCCAGTCAACAAGGAGAATATTTATTTGTACTTTTTTCTGGATTCAATTATGTGTGATTCTTTGACATCAACATTGTAGATCACACTCTATTATCTATGATTAAGATGTAGAAAGAGAGTTGATGGAGAGAAGTGATAAATTGTATACCAAGAAGGCATAAAAAGAGAGGGGTGGGTGAAGGAGAGTGTATGTGGTTCAAAGTTAGTAAATAAACCACAAAGACCATACAAAAGAAAAATATATAGAAATAAATAAGACACACACATATGTTTATAAGAAAGATAAGTATAAATACCAATATTATATACTTGAACTAAACAATACGAAAAAATAACATAAAAAAATATAAATAGATGGGATAAAATAAAACTCAAAATAGAAAAATGATAAAATGAAGAGAATATTAAAAAATATCTCATAGACGTTCAAGTACACAGTCAAATATTTTTAAAAAACACATAAGAATAGTATACAAGGATTGCAATTAAATATCTGAATATCTTGACACCAACTTGTAGACACACATTTCAACTCAATTAATACATAATCAATTTGCAAACTTTAAAAATATTCATTTGAATGAAGACTAAAAATCTAATATTATACTAAATTAATTTCTAACATCTTTAACATTACTTATTATTCAAATTCAAATTCAAACTAATTATTATTTTTAATCTATTTCAATCCCACTCTTCCAGAGCACTAACGAAATCTATCCAATATCAATCTCAACTCATATACATAAACTAATAATTTACTAAATTACTTTAATTATCTAATTAATCTAAACACTAATATCCCCTTCATTATGATAATGTGTTTCCTCTCAATAAATGGCACAAATTTCAAAAATATATTTGAACAATTATTTAAAAATCAAAACTAGAGAACATTCCAAATGAATATCTTAAATATCACCATAATGTGATGCACATGATGAAAGTGGACCACATTAAAAGTCATCACGCGCCTGCCCTTCCCCAACGTTAACGGCACTAGTTTAGGACACGAATTAAATGTACCATTTCTTTCGATTATACAATTCATAGCGCTCTCTATTAAGCCCCACGGTTACATGGGAATGCCCTCTAGCTCACGTCTTAGTACACACTAATATTAATTGCCCTAATCAATACATGCATCTTTCCCATTTGTTGCTTGTAAGCAACGGCATTGGCAATGTGACCTCGTTAATGTTCCTACGTCACTAGGACTAACTAGTCACCCATATATATCATCTTTGGGGAGACAAGTGTAGGTATATATTATGTTTACAAAAACCTGTTGTTGAGCTAATATAACGACTCTACCTAGTCTTACTTTAGTGTAATTATGGCACATGGATATGGTCTATTTTTTTATAAAAATATTTTTTTGATAAAAGCAATAGTAAAATCAGGGTGTTGTCTCATAGTACAAATAGAGAACCATTCTAAAGGATTAACACTAGACGACCATTAATAGCACATTAACAAAAACTAGTGAGCAATAGCCAAAATAAGAAACAACATCCTAAATTTACCTCTATCAAAACTAAAGGACCAGTTACGACCAAACCACCAAGCATAGTCATAGAACCACATAACCAGTAAAGTAAAGCAGATATGTTAGGATATAGATGTCGACATCTTTATTTTCATATAGCAAGATTATAATGATATGAACAATCATGTATCTAAACTACAAGCCTCCTTCTGCTAAACACTCATGTGTATCTATATTGTTATATAGCAGAGTACAATGATACGAGTAAGCATGCATCTAAATTATAAGCGTCTTTTGACTAAGCATCCATGTATGAGGGGATCCAGTCTATTCAAACTTGGTGCAAATGTGCCTCTATAGATTTGAACCTCGGTAGCTCGCTTCTATATTACATATTCTCATCCTCGCCAATTGTGCTCAACCAATTCAACTACAACCATTTGGTATGTTCAACTTATTTAGAAATGTGTAATGGTGAAAAGTGTGTATACTTAGTGGAGTTATGTTTCTTAAGTTGGGTTTTGGATTAATTTTAAGGACTTGTGTTTTTTGGGTAGAGGCTTTGTCAATTTTGGTTTTGGGACATGGTTCTATTTATGCATAAATTTTGAGAGTTTTATTGTATGTTTTAACTTATAATGTTTTTTTATTGAAAACATTATTTATTGTGTGGTTGTTTAAAGCATATGATTTTAGCACATGATTTTGATGGGCTTTGTGGTCTCAATAATTCTAGTTTTAAGTCACACTCAAAAAAATAAAACTTAACTCTTGTTTAGTTAATTGAATTGATAGTTTTTATTTTTGCATGTGATCTACAAGGACAACAATGACTTAGACTAGTTTCGTGATATAGATTTGACTCTCATGTTCAAGTTCCAAATTGTACCTTGCATGATGTATTTTCAACACACCATTCTTTGTTGTATGTTGTGCCAAGTATTTAATACTGTGCCTAGGTCATATAAAAGAAATCATATTTAATTCATTATCTATAGAGCATTTAGGATTAATTATCACTTTATACTGGCAAGAATCACTAACTTTTAGCATCTAGCCTCTCAAAACCTCTCTTGCCCCTATCAAGAACTCTACTCTTTATCAACTAAATTGAATGCATTACTTCATTATGAACAAATTCCAAAATCCTAGTTTTTAAAGTAGGTCAACATATCATCCTTTTTACACATTATTCAAGTATATAGTTTTAATCACTACAACAAACACAACATTGTTGTTTGCATCACTACTAATTGTCTTCTAATGCTATCAAACTCAATTGAATTAGATCTAGGGGTTTAGCCAAGGAGAAATCCTTACAAAAGCAAGTTTCAAAAGGTGTTCATCCATATCGTCATTTTTAATTATAGATTTGTACAGTTTAGGTGAACCTTTATTTGTAGGTATCAAAGGCATGCAAACAAACATCATAATTGAATACAAATAAAATGTTATTTTCATGACTATGAGATTTGATTTATAAATTAAAAAATAACTCTTATAGTAGGGAATTGACATAATTACTACATAATCACATGATTCCTTGATTATATTTTCCTATTTATTTGTATTAAATCCAAGATCAAATATAGATAACTCAACCACCACACTGAATCAAATTTATTTGCTTCTCATCAGTAATAAAACAAACATTTACATTTTGTTATTTCAATTTATTTTCATATCCAATTAAATATGTATATTTTAGTCAACTCAAATACCTTAAACTGGTCTATTAAGTTTAATATATATTTTTTAATAACTTAATAATATCAACTCTATTATATAAATATCATAAATTTGTTTCAACCCACAAACAAGGGTATCTTCCATAATATACTTAATTCTTCATATGTTGACCTATGTACTAAAGTCAGATTGAAAAATGAATTATAAAATAGAATAAAAGATTTTCCATATTCAAATAAAAAAAAATAGTATATAAGACAAGAGACCTTGTCATGTTTCATACCTTTCTGGTTTTTGAAACGAGGTAAAAAACCTACATATATATATATATATATATATATATATATATATATATATATATATATATATATATATATATATATATATATATATATATATATATATATATATATATATATATATATATATGGGTAAAAGCACAATCGGGTGTCACCCTTTTGGCTAACCTGACTAACTCGGCCGAGTCATACTCAGCCGAGTAGGACTCGGCCGAGTCCTACTCGGCCGAAGAAGGGGAGGTGCCACGGGGCACCGAGTGGCACCTACGTGGCCGCGGAGACTCGGCCGAGTCCTACTCGGCCGAGTAGGACTCGGCCGAGTCTACGCGGGACTACTAATAGCCCGCTCAATGGTTTTAGCCCCTCATTTGAACAGTGAGGGGCTAAGGAAAGCGGCTAAAGAGTGATAGTGCAACTCGGCCGAGTCAGAGGTAGATTTTTTTTTTATTTTTTTTATTTTTTTGTTTGTGTTTTTTAGTTATTTTTTATGTATATATGTTGTTTAAATATTTTTTAATTATTTTTTTAATATTCATATGTAAAAAAAAGTCTTTTCTTAATATGTATTGTATTTACTTTTAAAAATGTACAAAATTAACAAATAAAACTTAAACATAGAAAACATATATAATTTAAGTAAAATGTAAACTGGAACGTTTAAAAACATGAAATAGTCCACCTACCCTTGAGACATTTAATAAGACCATTAAAACCTAATAGGATGGATGTAATTATAAGATCCAATATTTAACTTAATAATATCAAAATTAAAACATAATGGACTATCTACTCTTACTGACCTAATATGAACACTTTTAAGACTTAACATCCACTAAATATGACCTATTAGGACCCTTAAGACCTAATAGGACCACTTAAGACCTAATAGAACTTAATAGGTCAAAATAGTTCACCCTCACTTGGCTCAATAAGACCTAATTAAAACCTTTAAGACCTAATGTGACCCTTAAGACCCAATAGGACCCAAATGACAAGGACAAGTGCAACCGCTACCTAGGTTAAATGACTAAACAGTGTAGTAAGCAACTTACCTTATGCATTCAATAATCATCATTGTTCGAGTTATATTGTTTTCATGTCATTAGATCAAGTTATATATTAAAACAACTTTTCTTTATAGCATGCACTTTTATTTTATTTCATTGTTGACTCCTGATAAATTAATCCTTAAGTTTTAAGTTGTCATGTTTTTTAATATTGAACAAAGTAGTTTAATAATGACTAGATGCTATATCAATAAATGGAAAGAAACAAAATAGACTAGCATAACCAAAACACATAATAGTCACAAAAATGTTGAAATAAAGTATCATTATCCATTGTAACACTCTTTGATTTAGCCCAAATATTTAGTATATATCTTTGAAATTGCATTACTTTCTTTTTGATATTTTAGAGTTGGACCATGATATTGGCATTCATCTTTATAAGACCTATAGTTGTGAGACAGGAAAGGCAATATGAAGAAAGATGTCATAGTAAATCCTAAGAATTATATAGTTATCTGATAACAATTATTAGATAACATTTGCATACTAATGTGTTTTAACTTATCACACTTTGTAATACAAAATTAATCATTTAATTATTATCAAGCCACAAGAAAACTATACCATCAATATCATATAACTTTCTATAAAGCCAAGGTAGCCAACTAAATTGATTTGAAATAGTATTGTTTGTTTGAACACTTTGCTATCATTGAACTCTTAACACTTTTCTTTTGTATTGATTTATTATTGTTAGTAGATTGAGTAATTAAACATTTTTGTCTAGTGCCAATATTATTTAATCAATTCAATTAGTTCTCTTTAATCTTAGTCATGGTCTAGATTGTCATATTTCCTTATTCTATTTGTCATGGCCCATGGATGATCAAACTCCCCTATGCATTTTTTTTAGTCTAAATAAGTATAGTGCTGGATATTATCAAAACTATTATTTTCATCCTTTGCTAAGAAAATTCCTATTTATCAAAATGAATAAAGCCCTAACTCTTATTATATCTAGGATACCTTAATTATAAGGTCATCTTTATTTTTAGTTGCCTAAAGTTACCAAACTAAGGTTTTGATACTATCTAAAACTTAGGATAAAGTATTTTCCTATGAAAGTTCCATAACACATTGTGGTAATCATCACACAGTCAAACATTACAGAGTCCCTCTAAGAGAAGGTTAATACCCAATAGGACCCTTAAGACAAGCTCATAAGACCCTTAAGATGAGCTCATTTAAGACCAGGTTAAGAACCATAAGACGATCTCATAAGACCCTTAAGACGAGCTCATAAGACCCATAAGACCAGGTTACTTTCAACCTAATTAAGACTCTTAAGACTCTTAAGACCCATGAACCCCTTTCCAAATTATTATACATTTTCACCATTTCTTTTAGTATTTAATTTCAATATAATGTTTTTCCCTCTCTAGTTATGGAAATTTGTACAAATTAATTTTTGTCATGTGTGTAAAGTAAATATGTACATGTAAATATGCATTCAAATTAGTAAATATGCGTGCACATGAATTAGTTCTACTACCATGATTGAATACATGTGTAAATGCCTTCAAGTTTAAATTATGTTTTTAAATATTTAAAAATATTACACATGTGCATATGTAAATGCATGAATTTAAATATTTAATTTAATATAATTTAATTTATATTATGTAAAAATGCATTTGAAAATTAGTTCATGTGTGTTTGTTTGAAGTTTTTAAAATGTTTTCATGTTTACTTGAAGTATTGTACAACACATGTACAAATTGAAAGTTAGATATTTTTAATTTATTTAAATTAATTTGTAGATATATATATATATATATATATATATATATATATATATATATATATATATATATATATATATATATATATATATATATATATATATATATATATATATATATTTATTTATTTATCAATTGATTTTCTAATATTTGGATGTATGTATATGTGCACATGTGCCTACTTGCAGCGAGCATTTTTTATCTATATCTAGATCTAGATATATATTACCTTTGTGTGCATATCACTCATGGCTTCTAGTGGTTCAGATCAGAGTGTCCATGATAGTCATGGATCACGAGCTCCCTCAGACCATAATAGTACCCAGGCCCCACATGCTAGAGATAGTCGTAGAGATGAGACTATCTCTAGGATGCAGGCTGCTCTGACTGCATTAGAGCGAACACTGCAGAATAGTACTACTCTCCCTAATAGGGAGAAATTGACAGCTATACGCACTGAGCTCATGAGTATGATTCAAAAGGCTGAATCATACAATCCATATGACGATGTATCGATTGATGTTTTTTATCATAGCCTATCTAGCACTGTCATAGGGACAGTAGGTTGGAGGACAGTTGATTCAGATGTCTCAGTCACTCAGGTGAAGAACATGTTTGGCACCCATTACATCAATAAGAGGGTGGTTCGAGCATATAGGGTCACTTTTTGTACAGATGACATAGTGGCCCCTTTTATATATCCTAGATGGTTAGTAGCACATCATATGTGGCCCCAAAAGGATGAGGTGCCACTATATTTCTGCAAACAATTGTTTGCAGAGTTTCATTTGGGCTATGATGTTGACTACACAGATCTACCTCCACATGCTGGTCAGGGTCGGGGGAGATATCAGGATAAGTGTAGACGACCCGATATACCACAGCCCCCTAGTAAGAGGGCATTGGTGGGTCAAAACCTTTTGGTTCTTCCAAAAGGTTTGGAGGCCTACACTGGAGCTGGGCAGGTTGCAGCTGAGGACACACGTTTAGATATGTATTCTAGCATTGCCACCATTGCGACTCAGGTTGAGCAGTTTTCATCTGATCGTGTGGGTAGGTACATGCTTTGATCACGGACGAGTGCAGGTGTATCACCATCTAGTCCATTTTATGACCCATACATCAGATTTGATCTTCCTACTCCAGATGAGATAGGACAACTACCTGAGGA
Organism: Chamaecyparis obtusa; assembly: GCA_027943335.1. Classification (NCBI taxonomy): domain Eukaryota; kingdom Viridiplantae; phylum Streptophyta; class Pinopsida; order Cupressales; family Cupressaceae; genus Chamaecyparis; species Chamaecyparis obtusa. The sequence continues at coordinate 469,814 of BSBK01004354.1, forward strand.
TCGCGTGCGTGAGATTAGTGGTATGTTAGTGAGTGATCTCCTGGCTGCTTACCAGAGGATTTCTACATTGCATGGGATTGAGCCACGTGATTTACCTACTTTCATTGGAGGAGGACAGTGTCGTAGATCCTCCACAAGCAGCAGTCGAGGTCAGAGCTCAGATGCAGAGGCAGGTTCCTCTAGACAGAGTGTGGATGATCTTACATCGCCTCCACAGCATACACAGGCTCCCACACAGCATACACAGGCTCCCACACAGCAGACACAGGCTACGACCTCACGAGTTCATAGTAGATTCTCATATTTGCTTATGGACGACGCCATTGATCCTGATGCAATGTCCTTGCACTCTTCTGAGTTATCCAACCTTGGACGTGCATTACAGCAGGTACAAGAATCTGGATTTAATTTCAATTTATATAGATATACATGTGTACATATAGTTCTATATTTAAATTTAAATGTATTTAAATGTGGTACAGGACATTGCGACAGTTGCTGCATATGGAGATTTAGAGGAGCCTGTTGATCCGACTCATCATGATACAGAGGTACACTTGAAATAAATTAAAAATTAAAATTTTATAAAATTTATTTACATTTCAAGTTCTTATATATATATATATATATATATGTAACATTATATTTACATTTACAGACTCAGGTCCAGCAGGACGAGGATCCACACAGGCCCGCACATCTAGCACGTGATGGTGATCATCAACGTAGTTGATGTGTTCATTGATACATGTTTGGATTTTGTGATATATATGTATAGACACTTAAACATTGATGTACATGTTTGATTTTTGAGATATATATATATGTGTGTGTGTGTGTACATTTACATTGATATGTAGGTGCATGTTTTGTATATTGATCTATTTGTACATTGACACATGTTTGGATTTTGCACTATATAGACATTTAAACATTGATGTACATGTTTGATTTTTGAGATATATATATATATATATATATAGATCTATTTGTACATTGATACATGTTTCCAGATTTTGTAATTGAAGCCAAAAATTAATTGATCTTTAAAATTAATATTTAATTTATGTTCAATCTTTCATCAATCTAATTAATCAATCTTACTAAAAAATCTTTTTATATCAATTGTAAGTTTAAATCAATCTTTAAAATCTAACTTTATAATTAATCTTTAATTTCAATGTTCAATCTTTTTAATCAATCTTAGAAATTCAATCTATAGGTAAACCCCTTAAGCCCTATTATGCACCCTTAAGCCTTATCTAGATCAATTAATTGAAAATTAATTAATCAATCTTACTAAAAAATCTTTAATGAGTTGAAAGTTTAAATCAATCTTTAAAATCTTTAATGAATTGAGAGTTTTTAAATCAATCTTTAAAATCTAACTTTAAAATTAATCTTTAATTTCAATGTTCAATCTTTAATCAACATTAATCTTCTATGCCCTTAAGTACCTCTCATGACCCCTTAAGACTGAAAATGATCTAACATGACCCCTTAACCCCTAGCATGACCCCTTCAGCCCTTAAGTACCTAACATGACCCCTTAAGACCTAAAATGACCTAACATGACCTTAAGACCTAATTTGACCTCACATGACCTAATAAGACCCCTTAAGACCTAACATGACCTAAAAGACCCCTTAAGCCCTTAAGCCCTAACCCCTTAAGCCATGACCCCTTAAGACCTTATAAGACCTAAAATGAGACCTAAAATGATCTAACATGACCCCTTAAGACCTAAAATAAGACCTAACATGACCTAACATGACCCCTTAAGACCTAAAATGATCCCTTAAGACCTAATTTGACCTCACATGACCCCTTAAAGACCAAACATGACCTAATATGACCTAATAAGACCTAGCATGACCTCACATGACCCCTTAAGCCCTTAAGGACCGAACATGACCCTTAAGCCATGACCCCTTAAGCCCTTAAGCCCCAACCCCTTAAGCCATGACCCCTTAAGCCCTTAACCTCTTAAGCCATGACCCCTCAAGACCTTATAAGACCTAAAAGACCTAATATGACCTAACATGTCCTAACATGACCTAAAAGACCCCTTAAGACGTAATATGACCTCACATGACCTAAAAGACCCCTTAAGACCTAACATGACCTCACATGACCTAAT